>JBBPDC010000149.1:14697268-14744698 GCA_037974485.1 Hemigrammopetersius urotaenia | reverse complement strand
GACTTCCAGTCTTCCAGCCTGTTTAATCCAAAGAGGCAGTTCAGGTTCCTGGGGATTCCTCCCCCGGCAACCTGACAGATAAGCTCTCAGCTGACCAAAAAATTGTCATGGCATTGCTGCAAGTAGTGGTAGGGATATGCAAAGGCAGTGGTTTGTTCCTGGCAGAAATTCAGGAAGTCATTGAGCAATCCATGGACTGAATACCAAAGAACCATGTATTAGCAAATGGTTGCTTCAACTATATTAATGGTGCCCTCCCAGGCCATGTGCACTAATTCACCCCATACCATCACAGATGCCGTACCGATAACAACCTGGATGGTTCCTTTCCTCTTTAGCCCAGAGGACCCAGTGTCTTCCAAAAAGAATTTAAAATTTTGATTCGTCAGACCACAGGCCAGTTTTCCACTTCAGTCCTTCTCAAACAAGATTGAGCCCAAAGAAGACAGCGGCATTTCTGGATCATATATATAGGGTTTCTTCTTTGCATGGGAGAGATTTAACTTGCATTTGCGGAAGCAGAAATGAATCATGTTCGCAGACAGTGGTTTTCAGAGCCCATGTAGAGATTTCTGCTACAGAGACTGCTTTTAATGCAGGGAAGCCTGAGAGACCAAAAATTACAGTCACCCAGAATTGGTTTTCGAGCTCATCCCTTGTGTAGAGAGAGAGAGAGAGAAAGAGAGAGAGAGAGACCAGGAGATGTGAGTTACTCATTGTTGGGTGTAACGCATATCCACGCTTCTGAGAGTCTAGAGAGAGTGTGTACCTAATTCTTGCAATTATTCAAAATTGTAATGTTGTTTGAGGAGGGAATTTATTAAATGGATCACTTGCCTGCAGCCACTGTTGTTAGAGTAATTTAGTACTGAACTATTTCCGTTTGGCCTCCCCCTGTGCTGTCTATTAGGAAGAAAGAGTAAAAGGCATGTTGTGGTCAATGGCTGTACAAGCTCAAATGGCATCCCAGAGGAAATATCAGATACCTTTACTTTCCCATAAGCACTGTTGATTCTTTGAATTGCAATCTTTCTAGTTCCAGCGCTCATGAGAATTGTTTTAGCACACAGTGTGCTATAACAGCTCAATGAGAGGTTTTGGTATTCATTTAAATGAGTTGATTTATGCTTTTAACATATTCTAACTTGGTAATAATCTATCTTCAGACATAAGTAAATAATGATATTGCCTCATATCTTTGTAAAAGTATTGTACAATGAAAGAAACGCTCCACATGAAGGAGCCGTTCTTGTCATCACATGTTATTCTTTGTATGATGTGCAAATTCACAAATCTTCATGTACCATACTTTGCAGTGTTATGTTTCATATGTCTATATGTAGTATGCCATTGAGTATTGACACTCTAATTCTTGTGTCAGTTTCACAACCTCCAGGATCTAAGGCATACTGCTGCGCTGGCCACCAAGGTGTTTATTCAGAGGGACTACACTGAGGGCACTGTCTGCAAGTTCCAGACCAAATTTCCAGCAGAGCTGGAGAGCAGGGTGAGTTCCTCTTGGAGATCACTAAGGCTTCATGAGTCCACTAGCTAACCACAGTCACTGTCTGACAGACCAAGCTAGAATTATCTATGGTTCTTGTACCCTGTAGGCAGGGAATATATACATATCACATATGTTGCATAACCTTGAGCAAGGTACTGCCCCCACACACTGCTCCTCGGACACTGTGTTCCTGGCTGCCTGCTGCTTCACTTGGTGAATGGGTTAAAAACAGAGGAAGAATTTTGTGCTGTTCACACTGTGAACTGTTGTGTGTTCAGGTATGACAGAATACTCACTTAACTTTCACGTGTATGGATGAAATGTAACTAAAGCACGATCAGCAGCTAATTGATCATCCATGAATGTAACACGAAGGACAAATTCCCCAGGTTTTTCATCAGGATGATGAACACTAGAGAATGCACAGATTAAACTGTTTTATTTTCCAGCTATTAAAGTAGCAACTTGCCTGAAAATGTCAATATTTCCTGTTCTGATAATTAAGACTAATTCAGAAGTTTAAGATAACCAGAGCTGTAGTGAGCATGTCTTAAAAAAGATTTATGGCAAAACCTTTCTCCAAGTATACTGGCTGAGATCTGAAGAAGAGTTTGGGATCACCAAGTTTCAAAACTACAGTAAGGTAATTCTATTTCAACAACTATTTGAATGGTATTCCAAAAAAATCTGTTTCTGAGCTCTAACCATAAACAGAAGTTTCTGAATTCATTAGACACCACTGGGACTGGAACCACTTTCACAAACAGACAAACACAGTCTCTAAAAAACAAAAACAGTAACAAAAAACAAAAACAGTCACAAAAAAAAAACTGGTTTTCAGGGACAAATAAAGCTTTTTTGAAGGCAAACAATCCTCTCTGAGTGTTTGTGATCAAAAAGCCCTAAATGTGTTGCTGTTAAAAGAAATATGCATAAATGCTGAAAACTCACACCTCTGTTATGTATGTTAGAGAACCTCTGATATTTCGAGGCTGTTCTTCCTCCTGAGACCCTGTGAAACTTGCTTGGATACTCCATGAAGCGTCAAGGGATTTTAGATGAAACTCTGGCTGCCTCTGCAAAAACACTAAAACTAAAACAAATCCGCACAAAACTGATTCAGTGACCACAGGATCAAGCTTTTGAAATGAACATTTCAATCCCCTGACCTTAACATCACAGAAAACCTGGGGTGAGCTGAGGATGAGAGACTCATGGAGTGATATAGACGGGATCATGTTTAGATAAATGGAATTAAATTGATTTTTTGCTCTGTATTTTTTTATCATGCAGTATAGGAAAAGACCTATTGGTGGTATGTTAGCAAAGGGAAGTAAATGCAGCAGTCTCAATAGTCATATTAAGCTAGACATATATGGTTTTACTTATGTGGTTTTATTTAAAAAGCATGTTTTTGTTTCCTTAGGGTTGTTTTAAAGCAATTTTAAAGCAATCCTTAAAAAAGTGCCCATTTTGTTATACGTGAATAGCATGCAATTCTTTCTCTGTTTTTAACCCATCCACCAAGTGAAGCAGTGGGCAGCCAGGAACACAGCACCCAGGGAGCAGTGTGTGGGGACAGTACCTTGCTCAGGGTACCTCAAAGGTGCTTAGCAGTTTTGGGAATCAAACCCACAACTTTCTGATTGCAGGGCAAACACCCTAACCACTAGGCCACCAGCTGCCCCACAGGGCACCCCACCAATTTTTATCTGGATATTAACACTCAGACCCCTGCAGACTTTAAAAACCTGTATGTCTAATATGAAACCCTAGACAATGTGTCCCGGCATAAAAATAGATGATGTTTGGTGACAATTACAATTATTCTGAAATGAAATTACTGAAGTGTTCATAATATATGACAACGACAAAGGTCAGTGTTTCTCCAGGCAGAGAGTCCATCTGAAACCACCATTGCATTGGATTAACTTGATGGTCAGTTGTATGTGTCAGAATGCGGGCCGTGAAGCCCACACTCTGAACTCCCTCTTGGCATGTACCGAGACACAGACCAGGGATCCATGCAGAACGTGGTTTTATTAAAAGAAAAGGCAAAACAGAAAACAAATAGGCACGGTGGCCTCCTAGAACTCAAACAGGGACAACAAGGCAGGAAACAGGCAGGGGTGATGAGGTGATGGACACATCAGGAATGGAACACAAAGACAGGCTTATAAAGACACATAATCACGACACTAAACATAAGCAGGTGGAACTAAGGAACACATGACACACAGACAGAAAACCACATGACACAGAAACACTGGAAAGACACTTTCAAAATAAAAGCCCCAAAAACCCAACAGAGACCCACATGAACTAGAACTGAACTGATAACTATAACTGAAAAAACCCGTGGCCTTAAATGGCCACTGACTGAGCCGTGACAGTATGCTTCATTTTCACATGATTAAAACATATTTATGCAACACAGCTATTGCCAGCTGTAAGTAAATTGAAAGACACAGTTGTGTTTATATAATACATTTTATTCATGTGGAAATGATGTACACTTGATTGAAAGAAACTCGGTGCACCCGTGTATTACACAAAAGGGTTTTAAGTGCAGTTGTCTGAAAAAAGGCGCTACTGTCATTTAGGCTGAAAAAGAAACAATCCTGAAGAAGTTCTATGGTGGTTTCTGTGGCTCTGTGTGTAAAATTAGCATTTGGGCCTCTTTAAACAGCAAGCTGTTCAATAAAACCAATAGACAATCACAAATATCCAAATATTCAAGAGGCTGTCAGAGTCCTAACTGCTTTTGATCTTGTTTTCTTTACTTTCGTCTTCTAATGCTTGAGGTCCTTTGATCCCAACAGTAAAAGTGTTTCTAAATTAGGAGCGCTGCTATTTATGGGCTGCAGGGGAAAAAGAGTGGCAGAGCTTGACAGTTTAACAGCATGTATTTTATTCTCTTGCAGTTTACTGTTATGCTTGTATTGACAGGTGGAGCGGACTCTGTTTGAGGACACCATAAAAACGCTTAATAACTACTATGCAGAAGCGGAGAAGATTGGTGGTCGTTCTTACCTGGAGGGCTGTCTGGCCTGTGCCTCAGCTTACATCATCTTCCTCTGCATGGAGACACGCTATGAAAAGGTATTGAGATGTACTTCCTTTAACCTGTTTAGATCCCAATCAGCAGTTATCAAGCAGGCCCCATATCTCTTTGTGCTGAGACATAGGCCTCAGAAATCCTTACATGCAGCCTTGTCAGCTTTGATGATAAGAGAGAACCGCTCTGGTCGGGTCATCTGAGGCCTTCAAAGGCTTTGTAAAGTTTGAGCTCAGTTTTGACATGCCGCCTCGTTTGAGTGCGACCATAGATGCATTCAGAACAGCAGATGGAAGCTGCTTGTGAATGCAAGTCTACAGACGTTCTGATAAGGTGTTGATATGCATGGATTCGCCATGCTTCCCAAAGGCCCTTCCCAAAGCATGAGTTCGCTTTGAGCCTACTCTGTGCTGAAGTGTAAGCACCTGTTTGCCAGTAGGCATAACTGGACTGTAGCGCTGTGTTCTGTGCCAAGGGCCTCTTGAAAAAGGACACCTAATTGACCCATACAGTTATACATTACCTGACAGTTGTTCAGATGAAATGGACATGAAATAAACCCGCCAGCCCTGTGTTCTCTCTCTCTCTCTCTCCTTTCCCATCCCTAAACCTTTCAAAAGCGGACGTGCGTCCATTTGGTCAGATTCACCCCTCAGATCTCAACAACCTTTGCGGAGCATTCTTTACTCAAGCCTGAGAAAATGAACTCCTTCGAAATGAACGATGAGAAACTGCCCCCACCCATGAAGAATATTTTTGTTTGCCACTCCAGCTGACAGCAGGCCACACATGAACGGACATGGATGGTTGCATGCATGCCTAAAGCTATGCAGATAAGCATCTTCCTCATCAAAGACGAGTGATTGCACACGTCAAGGCAGTCAGGAAAAGAATGAGAGGTTGCAGTGTCTGTGGGGTTGAGTCCAAAGTCCATAAATCAAAGAATAAATTAACCTTTATGTATTTATACTAAAATATAACTGTATATTACTGTTATTGTTCATGATCATGGGAGAGCTCCAGTATTAAGTACACTGCCTATCAAAAGTTATTTCTAACTTTTCACAATGCACCAGGCATGCCTAAAAGCACAGTATCTATGTACGTTTGCATAGATTTTGTTGGATAATGTATGACTGCTGTCATATTAAGACATACTGGTATCATCTGTATACATAGTTATAAAATACATACTTTCAAATGTCTGAGCAGAACATACAGCATCATTTGATGATACTGAATGCAAAGCTGTGCATTTACAAAGGACCTACATCTGAGAGGGTTGATAATAGTTGTTGATTCCTGTGATTATTAAAGACCCTGACAATGTTAAACCAACCTATGAAATTCTCAGAAATATCAGAAGTACATCAGTTGGCTCATTGTGAAAGTGTAGTTGACAGAAAGCATGGCTGAGCATAATGAACACCATGTTGAAAACCCTTGTTGAATGAGCATTTTAAAACAACTATTTTACCATAAATCATTGCAAGATTTGTTCATGGTCACTGAGCTCACACCAGATCAAAGTGTCTTGGCTCTGTAGCTTCTCAGAAGCATCTTGCTGCTTTTCACAGATGGTAAGGAAGAGTGGAAAGGCAAACAGAAAGACATCGCACAGTTTCACCCCACTCGGACTGTGAAGCAGCAGACAGGCAGCTGATGTCATGCCTACTTGCAAAATCTAAAATCATGTGCTAAAGCAATCTAAATAAACTCCTCTCATCAGGCTTTATTGAAGTTCTAAATGGTCCTGATAATTTACAGCAGAGCTTTCAATAGAGGTCCGGTAAGTTCTAAGCCGCCATTCGCTGTAATGCAATATTATGTGGGTTTAAAATAATAACTCTCTACATGAATTATAGGTTGGAGTAAAAATTATACTTTGCACGTGTTATTGTATAATTATTGTCACTCTATAACTCCAAGGAAACCATATGAGAGTGGTAAACATTTGTTCAAGGTTTTCTGCAAAGCTATTTTCAAACTAGAATGATTTGTTTTCTTTTCCTCTCGTTCTCTCATTACATGCTTTAGTGAACCAATCTGTCTTCTCCAACTTTCTGTCTGCCACTATAAAGGTCCTGAAGAAGATTTCCACATACATTCAAGAGCAGAATGAGAAGATCTACGCTCCACGGGGTCTACTCATCACCGACCCCATTGAGAGGGGCATGAGGGTGGTATCCTTTAAACCAAAGGCAGGCTGGTGTATTATCATTTTACTTCACACTGTTAAAAAATAACATGTTTTTATCTTTACTACCTTTATTTTGAAGAGTTGTCAGGCTCTCCAAATATCAAAAAGTTTCCCTTATCCATATTTTTTAACTTCTTCTCTTTTCACACATGAATTGGTGACAGCCATAATGATTATTATGAGTACAAATGAACTGAATTGGTACTATGGAATTCAGGCCATATCTGATTATTCATAGGAGTTAGTCACTCCAGCCAGACGGTGATCACATCACATAACCAGCTCAAGATGGCAGATGGAAGAGAGAGTAGGTGAATTTTGGCCTTCTTTCCATAAAGATTTTCATAAAATCAGCACTCTGCAGGAGATGTTGGTCTGACCAGCCTGATGATTTATTCATGATTCACCAGACTTATTTAAAATAATGAGTAGAGAAGACAAACCTCTGACTAGAATGTCAAAAGTCTGAGAAAACTTAGAACATCTTGTGCAACTGTAATCTGCAATTTCTTCACACCTTAAACATTGTGCAAAATCGTATCTAGGAAATCAGACAAAATCTCATGATGCAAATATTTTATAGTGGCACATTAGCAAGTAAATAGAGAAACCATAATACATAATACTCTTCAGTTGATGAGTATGTAGGCGAATGTATCTTGACTGGGACGTGTACCTTTCGTCATTAAATGTGCAAATGCATTATACACATAGTTTTGCCTGAAGTCTCCAGGTACAATGATCTAATCAGAAAGCTTTAATGGCCAGCCAGGAATACTTCTGTGAAATGCCATTATTTGGGGTGATTTCTGTTGAGAAATGACAATCTCGCCAGTGGACCATCACACATGCCTGGCAGTGATGTCTCTGTGTCTTTACACAATTCCAGCTGCCTATGGCAAGACTGCAGCAGCTTATGTAACTACTCTCGGGTGCTGTCACCTCTGCTGCAGTGGGCCAGCAGTAGTCTTTCCACAATGGCCACCAACGACCTATCACAGAGCTTCTGGCAATCCTCAGGTCTGCAACTGGTTGGGGTGGGGGTGTGGGGGTATGCAGAGATCTGCATGTCGGCCTAGAAAAACTGGACTTTTCCAGAATGCACAGATTTCTAGTCCGCCCCTGAATATAGACAAACTAGGATGTCATCTACTTAATACACAACCCCCACCCCACAAAGCCCCACAATACCACTGGGTAAGACTATCAATTTCACAGTTCTAAATACCATTAGATCAGTGCATTGTGGATAGTTACAAGATCTGCAATAGGGAATTACTGAACCACATTTTTAAATAGGAGAAGAGACGCAACCATTTCAGCAAGCTAGTGACCCAGCCTCCCACCAGTCAGTAAATTCTTATAATGGCACCCCCACCCAAAGAAAGGCAGGGGCCATGACTAGCCAGCCCTTTTGTTAAAGGCTCCAGGAGTCAAGTTTTTTCCCTCATAAAATTGGCTTCATACTATGTAAAGCAAACAATTTTGAACAATTTAGGTAATACGCAGGATCAAAAATCCATTTACCTTCAAAAATATACATAAATGAACAAATTCAGAAACTTCAGAACATCGTCATATTATGGAATCAAATTCTTTATGAAATGTTCAGCATTGAGACAAATGATAACATTTATTTAGGTATGAATGTATTTGTTCTTTGTTATAACCCTAAGCTATAATGATTTAGATAGAAATCTCCATCTTCGAAGATCGCAGCTCTAGTGGCTCCAGCTCCAGCGGTAGCTCCACCTCCAGCAGCAGTGCCCGGTGACTGGAGGAGCAGCACCAGGGGTATGGGTATCGGGGGGCCAGAGTGCTCCCCAAGATCCGCATGTTGAAACATGAGAGCACCAGATTTTGAACTGTGAGGAAGTAATTTGCACTTCCTCCTCTTCCTTTCTCTCTGCCATGCCAACCAGTGCAAAAGAAGGAACATAAACCTCTGTCACCACATTTAACCTTTCCTCACCCTGTCCCTACATACCGCTTAATCTTCTGCGTTTCCATTAGAAACAAATGTGATCTCTGAGCTATACCTGCCATGTTGCAAAGGAATGTTCTACATTTCTTGTTTCTATTGAGTCATAACTCTCAATAGAAACCATCAATAGAAAATTTCAGAACCATCTGAAATGCCTGCTGCTTTTATACATCATGTGGAAAATTTGTGACAAATGGATCAAGTGGTTGAAAATGGCTCTTCCATTTGAAGTATCTTTTTGTATAGTTTCCTTCATGGACACATAAGATCAATACACAATCTAGATACGTTTTAAGGTTACTGTTAGAATGCCCATCTCTACTTATCCATTTTGGGATTCGTTTTGCATTTGGGGAGCGGGGATTCTGGATAGTGGCCGAGTTCTCCTCGTTCTTCTGCCTGGTGTTCTTTAGAGGCACTGGTACGGTTCACTGCCAGTCCCAACCCCATGCAGAGCTTGAGGCTTCCGTTCAATCTGCCAACTCCACCATTCACCTGTGGCTTAGTGTTCTGTAGTGTGGGCAGCATGCCCAGCTGGACAAAGTCCTCCCAGCGTCTCAGCTCATTGGGAATGCTAGCAAGCTTCAGCCCCTTCTGGGGCCTTTTGTCTCTATGAGATGAAAGCTACTCATCATTTCTGCTTGTGCATAAAGCTGTACAGTTGATGCGGGCAATAAGGAGAAGGAGCAAGGTCAGGTGACTAAAAGAACATCAGGTACAGTTCATTTCGACTGATTTCACCATCAGTTTAAAAAGTAGCTTTGAAGTGATCATATGTTACATGCTTTTGGATGCAGGTCCTCCTAAGAGTTTTGTATTAATGTTAGCCTCAAGGCTGTAGTTTGTGCTACAGCTTCTGCATGTATGAAGGCACACTCAGAGGCTTCGTCTATAAAGGGGTGATAAAAGGCTTTCGTGATTTGAGTATATTCACTCCCTCAGTGTGATGAGATTTATGTCAAAGAATCACAACAGATAATGATATGATTGCAGATTTTTGTTGTCCTTTGATCTTTATTAATTTAGTGGTACGGCACAACTACATTATGGAGTTCAAAGTAAGTTGGAACAAACAACGCTGGAGAGATTTGTAGTATGAATAGCAGTTGTTTACTCAGATTTGAAAGAGAAGCTGATTAGGCTCAAAGCAACAAAAAGAATGCAACAGATCTTTGCATCAGAGGTCTTTTGATTCAGTTCTATGGAAACGCAGATCATGTTCTTTTACACATTCTTTGTTCTCCTATTGGAATACATCTCATGCTTTTATATTATTATTATTATTATTTACAAAGGAATGATTATCCATATATGTGCTGCTTATGAGGGGTGACTCACAGTCTTAACACATACAATTGGTGCTGCAAATATAATCCATAATACTTGTCACCCTTGTTGCAGATATGCATGGAAATTAACATTCATCCCGTTTTTGCCTTAATTTAAGTTAACTGCTAAGTGGTTGGTTTAAGTTGCTGGTGTACTACTTCCTTTATATATTGCTTCATTATTTTCTGTTGTTCTTTTCCTTCTTATTTTCAGTTTCTCACCTGAACCCCTTCTGATCTTCCTTATGGTTGCTTGCCTTTTTTTACTCCTCGGTAAGCCAGCGCTGATCTCTGAGCTGGCCATCAGATCAGTAGTTCTCTAGTGTGCACCCTCCTGTGCCCGCTGCCTTCATGTTTCATCGCTGTGGGGATACCCAACCTGGCGCTGACCACCTGGAAAACCTTGACAGCCACAGAGCCGTCTGTAAATTGTAGATGACTTGCACTATAGATGCATGACATTTGTTCTGTTTAGGTGTGGACAAACAGTATCAGTGACCAAGTGGAAAAGTGTATTGCTCTTCAAATACGAACGACCCTTTGCTTGAGCTCGATACAGAGATTGTGTGTTTGTTATTCGCATGTAGAAAGTGTGAGTGTGTTCATGGATGTGTTTGTGGGTACATGGGTACAGTGTATATAGGCATACAGGGATAAATCAGATTTATACAATGTTTCAGTGGTTGGGGGATTGTAATTAGGGTAAAGAGTTTCGGAAAGGTATTTTTTTGGTAATTTATTGTAAAGATATATAATAATAAATAAAATGCTACATTTGAATTATAGTATAAAAGCCAGTATTCATATTGACGCAAGACAGTTAGCTATAATGGAACTGCCACCCAGAACAGACTGTGACGCTGTATGTTTTGGAGAAGCTTATGGTTGGCTGACGTAGACTTTTACCATGGAGACTGGTGCCCCTCTAGCACAACATTTCCTGCAAAAACATGACATAAAAATTCAACATATATTAAAATGACATATGTTACCATATGTTTGTATGAACAAGCTTTCTATTTCGGTCATGTATCATTCCTCATGCATTGGGCACAGTCTGGAGAATTCAATGAAGCGTCTTATGTGTTTAGGCATAGTCACTGCTCAGTTACAGCCTAGGTTCCCAACCCTTGTCCTGGAGACCCCCTGCCCAAGCATTTTTTGTGTTTTTAAGCTGTAACACACCTAACACACCAACCCAAGAAAAGCTTAATTAGCTGTTTAGTTGGATCAGGTGTGTTGAAAGCAGAGACAACATGTATGGATGGGGATCCTGTTTTAAAATAAAATAAATGCATTTGTCTTCCTGTAAAATATACTATACACTGAAAATAAGCTAATGGCTCATTACTGCTGTGAGGACACAGATTTGTGAAAGACTAACAAATGAAATTTCATTTATTTAAGAACATTTTTCACAAACTTTGTTATTGTTGTTTGCTTATTATTGTTAAATATAATTTCATTAAAATTATATTTCAATAGAAGTATTTGTTGATTCTTTGTTCTTCTCAAGAGATTCAAGATTCTTCATTTTTCACATACATAGTTTTACAAGTACAACATGTAGTGAAATGCACCCATTAATCGGCTCATGAGACTGCGCAGTACAGTTATCAAGTCGTTTAAATGAAATTTGAAGAGACTAAAAAAACAGACCTCACACTGCTCGCAGCTCTGAAATGATGAACATAGAAAAGACATGCTTTGAATAAAAAGGTTGCTCTTTGTCACCTTGGACTCAAACACTCCTCAAAAAGCCCCAAAATGGAATCTATCTTGCCCTCTCTCTGACATTAAGCACCATTATTGGCAAGAGAAGAAGCAATATATCCTTATTTCAGGGGAAATGATATTGTCCTTGATCTGACAGTTAAGTATCCCATGCCAGGCCTGGAGGATTAGAGTTACGACTTTGGCAATTCCAGGCTGCTTTTTGTTCTACAGAATAATGGAGCATTAGCTGCGGATCTGTTCTTCCTCCAGAACACTGGTTCAGAACACGTTCACCTGCTATTGTGATGAAAACAAACCTTAAATGAGGAAATCATCTGGCACCTCTAGAGCATTAAATCCCCAAAATACAACAAACACAAAGCTATTGTTCATAAAAGTGATTCTGTTAAGCTTGATCTGTGAAAAAACAGCCATGGTTTGATGACAACAAACCAAACGAGGGCTATTTTACACACAGTTGTAAATAGAGTGAGACAGAGAATTCTGTTGTCCTTGCTGTTGTCAGACTAGGAGAAAGTGAAAACGCAAAGCAACGCATCAGTCAGGGCCCTCTCATAAAGTCTGTGAAGATAAGCTTGGGCCAGGTTTTTAGGCTGCTGTGGATGTGTAGCCTTAAAGAAACAGACATGGGTAACTGTCTACTAAGAGCAGCACACCTGTAGGGAAAGGTCAGTGCTGGATCTTAGGATATCTGACAACAGCTTCCAGTCTCTTTACTGTGGCATCACACAACGCAGGGTCTGTTCAGAGAAAGAAAGCTCTTTTGTACCTGTCTGGACCTGTTTCTCTCTTCTCTCCCATGTCTAAATAAAACCTGTAATGATTTTCGTAGTCTTGTGAAATAGATACATGCTTTTCAATGGAGAAATCATCCTCCAGTCACAGTTGCAAGAACACATGTTCTTTTCATGTACAGGTCTAAAAATACATTCAAACGACTATTGCCATTATGTAAGACAACCGTGTCTTGCCTATTTGATCCCTGAATTGCTTTTTCTAGAATTGCTTTAGTGGCAAAAGACCCATCTCACGCCACACACAGCCTTTTTATATAACAGACTTAAAATCACACACCACTTTAGAAGTAGAGCTAATCTAGAATCAGTTTTTGTGGTAACACCTGTCATAAATACAGAGGAATCTGATTCAAGTCTTCTTCAACCCTAATGTTGTCAAAAATGTCTGTTTTAGGACAGTATAACTATCCTAAACCACATTCACAGCTTTGCTGACTTTACTGAAGAGCTGGGTGGAAATACGTTTTGGGATACATACGTATTTACACCTGAATATTGACTTCAACTGTCCGTTAGCCCCAGTTCAAACCAGTTCTAACCTAAATTTTCAAACATGTCTTGGCTGGTTGACAACATCTGGTTTAAATGGAAAACTCAGTTTTTAAAATTCATTATTTTATGTAAAACTATTTTTATAAACACTGAGTAGATTAAAAAAAATACAAGGAATTCATATTTAGCAAGCACATTCCTGTGCTGATAGATGTTTGTAAGCTGATTTGATCTTTTTTTCATGAACTAAATAAAATACTAGATCTGAAATAACAGCTCTGTGATCACAAGGACAATAGATCCTGTCACCAATGCACCAGAATAAACTGAAAAAGGAATCAAACAAGTATCATCATTTGAAATGACAGAAAGTACAGATCTATAAATGTTTTTAACCATGAGTGAAGCTTTCCTCACTAGCTTCAGGAAAAAAAACAGCATTTGTCATCCTGAATACAAATCATTATAATATATAAAAAATAGAACTGTTTTTCATTAGTAAGGCAGTCTTACAGGTCAAGGATAAAAGCCCTCTTTTGCTAAATGTTTCTATTTATGCTTTATTGTTAGCAATAATAAATGCATCGCCCATTAGAGCTGTAAGGCCAGTTTGGGAGATGTGAATTTGACTGGGATTTAATTTCTTGGTGATCTGTTCTCAGCTCTGTTGCAGTGCCTGCTATCTATCTCTGTTCAAACCACCCAATGGCACAAACCTTTCCCTGATTAATGTTGATATTTCTGTCCAGCCCATGTCAGACAACCTGCAATAATTCAGTTAGGAGCATCGTGACTGGCTGGAAAATGTTTGAAATACTGAAATATTTAGATTGGCCGCAACAGGCAGGGCCAGTAAAAATCCACTGATTCCAGTTTTAGAATGGATGCCAGCTTTGCAAATCCAAAGGAGTGTGGGAGAAATGAATGGGATAGAGGGAAATCACATGACGGGGGACACAAAGAACTAGAAGCACCACTAACATGTAAAGTCACTGTCACAAACTATTTACTATGACTTATTTTTCTAAGCATAAGAACCTACATTCACACAGTCTTCACTTCTTCATGATGTGAGTGAAGTCAGTCCTGTGGTGACAACGGACGGCCTCTGACTGTTGTATCTCTGCCTGAGTCTTTCTTGTTCAAACATTTGGTCAGAAGAGAAAGGTATAGTAGACTTAGCCAGAAGGCTGGCCTTCAGCATCCACTCACAACTTTCCCCATCACTCTATTCAGACATTCCTAGCTGCGTACTTCATTCAGACCAAGTAGGCACTCACCAAACTCATCAGCAAAAACGCATCTCATTCATAATCTCAACAAGCAGCCTTTATCCATCATTCAAGCACTCCTAATTTGGTTTTCTAGCAACCAAGCACAAGTTTGCGGACACTCAGATTAGCACAATCACACTGCCTCTCTCTTCGGTGTCTGGCTACATTCAAACCCACCATTAATTATGGTTTGCCTGCTCTTGGAAACTCCTCGAAATTCACTTTTCCCCCAGACGGCCTGCCATGTTAGCTTTGGCTAAGGCTGTTTAACCTCAAACACTGACACAGGTTTTGTTGTGTCTCTTACTGAACATCCAGCATACACAAAGGCCCTAAATATACATGATGGCAGTGAGTTTTGTTGTCAGATGTGTTTAGAGCTGAGTCCCATCACAGAATCCAGCGAAAGGTTATGGCATGTAGATGGGAGATCTAGGGAAAATACTGATCCTTTCATAACCTGCAACATATTCTTTCCAAATCCAAAAATAATCAGTAGACCACACATGGAGGGAACAAACTATAACACAAACCTTAGTCCTTGAGTTATTGCTAAATCATTCCTTACTGTTTTTGTTCATTTTCATGAAAGTCTTGCTAATTAAAAGTTTAGGAATCACTTATCTTCCCTATTTATACTATACTAACTTACTAAAGGAACTTGAAAAGCAACATGCAAAACATTATAAATAGAACAGTGAAGCAACGTGACCATTCAAGGCACTGTCTTTTTGAAGTAATAAAATGTGAAGGACTTTTAATCCACAAAATGTGTTTCATATTTGTTCCCAAAATATGCTTTTGCACACAGCTAAGCAAGAGCCACAGTGGTTAACTGTTCTGTTCCTTTTAGGCAGTGTGTTTGTAAGGGCTCCAGTGCCTAAGCTTGTGTGGAAGAGCCCTTCTGGCTCAGGGCTGCAGGAGGTCTGCCAGTGGCAGGCCAGCCCTTGGAATACAGCACACCTCCCAGACTGAGACTTATCCTCCAATCTAGCAGTGATACTATCAGCTGCACCCTCTTCTCCGCAAACCTCATCGCCATGCTCTCAGACACGCCATCTCTGAGCATTTCATCCTCTTTAAAGTTTGATAAGTTTTAAATTTGGACATTACAGCCAACAGTAGGACTGTATGCCTCCCATGACCACAGAGAACTTCCTACCTCAACCCCTCATCTTCCATTCATCTAAAAAACACACAGAGGAAAAGGAAAAGAGGAAAGCTGATACTGCACTTCATCACTCAGTGAATCACTCAGGAACAATTCACCGTTCTTTCAAATGCAAAAGCAAAAATGTTAATGATACATTTCCCATATTTGATTGAACAGCAGAAAATATTTTTTTTCTTTTAGCAGTATGTAGTTTTCCACAGACACTTCCTTGCCAATAAAAACCAGACATGCACTGTGTTCACCACTGGAACATTAATGGTATTTGAAGTACCACTAAAGACAATTTACACCCTATAATGAATGTCAGGAGCATTCAGAGCTAGTTTAGTATGAATCAGAGGTAGCTAGGAACCAATCACATTTACCCTTTTTATATGCATTTAAAACTTTAAAGGATTCGAGTATTTTTAAATGAAAAAAAAAATCAAGTTAATTCTTTTATGTGTATATGCAATGGGAGATTGTGTTTTGCAGCCATGCCTCTTCTTTAATTTTAGATGCATGCCAAAATGAAAATAGTGTAGCCCCTACCCTAATAGAACCAGGATGTACCACATCTCCTTCTGCATGTTCCCCACTCAGTGTTCAAGCATTTTTGACCTCGTACTCATACTTTCACTGAAAGGCACTTTTTAGGCTTTAGCATTTGAGGCATTACAAAGTCAAGTCAAGTTGAGATTTATTGTCAACCCAGCCATATACATTTGGAACACAGTAAAAAATATTGTCCTCCTGGACCGTAAAGTAAGAGCATGGGCTCTAAAACACACCAAATGCAAATATTTAGCCTAAGGTCACAATATAATTGAGGTTTCTTCTTGATTCACTGTGTACTGCCGGAAATAGTCATGCATCTTTCACTGTAGTTTCTGGACCCCATGTTTCTTATTTACCTTGCTGGCTAATTGCCCAACAAATGGCCAGAGGACAACACCTGGGTAAACAGGTACATCAGGAGTATGACCACTGTGGTCCACTTGCTCTGAACCATGGCCCAGTGCATCCCCTAAGGCACCGGCCCTTCAAAAAGCCTGACCCGGCCTTATGAATCTAATGTTGCATTCAAAGACAACAAACAGACGGCAACCTCACATCACGGCAGGCTAAGTCTGTTTGGCTTTCCTCTGAGATCTAATCTCACTCCATCTTTCTTTCCACCCCTTTCAATTTCTATGGCTTATGCCTCTCTTTTTCTCTCTCAGGTCCACTCAAACCGGTATTGCTCATCTCCTGAACAAAGTCCTTGAAACATCTTTAAAGTCACCTAACACAAAGTTTGCTATAAGCCTCGTCATTTTAAGATTTCTATCAGTGCCCAGCATCGTTGTGGATATGGGTATGTTCTACACTGTGAACGTGCTACAGAAAAAAAAGCAAGCAAGGAAGATTGCTTTATTTTATACAGGGAAATCTTTAATAACATTTCATTCTGCAAAAGACAGACATTCATTCAATACATCAGAAATAAGTGAACATGGACTGGGACTGTTTACAGGTCAGAGTTCTTCGCTGTTCTCTCCAGAACACAAGCTTGTCTGCTTTCACCATTCACTTCCACTTTAAGTGCTTCACCATGGGGAGCTTTTCATTCCGCAGGCTGACCTCAACATGTCATTTGGGAAGATAATGACGTTTACCGCTCCACTGACGAATATCAAGGGAACTTACTCAGAACATTTTTGCATATCCCATACAAAATATTTGCTTATTGATTCTTTTTTATGATATTGCCTTTTTGGCCGCTTTCTTTTTTTCATCACTACTGCGACTGTGGAATGTACTGCAGTAAAAAAAAATGTTTTCATCAGTCCCGTCACCAGTACACATAGTACTTGAATTACTTGGTGTTTACAGGACATGTCCTTCAGCTCTTGTTAGATTAGACGCTTTTTCGGAGGCTTTCGCCATGTTTGGCTCATAATACTGGGATAGAACCACAAAATGCAGAGTTCCAGAATTTGAGACGAGAAAGAAAACCTTTCCCTTCTCCACATACTGTCAGGCTCTTCTGGAGCAACACCAGGCTCTAAGCTGCCCATATATCTCACAGGAGGTGTTAATCATGGACTACTTTAGAGGAACATAAATAGATTATTTCTATCAACTGTACATGAGTGATTTGACAAAAGGAATACACAATGCTTCAGCAATGCAGTGACTATAAACCCAATAGTTTTGCCCATTTATCTTCATTTTAAACAGAAAAGTAAAAAATAATATTGTGAACATTTTCACCGCAGTTCCATTGGGCCTCTTGAATTCTTTATGTAGTGTGCATATGGGAGATACAGATTTTTACTGTAGTCAACAGACTACATAATTTAACACTGAAATCTAAAAGGATCGCAACCCAGTTCCGGGAATAAATAAAGTCTGATAGACCTGCATAGTAATGCCTTGGTTTGGAGAAGAATTATGCTTCAACTGCACGAGCACATTTTTACATCCTCACCACAGAGATGAACTAAAAAGAGCACAGATCAGGTTTGTTTGGGTTTCAGTGGTAAAAATAAATCAGGGTGATTTGACATCACACATCACTTAGGTATTCTTAAAGTATTTTAAAGGAACTGATATTTGATATCGTAAATAAAAACTTACATAAATGATCTGAAACCTCAAGGCTACACAAACAGCTGTGACAAATTTAGCTACATCCTTACACTTGACTGTTTGAACAAATATGTGATTCGGATGTACCATCTGCATTTTAAGAGTTTAATTCCAAAATGCTGGCTATCAGTTTACTGATATTTCTTATAAAAATTTAAAGCCCACTCCCACCAACAAATATCACAAATGAAGAGAATTTTGCAGTGTTTTACTGCATTTTGGAATAAAACACACATCTTACAAAGTAAGAGTTTTCTCTCTAAACAATTCGATGAGAATTAATATGGACTTTTGCTTAAGCCACAGTATAACTGATTCAAGTCAGATGTGAGAAACTCGAAAAGCTGAAATCTGAGTAATATACCAGCATGGTATTCTGTGCTCTGGTAGGGTGGCTGAATTTATAAGCATATTTCTTTACAGCTTTATGAGACTGTTCAGTGCTGCATGTTTTTGGACTGTAGAATATTTAAGGCCTTTTAAAATGATGCACTGTTAACTAACTGCTATGAGTACATCAAAGCTATTGGCCTTTCCAGGAGCTGATGACAGCTACTCTATTTTTTGGACTGAGTATAGGTCAGAGTTAAGAATGTGTACTGGCGACACTTGTGCATGTATTATTCAGTGTTTACAGACTGTAACCTTGGGTAAAGCAGATGGCCCGGCATATGCTCCCCATCTCCAGCAGTTTCTCTACACGTCTCACTCGAAAGCTTAAAAAGCATGTCATGCTGAAACCTGGACACAGCCAACATGAGCTTAATGCTTTACAGCAACAAGGAGGCAGCAGAAATACGACCATGACCACTTTCTACAGGAGTTTAGTGTTCAAACATTATTTCAGCTGATTCCAAACCGTTTCTGACTCCTTCATACTCTCAGTCCTACTACTGTTAGGGCCTGGACAACACACTTAAGAAACACAAGCCAATTAGGCGTCTTGTAATGACATTTAGAAAAATGTGGCAGCAGGCAGTTCAAGAAAACAAAATATGATACACTGCAAAGATCAAAGAGCGAGATTCCAATTTCAGTTTCATTTCCGTTAACTTTCCACCATGGATGTGCACATGGTTTTGATAGAATCAACACCAGGAACTCGTCCGTTGATTAAATATTAAACTGCAAGCACCGCTCAAAATGATCTTGTAACTTTGCACATTTTTCAAAGTCATTGTCACATTGTCACAACAAAATTTAGGTAGTGTATGAGCAGGAGGAACTGATGAATTGTCTGTTCCACATTTGGTCAGAGGCTGATTTCTTCCTCCATGCGATGGCTTTCTCACTTCATGACTTGCTTGATGTAACAACGTTGATTGTTTTTTTTTTCTTTTCTTTTATAAACAGCTATCTCCTGTAGGTTCCTGTGGGCATGCTCTGTGTCTATTCTACAGGTCTGTCAGGAATGAGAGCTGAAAATGAGACGCAGCAGTGGCCACAGTGGGAGTGAGGAGTCCATAGAGAGTTCTCTTCATTGTCAACTCCCAACACACAGAAGAGAGAACACACAGGGTAGGAAGAGTGACAGTGAGAGGAAAGAGAAGAGATATCGAGACGTCAGGCCTCCAGGCAGGCAGAGAGAATAGCCAGCAGAGTTAGAGAGAGTGGCCAGAGGTGAGAAGCCCATAGTTTGAAGGCAGAAGACCTGTTATCCCCAAAGTATGCTACTTGAGCTGCAGACAAAAATCACAAAGAAAAGAGGAAGCCAGTCCAGTTGCTGTCATTGTATTGTGATCATAAGCAAAGAGAACATTAACGCACACTAACATGGCGAAAGAATGTGTGGGTGTGGCAGAAACGTTTTTGGTATTTTCATGACTACTGGTGAGGCAGAAAAATAGATTATCTACAGGCAAGTTGCAGCAATGTCCAATAAACTCCTTTTCTTTCCCTTACTATTAGTTATGGATAGAATAGAATCAATCAATCAGTTGTATTTATTTAGTAATTGGGTGAAACTGACTTTAATGCTGGTCTTGGTTGAAAGAAATGGGAGATGTGTCTGCACTAAGAGTGGGTCTGATAATGTGGCACTGTGGGACCATAGTGGATTCAAAAATAGCATTATGCAGCAGATTTTCAATGTCACACCCCTGCTACGCTACTCAACCCATGCCAGTCCATGTGCTATCATAAACTGGCTTATTCCCAACCAAATCAGCAAAATTTTGCAATATGCCACTAAACTGCCCTTGCGCCTGCATGCACAGAATGATTTTAATGGAGTTATAGGGAAAAACAAAAAGTGACAAAAACCACAGAACAGAGAGGAGGCAGGGAATGTTAAAGTTATGAAGCGGAAACAGATATAAGCAGTGGTGGCCATGATTGAGCAGTGGTGACCATGAATGAAATGTAAAAAGCAAAGCATATCATATCATTTCACATAAAGCGTAATCACACCACAATTTTGTTTTTTACTCTACGTATTTTTGGCAATCGCAGTGTTGATATAATGTATTTTATTCAGATGGAAGTGATACACATTTGGATCAAGCTAATTCAAACCATTGCTGTTTTCAGTATAATTCAATATGTGAAAACTAAAAGTAACATGACAGCTGGAATATTTTTCTTTCCTTCATGGTTACAAGTATTATCCCTGGTCTCCAGCCTTTTACTCACCCACACAGGCCGTACCCTCATCGTTGGGTTCGTATCCCTGGTTACACCTCTTGTTGGCACGGCACTTGAAGCTACCATAGGTATTGGTACAGACAGGACGCTCAGGGGGACAGACAGATGGGAACTGGGTACATTCATCCTGATCTGGATGTCGCAAGGGAGTACAATAAAAATGCAGGATTGCACATAAAGGACAAAAACAACTGGATAAGAATTATCAGGAAAACAAGTGACAGACTGATGGCAGTTTGGGAGGATTAGACAGGACCACCGTTCTTTAAAGAGTCTTACCGGTGCAACGGCCATTTTCATTGACGATAAATCCATGTCCACACTACAGGAGAATAAAAACCCTTTTTAGGACTGTTGGTATAATTTACCCCTTAAATTAAAAAAATTATTCATACTGATGGTTCAGTTAACTATCAAATTTACAAAATTCTTACTTCCCAAAGGAAAGAATAGAGATGTTCTGAAGCTTGCTGCTTTAGTTGCATTGGAGCTAAGAGGCTAATGTAGCCAACAGGCAGTTTGCTTTAGAATGCACTGAATTGGTACTGAATTAAATTTACATTTATGGCATTTATCAGATGCTTTTATCCAAAGCGGCTTCCATTCCCTAACTACAGGGGACAGTCTCCCTGGAGCAACTTAAGGGTCTTGCTCAGGAACCCAGTGGTGGTGTGCTGAAGGTAGGATTTGAACCCATGACCACTTGGTCTAGAGGCAAGTATCCTACCCACTACACCACCACCAACAACACCCACAAATTGTGGCTTCAAACACTGAACGGCATACTCATATATATAAAGCCTGATTATGCTTCTACATAATGTATATCAATTTGGATTCAATCCACTGTCACTGACAATTGTATCAATATTGGTAAACCTGACATAGTAGGATCCATAGCCAGACGGCCTAACCAGTAGGAGAGCTTTCTTAGTTATAATTACCTAATAGTAGTATGGTGCTGCTTCCCAAATTGAATATGAATGATTATACTGAGCATTAATAAACAAATGATATAAATAATAATAAAAACATTTTGGGTCCTAGAAATCCTTAGGCTTTCTCAGAAGGTCTTGAAGGCCATGAAGTTTACCCTCTATGGACAACAATCACTTTAACCAGAGAATAAAGAATGGGTACCTCAATCTCCACCGTTGGAGTTTCTACTTCTTCAGCCTTCGGGTACAGAATTTCCATGACCATGTTCAGGTCACTGAGCTCCAATGGCCTGGCTACAGAGCGTCCATCTGGCCAGTACACCTCCACATTGGTGGCCACGTCTTTCCCTGTTGGCATGGTAGAGAGTGAGGAGGATGAGGGGAAAAAAAGCCTCTCAGCAGTTTGAGAACAGTCTGCCTTTGTAACTTCCCCTCAGGGTTGGGAGACACAATGAATGATTTCTTCTCTTTATACACCGCTTTCAATGGAAAAATTCCACTCAGGAGAAAAGGCCTCACAAGAAGCTTCGGCAAAGCCAGGATGGAGCAGGCTAGGGTTTGGCACCAGAGTCGCAGGCTCTTAACAAATACACAAGAATGTGCTCAGCTACAGCTGTGCACAGCACCGTGAGCATTAAGGCCTGAACATGTCTCAGATGGTGCCTCAGTCTCATCTGATACAGTGAGAGCAGGTCTCTCATGACTAATAGAGTATGAGGGAAGACCATGAGTTTGAGCCCACTGGCATAGCAGGTAACATTCCATGAGGGGTTTCAACTGCTGGATCACATCTGAGACTCTTGTGTTGAATATTTCAGATGAACGCACTAATGCTAAGACTCATATGCCTTAGAAGCCTGAAACATTTGTTTATATTCAGCTAATGTCGACCAATGCTCTTCCCTCAGCACACTATCCAGACAAGCACCGTTGGCAATGCCACCAACAGAGGTCAGTTTGCTGGTCCAGCAGTTGTCATGGGAACATCCAAGACCTTGGCATTGCATGGTCATCATGACAGAGTCCAAAAGAAACAAATGGGCCAGAAGAAGGATGCAGAACTTCAAAGGGCCAGAGATGAGAAGGTGGGGGGGGGAGCGGCTCCACTTTCCTTCAATTCCACTCTTTAGTCAAGCATGGAAAGAGGCTTTGAGGGCCTTCCCGGTCTTTAATTAAAGCACCGTTTCTAAGGTAAACAGATCCGCTAAAGGCTCCCGCCAGGACTTGGCCTATTTCAACAGGTGCCCCTCGCTAGACAAAAGCTGACATTTCACCTGCAATAGCTAAGGGAGACATTTGGGCCAGAAGGATTATTATTATTACTATAATATTACTCTAATTTTTTAAATAATTTACTTTCAGCTCTCCACTTTTGCCATGACACTGACCTCCCAGCACATCCTATCTTGTACCTTCACTCATATCAGTGAACCTTGTAGGTGTACAATTACTGAAGGCCATCAATCGCTTTAATTTACTTTACCAATAGAAAGACATCACCACAGGTCAATTGCTGACCATACCTGGCACAGCAGTGACACTGACATGGCAGTGGCATGTTAATGTGTATTGCAGTGATTCCGATGTATAGGATGACACAGCATTGCTGGTGTTTTTAACTCAGTGGCACTGCTGGGTCCACCAATTATAAATAACAGTGCGACTGTTGTCAGAAACCAACCACTGATAAAAGGCTAAATTATGACTAGCAGATATTAGGTAGAAAAACATGAGATAACCTTTACACTTACATAATATACCTTCAGAACAGATGTGTTTAACAAAGTGGATGCTTTGTGTACATGGTAAAGGAATTGGATGTAATGCTCCAGCAGTGAATCCTACAAGGAACAAGGAATCAATCCCCTGCTGCAAGAATGTGCAATTAGTATTTCTCTTCTTGAGTTTCATTGTGTAATTTGCTATTGTGTTTTAGCTCTTCTACACTCATAAGTACTCCAGTCCTAAATATACATGTCTGGTTGTACCCACAAACACGTACACACATATTTACAGGCCCTCTGGGTGATCGTGTGACCGCTGATGGAGAGCGTTTTGTTTTTCACAGCATATTTAGAACCATCCAGGCTTCCAAATGGCTCCCCAGTGCTGTTACAAATCTGCCTGATGGCTCCCTAATGAGCTGCTGAAGCCATGCTCCACAGAGCATCTGTAAGCGAGCTGTGCAGAGGGAGCAGAGTCCCTCTCTGACCACCAGCTGCTACACCTGTACCCCGGCGTCCACCTCACCACTGACCTCAAATCAGAGAGGATATTAAAAACGCTGACCTCGGCACGCCGGCTTATGTTACTGCTTTGTGAGTGTGCATGATAAAAGCACATCCACTGCTCAAAAGTTACATCATAGTGGGAATCCAAAGACATGCATGTTTCTATCCCCATTTGTGTACACACATTTGAAATCAAGGGTCGGATGGTCTCATCACATAGTTGTTAGATTAGATTAAATTTTTGGATATACTGAGATGTGCATTGATCGCCACTAGCTGCATCAATTGTAATGCATTTCTTGTCAACATACTTTTTATTGTTATTTGTGTGAATAATGCCACTGGAAAATAATTTCTTAAATGAATGGAATTCTGAAAAGGAGTTATATTAACTTTTGGAGTATATTTTGCAATGTTGTCCCATCACACTATGTATATGTGTACACAGCTGCTGAGGATAGAAAAGTAACCGTGAACCTTGAAGTCGTTTAAAATGTATAAGGAGTAAATATACAGTACATACCAAGTCCAAAGTGAGCTACAGGTTCCATCTCACACAGGTACCCAGAGCCTCCATCAATGATGCGTGTGTGAGCCCCATTTCTTTTAGTGTAGACCACCACCTTGGCCCCTCGAGCAAAAGCCCCAAACTGTGTGCGTGGAATCACACGTAGCCATCTGTTAGATGATCCCTGTGAGGAGAAAGGAACACCACGAGAAGGCCTTGAGAGAACCACTGAAATCACTGTTGATGGATCCCACTGAGATAATAAAAATGTGCAAAAATGGAGTTTTCAAACTAAGAACTAATTTGACATCTCTGTAATAAGGAAACTACACATCAGCCTGACAAAAACTGACTGGCTTTCCAAATCGAATACTCAATGGTTATTCTTTTGCATCATTTGTATGAGCACCTGAACCTCATTTAAAATCCATCTGCAAGTTCTCCCTTCATTAGTAGTTGTTCCCTGAGCTGTGAAGGTGTCAGACAGTGGCGTACCTGGCTGACTCGGTATACGGAGATGGGCTGGGCTGCACTCTCTCCGTGAGTTACCAGCAGATCTAACTGTCCATCTCCATCAAAATCAGTCACAGCAGCTCCTACGAGACAAATACGCAGACATGGAACGGGTCTCAGTATCTCACCGCTGCAATGGAAGATTTTGTTCCTGCAATATATTCAACAAAAATGTGACAAACTACTAAGTGACTTGAATTATTCATTTTGGTGAATATTTTATGTTGCAGGTAGCTCTCCTACTTAATATACAGAGAGCAAAAATGGTGAGTGTAAGGTCAGCCATTCAAGTTCTTTCTGCTGAGTCTCTCACTGACTTAACAACCAGACCATTTTTGAACCTTAACACAGTGACCTTACATTACATAACGATGGCTCAGCTGGTGATGATAATTATCCCCTTTATAACTGAATTAGACGTCCAGTTTGCCTCTAAACTGAAGTGCTGCACATGACAGTAATAAAACACCACAGTGGACCTCTAATGCCACCCAGTGGTAATAAATGTGCCTCTGTCTGGACAAATGTTTAATGGGCATAATAGAAGAACCTATACAATATATATCTTCACACATAATTGCAGTTCATAAACAGTACTTTTATATCACACAAGCCATGAAAGATGGTGAGAATGTGGAAAGACAAGTGAAAAAAAAACATCGTTAAAACACTTTATTCAATAGATTACATAACTTTTTGTAATTTAATAGGTACATGTTTTAAATCATCACCAAGTCCAAGAACAGCAGGGCATAATTATAGAGCAAATATTCATAGAGTTGTTCAGCCAATGGCACATACCTGTTCCCCTCCCTTCTGGCTCAGCCGCCTCCCCAACGTTCAGCTCCTCTATCTGAGGGTCTCCGTGTTCTCTTCGGGACACCCTGCCAGGGCACTTAGCAATTACATGCACTGTCCTTTTTACTATAAACAATTCTACACCACAAAGCAACAGCTGTATGCTTCCACGTCAAACATATACTTTTTTTCTGCTCCTTGTTACATAACCAGTCTCATTGGAAGTATTCCTTTACAGGCTCGCCTTTGGTAAATGAATCCTGCTCTGTTGATTTAATTAATGAAGCTTGAGAATAGACTATGCAGTTGTATGCCAGGTAGGCTTTTTCAGTAATAGCATTAAGCCCATGGTTACATTAATTCGATTTCGTGAACGACTCCTTGAGCTTGTAGAAAGCAGAGGTCATTTGGCAGGGCCTGGGTATGGACCTGAGAGGGAAATGTTTGCTTCGATCCAATATTATCTTTATGGGAAGAGGGGAGAAAAACACAGGAATGGTGAACGTGGGGGTTTCCCATCAGGTAGCCCAGCAGGTTGGAATGGATCGGAACGGTGCTGGACTGTGTGCTGTGGCCTGGCTGCAGGACGTTTTTGGCTGACTGGCCTGTCTAACTTTACTCATAAATCCGCAGCAAGACAGACTGTTTCCATAAGTATTTCCTGCCTTAAAGAATTGTTTTGGGTTATGTAATATTTTTCTGGCCGAGCTGTCCTTCGGTGTCTGTATTTGAAACGTTTCGATCAGATATGAAACTGAAAGGAAATGTGTCCTCTGTGACATTTGGATCCAGCTGCCTTTAACATTTAAAATGAAATTATATTTTTATCTGTCTCAGATTCAATTAAGCTTCCGAAGACCTGAGGTGAGGTCCTCGTAGTCTAAGCAATTTACCTAAATAGTCTGTTGGCTGATGCGCCTCTGTATGCAATGTTGTTGAAAAAGACCTCCAGCTCGTTGTCATTGTCGAAGTCTGCCGCGATGACTGTGCGCACAGGAGACGGCATGGAAAACTTCTGCGTGGCGATGTCCTGAGACACACACACACACACACACACACACGCACACACACACACACACACACAATAGTATCATCACATTAAAGGCTGCACATACATATTAATCACAAGGTGCAGAAAAAGGTTATCGCAGAGAGGCACTAAACAAGATTACTTTGAATCTTGAAGAAAGAGAACAATGAATATGTCTTAGTATCAAGAATCCTTTGACAAGCAGGAGCAAGGAAAAGTAAGTCAAGTGAATATGTCCTAGTCATCTTGTAGCTGGACAAGTAACTAATCCATGGATGGTGTCATTACTAAGTAAATCTAAGTAAATCCTATAGGCCAAAGACCTGGCCGCAGAAGGAAGTAACCGATATCTCCATGCTCCAGTGGTGCAGCAATAAGTCCAGGAAGAGTTATAGAGCGGCCCTGTACTCCCTCAAGTATTTACCCCTCATTTTAATTATAAGGCTCATAAAGTCTGCTCAAGGAGTTCCACACAATGACCTTGTCCTCTCTGGGTGAAGGAGAGGCGATGGACAGCTCTGGACAAGGCCCATTTAGGGGAGGAAAGGAACAAAAGCCAAATTAAAGAAAAGCTCTCTTAGGTTCTGCTCCAGACATTTCAGTGCTATCACTCCCATCTGCTAAAGAGAGAAGTTAGCAGTAGAGTCAATTTTCTTATTACAGTCCCTGAACTCTTTTTTATAGCGAAGCACTGCTGACTTTCTATTCTCATGACTATCCCTAGTTCTTAGAAGCTCTCTTCATCACTCAAAATATGCTGTAAGTATTTCTAGTTTGCAGCTTAGTTAAATAAGCTTTCATTTAATCAAGCACATTCTAAGCTTCTATTTGTGTTTGTAAGTAGATGAGGGTTTAGATGAAAAGCTGGCAAAAACTATTTTTATTTTTTGCTTTTTGGCATTTGTTAGTTCTAAAACAAAATGACTGGATCCAAAAAGACTGTAAATGAATATCAATGTGTAATTAACTACATAATTAATGATGCCATCATGTTATTATATTTATATAAAGAAGTCAAATGATAGTGATAGCTCAAGACTTCTCAGGCATAATGTGGGAAACTGGTCTGTTATACCCAAATATGCACTTTTGTGTGCCTAATTGGGCCACGGTTGCATGTTCAAATTTAATTATCAATTCACTGAAGTGACTGAACATCTTAATTACTGATGCCAGAGGTCACAGGAGCCAGCAGTGCATTTCAGCCACAGACATCTTTCTACAAGTGCTCCCACAGGACATTAACCCAACACCTGACCCCCATAAAACACCTCCCCCCTGACATTTATCTATCTGGACAAGGGAAAAAAATCATCACTGCCAGGGACAATAACATCAGAAAGATGCCAGGGCAGTTTATGTCACAGCAGGTTTATATACAACACACCGTTCTACACATAACAATTCTTCAGTTAATTAGGACTTGAAATCAGAACTTGAAATTCATTTCAGTGTGACTGGGCAATTTCTGCAGTATACAGTAGCCATTGATTTTGGCAAAAATACAAATGATTTAACTAGATAGGTGTTGTAATTTGTTCCTGGATGATTTGTATGACTATACTGAGCCAGACTTTAATATGCTGCCTCATTCACAGTAATATAGAATATGGCTATACAGTTAAGTATTGACAATGTAGTTACAAAGATAGCGCCTCACTACCAGTGGGAATTATGAGCAATATGGAGCAATAAATGTTGCTGACATCATTAGTCAATCTAGTTTTCGGGTCTTTAAGAGTTTTAAGGTCTTTTAGACATGGTCCTGTACTAAAAAGACTGTTAAGCAAAATTATTTATTATGACTCCAGCTTTTAATACTGTATTATCTTTAATGTCTTTTCACATTCCACATTTGAATACTGAAATAAATAAATATTATTCTATCAAATTTGCGCTGTGGTCATTATAAAGCCCCCAAAACAATAATGGTTGTGGAGTTAAGTGACGCCTTCATCAGCACTTTCTCCTCCAGCCTCACTACAATCAACATGGGCCCAATCTGCGAAGCAATCATCAGGGATCATTAAATGAGGTGAGGTAGCTATATTTGTCTCTGGAAGAGTGATTGCTGTTAAGAAAAAATAACAGTCAGCCCATGTAAAGAACAAGAGGGGTCAGAACACGATGGGCTTACTGCCTGGAGTAAAATTCTGTATAATATGTGATCAAAGACTTTTTACACATTTGCTATTTACAGACTTAATTGTGCTTTCCAGCCCATGTATATTTGGTGATGTTAAAACAAAGGTTTGCTAAAATTGATCAAGAAACAAACCTAAAACATGTGCTGCTTGGACAGCTGGTGACCTAAAAGAATGGAGGACTAAAGGAGGGCGGGAAACGAGGTCGACAGCCTCTGGTGACTCAATGTAAGGACATAAGGGTTAAGACAATATTTTAGATCTTAGAGACAGGTAGCGCAGTGTTAGTATTCAATTTAGGACCAGTAATATAGCTAATACAAGACTTTAGGAACAACCTGCCAGTCATGCAGGCAAATGATACAGATTAAACTTTAAACTCACCTTAAATCTTTGTTTGCGGTTACTGTTAAGTTGTAGAAAGAGTCGATGTGGTCCATTCCAATTTCCATACACAATATCTGTCCTCCCATCTCGATTAAAATCTGCCAGAGCTACGCCTCGACCATGCTGCATTGGGTCCTCAACTCCTGCAAGAAGGGTTAAACATAACAGGAGCAAACATAAATGTACTGGGCTTCAATCCTTTATTATATAAACTAACTTAAAAATGTATGCTACTATATATTTGTATTATATATACAAATGAGGGCATTAACACAAACGTCAACAACATGAGAGACATGAAGGAGAGAGGACAGACATGAGCATCACACCAATCTACACTTTTGTCTTAACTTTTTCCCATAGTGCATCCAGGTGAAGTCTTCAGGCGTGTGACACACACATACCAAGCCACCCACACAATGTAAAATAAAATGTGATTCATCAGACCTTCTTTCACTGCTCCATGCTGCAGTTCTGATGGTCACATATCCAATAGAGGCGCATTCTGTAGTGGACAGGGTCGGTATGGGCACTCTGACCGGTCTTCGTTTACAGAGTCCCCTCTACACTGTGTATTCTGACACCTTCTAACGTAGCCAGTAACATCTATGCAACATTAACTCTTGTTTGGGATCGGACCAAAGAGCTAGTCTTCACTCGCCACATCCTTCAATAAACTTGGCATGCTTAATGTTACCAGTTCATCTAATGAACTTTTGATCTACTTGTTAACTGTACTCTTTTGGTAGGTCCTAAGCACCGCATACTGTGAAAGACCTGCCGTTTTGGAGATGATCTGACCCACTTGTCCAGCCGTCCTAATTTGGTCTTTGTCAAAGTGGCTCAGACTCTTACGCTTGTCCATTTTTCCTGCTTCCAACACAACTGTTCATTAGCTGCCTAATATATTCCATTCCTTGACAGGTGCCATTGTAACGAGATAATCAATGTAATTGACTTCAACAGGCAGTGGTTTAATGAAGTATATTTCATATGCTGTCTGCTGTCATAAAACCTACTCGTTTTTCGTCCTGCTGACATAACATGTGTCAAATTTCTGTTTACATTAATGTATGTTCTGTCAATTTCTGCCTTGAAATTACATGCATGCTATATGCATCCTATGACATGCATGATATATCACTTTATGGCCTGATTGAGTGGCTCAGAGTACTTTTGGTAGAAGTAGCTTAATAATAAGAGTGACACAATGCTTAATTCGGCCTAGAATTGGTGTTATTCTAATTAGATATTAAGATAAAAGCAGCTTTTATGACACTTGACAGTGTTAGTGATGGGGTAGTGTAATATATCCTTATGAATGCAGTATTTAAATAAAATGAAATCAAAAACTGCAACTGCTCCTGCATTTATAAATATCCACATTTTGTGTCAGAGGTGTTTCACCATACATAATAAATGAAGTGATTCCTGATAGCAGCTCACCTGACTGTGTAGCCACATCTGTGAATGTCCCGTTCCCGTTGTTTCGGAAGAGAAAGTTGGGGCTGTATTCATTGTCGCAGAATATGTCAGGGAGGGTGTGGCTGAGGATGGGCCCCACCACGACTCCCCGTCCTCCTACAGCACACAGCAGAAGCAGCACCATCACCAAAAGCAATGTGCAATCATTACTGCCTTTCCAGCCCATTTCTCTGTGCAGGCACTCCGCTGTTTCTGCTGACACACACACTGCCTGCCTACAATCACATTACAGAGAGCGTGAACACATGTGGTTACAGCATCTACATGGCCCTGTCTGCACAGATCTCACTCCACTGCTCCAGAACCTTGCAGTTCTCAACCATTACGGCTTTGAATGTCTAAACCAGGGGTCACCAGTCTTATCCAAAAAGGACTGGTGTGGTAGAATGATGTGCTTCTGTCTGTTTCTAGAAAAAAGCCTGCAATTTAAGCAGCTGATCTCAGTTTTTCAGCAACTGCTTAGTTGCAGTATCTGAGGTGTGCTTCTGCTTGGTTGGAAGGAAATCCTGCAGCCACACTGGCCTCTTGTGGTGATTTTATGGTGATCCTTGGTATAAACCATTTACCCTTCCTTTGTCATGGAGCCACACTTATTAACAACCCAGAGGAACTAGGGGTTTTACACCATGCAACGTTCTCAGCCATCAACAAGCTCATTCAAACAGCAGAAATCTAAGCAAAATAGTTTTATTGTTTTTTTTTCACATGAGGAATTTTGTGTAATGTCATGTAATCACCAGGGTAAAGTTCTATGTACATTACATGCTTTTGAACCATAACAGTACTTTGTGTTCAGTTTTACCAATTCAGCTCACATTGTTGGTAAAAAAAAATTCTCACAAATGATTATTTTTCCATTAATTACGGCTATCTTTTCATGACCATATAAAATAAACAATTATATCAGTTGTTTATCACAACAGAAATATCAGTGCTTTATTGGTAATGTAACTAATAATTGTGCTGAACTTAAAATCGACCGAACAATGCCTAGGTCTTGATTTGCATGTCTTAAAACATTAAATATTAGCCTCCTTCTGAAGTAAATCCCAAGGTTTTATCCTTCATGACCTTATTTCAGCACCATTCTCTACTCCAGTTCCCATAGTCCTGGTACACAGCCTTCCATAAGCGTGCTTCCACTGAAAGAGCGCTGAATGGAGGATCAAAGCCCACTTCACAGCCTACACTGATTAATGGAATGTTTGGCCCATTGAGCAAGTCTGGGTTGAAATATGGCTCTGTCGTCCTTGTGCCTCCCTATGACTTTCAGCGTAGTAAACAGCTGAGTGGGCCAAAAGCTGCCTTTCTCCTGCCGCAGCGCTGCCTCCCAGGCCCCCTGCTCTCTCTATTAGCGCTCCTTTAGCCGATAAACACTGTCCATAACTCAGTGACTCGCAGCTGATATGAGCTGTGGGCTCTGGTGTAAATCAGCTGCTGGGCAAAGCACACCGCTCCCACAGCCAGCTGCTTTTAGAGGGTCTCCAGTAATGGATAATCCTCTCTCTCACACACATACATGCACAAACACACCTGTAAATTTGTTGACCCCAGCCTGCTCCGCCACATTGGATAGGGCAATGATTCCCTTGGACAGGTCGCTGGCGTTCTCATCCATTTCAATCAAAGCGTGTGGGCCCACGCTGCCACTGGCATAGTTGGCGATGTAGATGGCATACCGTCCTGTTCCCTGAAACAGAGGAGGAGACCAAATACCCAGATTGATTAAAAAAAAAAATTCAAAAACAATAATTACAGTGGTTAGTGCACACAGTAGTACACAGTACAATAAAAAAAATGTTCTGATACAATTATCTGTTGAAAATTCTAATATCTGAATAAATAAAGATAAATATTACAGTATAATTTTATGTTTGTTAGGGGGTTTGCTTGACACTTACAAGCCAGTTACCATCTAGTCTCTAGAATTAATTGTGGCTCCAGGAATTATACTTAAATAATTATGCTTAATTATACTGACAGGATAATTAAGGAGATAAGAGTTCAGATAAGAGTTTATTTTAATTGTATTTTTTTACTTTTACATATAAGTATATTTAAATATAAAGCAGTTTAACCACAGCTGTTTATGCTTACAATTGCATCATTTGTCACAGTTCTGAGTAAATATATCAAGATTTCTGAATATTTGTTTTCTCTCATTTTATATATTATAGGCAGCATTTTACACAATGAGACATAAAGAGCAAATACTTTTATATTTTAGTTAAATATATAAGTTATACATTTAAATAATAAAAAACACACATTTATTTAGCCTGCTCATATAGAAAGAGGGATAGCCCCAGATCAGAGAGCAGATCTGTACAGACCAGACAAAAACTATACTGGTACAAAAAAGAAACAAATCGAATTACAAAGTTACTTAATGTGCACCTACCATGGAAACCAAAACAAATGATTGTGCTGTTCGTGTCCATTTTCAAATCCTATCTGCCATCTCAGAAGGCTCTGCTGCCTTCATCTCAATAGTTTGAAGACCCCCTTCCTGTTCCTTCCCCATACTTTGCAGCACCCACCCCGTGGATATTAATTTCACACCCCATTATCAGACAGAGTCCCCGTGGGCATGAACTCAGTGAAGGAGCCACATAAATGAACTTACGCACACAGTTTCAATAAAGTCTCCTGCGATCCCTGCGTTTCCACACAGGCAAATAATGAAATAAAGAAATGTGTCCATAAGTATATAAATACCACCACCTAGTGCCTGCAGTCCTAATGAGGCATAAGAATGTAAATGTCAAAGCATTCTGCTGCTTCCTGTGCTCTACGGAAACATCAACTCAGATCAAGATAAACAGCTAAAAATGAAGGTGTTAAAATCACATCATATGTGCTTTAAGTACCTCAGGTCTGATATAATTATATAATCTTCAAATAGACATTCTTCTTCTTTATTTTAGAATAAAATAGAACGATTTCACCTGGCTTGTTGTAATACCTGTACTAACCTTTAAAAATGATTAAGATTGAATATTTAAGTAGAAGCAGTTTATGGTGCCATGACCAAACTGCTCTATAGTCCTATGGGAAGTAAAAAAAAAAAAAAAAAAAAAAATTAAATGTCAAAAAAAAAAAAAACAGACCAAAATCAAAAAATATATGTGTTTATTTATTATTATTATTATTATTATTATTATTATTATTATTATTATTATTATTATTATTATTCATATATCTGATATCCACTGGTATCCACCCAGTACCAATACCAGCTACTAAACTGGTGCTATGTCTCATTTTAATGTATTATTGCATAAGGAATTAGAAGCAGGGAAAGTGGTGAGATTCATTCCATGCATTCCAGTCCACGTAGCACTGCTCAAGTTTACTGTAACTACATCTGCATCTCAGTGTCTTAAGTACTGCAGTCCTGTGGCCTGAACGGGTCTCTTCATCTCCTCAAGGCCAGAAAACGGCTGAATACTTTTTTACCTCTACACTTTATTACATTGCCATTAAGTATGAAAAAAGGCAGACCCCTGCCAGCTAAATGCTACTACTTTGCTCTAATGTCTTCTGCTTCTGTTGGGAAGGGTTCCAGAGGCAGCCATAAGCCTATGGATAATTACCAGCCCATGCAGAGTGAGGGCCAATCTATTTCCCTTCCAGGAGCAGGTCAATACATCTCCCTGTCCACCTTTAAAAGACAAATGACAGCACTTCATTTTCAAGGAGAACCCAATATTAAAAATTGCATTTAAATATTAGCTGTCCCTCATGCTGATGGGAATCTATGGATAAATAGGATAAGACCTCTATGAGTTTTAGAATGTAATCTCTCCGTGGTTGTCATTTTAGGCTGTGACCTTGCACCACTGTAACTTCTAAAAAGACAAGAGAAGCATTCCCTCTGTATTATGAGTTCATTTCAATTTCCCACACTATCTGTGAAGTGTGCCTTGATGCTAAAAAATGATGAAGTGTTTTTTCCTCACTTCATTTAAACCAGGACCCTACACATTTGTGTTTTGTTTCACTTCAACACCATCGCCTGGCCGGGCTAAATCACTTACACAGGGCTGTAGAACAGCGTCCTCTTATTGCTCAGTCAAATGAAGCTGCAGTCAAAAAATCTATTTCAATCCCTCGCCCGCTGCTCCACAGGATAAGTGGACATCGTTCATTGCTGACTGCAGTGGAGAGCATCATGGAAGCCAGAAATATGCTGCACGGCTTCAGGTTATAGTATTTTGGCTATCATCCAAATCCTTTTTTATGATGGGCAATCTATCATGCCCTCTCTGATTAGGTATCAGTGCTGCTTTGAACCTGAGCAGAGGCAAATTAGGGCAATATGTCCCTCCTTGCATGTCTCCCTACAAAAACAAATGAGGCCTTGTGTTTTCTAATTATCATGCCACATGATGCGCTGTCAGAGACAAATATCATAGCTCTCCACAAATGGACTGTCATAGCGACTGGCTGGCAGAGGCGGGACTCAACAGGCCTGGTGAGTTATAGCTAGTGAAACCTGGGAGCTCCTCTGGGTGAAGCATGAAGGCAGTAATGGAGTGTAAAATGTCACCTAACAGTGTGCCGAACTCACTTCCCCCTCAGGAGCACTGAACACCCAGCACTGACCATTCCCCTGTCCAACTGCAGATCGATACAGACATTTGGCGCCCACGCACCAGCCACGTTCCAGAACACAGGGCCTTAAGGTCCCGTAGAAATGAGGTGTAAAGCTTTTTTCCTCCACCAGTCAAACACAAGAGCCTCGCCACAGGTTCTGCTGCTATAAAGTGCTTTCTTGATTGTCAAGGAACAATGGCAGAGGCCATGTGACAGATTCATCAAGAGAGATTTGGTGAGGTGCGCTTACCTTTCTGTCCACACAGGCCACTGATCGACCTGCCATGCGATTGGCCACATCTCTGTGCTCATTTATCTCATCGTTCAGGAGATCCTCATAACGTCCATTGCGAAACTTAAAAAGCTTATCTGTGTACGTAGCTCGACCTGGCCAAGGAAAATAGAGAAATAAGGCACGGATTTACAGGAAAGTATTTTTCCGAGTTTACTTGATTCAAACATTTTTCACTTCCATATTACTGGCAGAAGAACGCAAACTAAAGGGGGAAAAATGCTGTAATTTATCCTTTTCATACGGAAATGATGTGTATGTCTGAATTTATAAAGTGTGTGCATTATTCTGTGAAAATATTCATAACGCACCCGAGAAGGCATTATTGGTGTTGAGAACATAGATCTCCTCTCTTCCGTCACCATCTATGTCACACGCCGTCACTCCAATTGCATTTCCCTGTCGATCTCTGAGTGCGAAGTAGGGGGAACTTCGATTGTCTACTGCAATGTTCACAAGCTTCTTCTTTATCTTATCATACTTCAGTACCAGGTTTGGTCCGTTGTACCTGTGGGATGGGAAAAGATTTTTTATAAAAGTCATTTTAACTAAAATCATTTGAAAATGTGCTTATAACACAATTTAACTGTACAGCAGACAACCAGTCGACAACATATTTTCAATAAAGATACTCCATTTTAAAGAAAAGGCTTATAATATATGCAAGAGAGTTGGAAACAGAGTGGTGTTTCACTTTAGCGTAAAAAAACAGATACACACAAGAGTACTATATACCATATAATGGGTAAGGGTAACTGACAAGTGGAGGATAGACTGCTCTCCTGTAATTTGTTTCAAGCTCTTGAGGATGTACAATAAATGTAAAATGTCCAAATTAATACACAAAACCATCATCATTTAAAGATTTACATCATTTACATCAAAAAGCACACAGTTACTGCCAGTACTAAGTAACCTGGACAACAAAACTCTGTGTGAGCATTTAATTCATGTGGAAATGACAGATATTTGAATCACTTTACTTGTGTGTAATCTCAGAGTATCTTCCACTATTTCATTGTCACATCATACTACAGTGATTTAATCATATTATTAAATAAAAACTTTAAATGTGTGCTTTTAATGATGCATTCTCCTGTATGCTCTCCTCCTCCTCTGTATCATAAGAAAAGCAAAAGCCTGAGGGCTCTATCAGTCTCTGTCCATTTCACTGCAAAAATGCCAAAACAACAGAGGACTGTCCAATTACCTCCATTATCATCAACACAACACATCTACTACGTCTAAATCCTTCAAAAATCCACTTTATGTTTTTCACAATCATTTCTAAAGAAAGATCACTTTCACAACACAAATTGAAGTAATTGTGTATTTTTGCCAAACTAAGCTCCAGGCTGCTATCTGCTATGCTTCAATAGCAAATAACATTCTAGATGTGGATATCACCTAATCTTGATTGAATCCAGTCCTAATTCTTTTGGAAACCAAACCGTGTTCTTCCCTCGCAAACCATTTTCATGTACTTACCATGATGAGGAAAAAATGCTTACCCAGCCACAAATATCTCTAGATCTCCATCTCCATCCACATCAGTGACGGCCACACCATAGTTAAGCTGAGTTGGGTTGTTCTCGTAGTCGGGTGGAAGAACATTCTGAGTGACCGCTGCAAACATGGGCTCTGAGCGCTGGGCCCAGGACTGACCCATGATGCCCAGAACCAGCGCTATTGGCCACACAGACATAGTCACCTGCTAAACCCACACATAATATTAACATCAGAACGGACACAAACACTTTCTGAACTGAAAGTAGGCCTGTGCTTGTTATTTGGATCTTATTATGAAGAGAATGTTTTGAGTTCTTCACGCTGGAAGTAAAAAATTCAAATGTAAACTTTTTTGACATCACTATGCATCAGCGACACCCAACGATCTCTCACTGATATTATTTTACCTTTATTTTCTAGAAAAAATTGCCTAGCTGTCTTTTCTGCACCAGCAGTTTTCTACATATTTTAACAAATCTTTGAAACCTATTTCTAAAGACTCTGTGAGGGTAAATTAAGCAATTTGCAATGGACATCACAGGCAAGTCTCTTTCAAATTATCTCTTTAAACCAATGTTTAAACAGGTCTGAAATCCATGCATCCATCATTTTTAAAGGTTAGTTTGAAGCTTGATATATAAATTCATATACATGTGGATTATTGCATTTTTCTTACAATATTAAACTAGTTTACCTATAATATTAACAGGGCACACAGTACAACACTCCTACATTCATGACAAACATAATTGTTACTGATCCACTGAACCAAAAAATAACCAACAAATGCATCACCCCGGTAGCAGTAACATAAGCAACTACAATGACACCAGTCCACACTCATTCCTTTTGCCTGCAGTGTGTAGATATAATCTCACCTACGTGAGAAAGGTTGCACAAAGCAATACATGAAACAAGTCTGTCATTCAGCTCGCTTTCAGACATCTGAATGGTTTCCCCTGTTAAGAGGCAATTACCTGGTCAACACTCCACTTACAGCTCAAGACCATATATCAGAAGTCTGAAGACAGGTGCAAGACCCAGGTCCAAATTAAGACTGGGAAGAAAAGGCTGTCACTGCATATGAGACAGACACTTCACACAGAAAAATCTATAAGTGACAAAGAGAATGAGAGACATTCTTGGAGGGTGAGAAGTAGCCAGATGTAGTCAGGGTGGGTTACATTTGATGATATTTTTAAAATTCAATATGGAATAATGAATAAAATAATCAGGTGTTTAGCCAATAACGCATGTGTAAGAAGAGGAAGGAGAGGTGGAAGTTGCATAACTACAAACCACTGGAGTGTACAGATATATAACTTTGATAAATAACTAACTCATATAACTAACTCCACTTTTCTTAGTGATCCAGTTTATTAGACTAAATGTTATGTGTTCTAGTAAACCAGTATTGACAGTACAGTTTAGTCCAAGAGTAGGTTTAATCTATCTGCAATAGTATAGTGATTGCGAAATGCTACCATATATAATTCAATCAGTAATAAAATACATGGAGAGAAAATAGTGAGGATGATGTGGAGGAGAAGGCAGAACAAAAGGCATCACAGACATATGGGGAGCAAGATTACAGGAGCCTTTACAAGCTGGCAGGATTTATGAAGAGACTGCCTTTATTAATACAGTACACTGCAATGCCCCCCAATCACCGAATCTCATTCATTTTACTAGAATCATGGATTCATGCAGCTCCAGGTGACTTGTGACGTGGCTTGAACTCCTTGAAGTCAAGGCACGCACATCTGCACAAAGAAATGCGCGCTCGGAAAGTTTAAATGTCGTAAATGGCACAGAACTCAAACTTAATTAGCATTTATACACACAGAGCTCAAATTAAACTTCATAAGAGGCTGCAGAGGCAGCCAAACTACTCCAGAGGTCACAACAGACCTCTAAGTTATAACCAAAATAATGAAAAACACTTAGGAGTGCACACTTACAATATGCATAACAGCAGTATCAGCTGAGGTAATGATGCTAGAAAGATAGGAGACAAAAACCAACTGTGTGATTTTATGTTAAATACAGTGATACGTCTAGCAGAAATCTCACACTGTGGGTTGGGGCACAGATGCCGCAGTGCTATGCTGATGATTAAAAGGGTACAACATATGTACTGTATCTGTTGGTGCTGAGGAAAGTGCTCTGACCAGGTATAACTGTATGCAACCCAAGTTGCCAAGCTGTTATAAACATGGGGCAATAATGTCAGTCAGTGTCCAGCAATCCCAAAAACAGCGCAATGTGAAAAGTATCTAGCATCTGATGTTCATCTTGAGGAGGAATTGGTGTTGATTCCCTTTATCTCACTGCAGCTGTGGTCAGTGCATATGCATTATTGATGGAAAAAAGTAGCAAACAATTAAAATACTGAATTAACTGCACACAGCACAATTCTTAGTGTGATATCTAACAGAACTAGGAAGTGACCACTACTGAGATTTCCATGTGAGACGCAGTCTAAGACTTAATTTCATGAAACCTGCTTACAGTAGTCAGTAATCACCACTACGATTGCAACATACACCAAGAGTAAGGCTTAAGTCCATGAAACCAGCTCACAGGGTTATAAGGTGTAGCAGTTGACTAAACTCTAAAATTCACGGCAGCTTCTGAAGTTTTAGTGCAGGTTTAATTTGGACAAGAATACTCCACATCTGCCACTTGCATCCAGTTGGAAGATTATATTAGGGAGCTTAGAGTTGTCCAAGTTACCAAGAGCACCTCATGTTAAATGGAGATTAGTGAAACGCAGGCACTCAAAGAGCACTGGATCTGTGACTCACTTGCCCTCATCTTACGCAAGCTGTCCCGCATCCTTGCATCCTGATAGGACTGCGACAAAGCCCAGCATCTTCACTTTCTCAACACGAGCCCAATAGTGTGCAGGACACCAAAGATCCCCCGCTTAAAGCCAGAAACTCGAGTAATCTTCAAGAACACAGAGGCTGTCATTAAAGTAATGATGGCAGTGCAGTTTGCCTGTAAATGCATGAAACATGTCATTCATTCAACAAAGCCTGAGCCTGAGTACTCAAATTAACGAATAAAGAACCAATGCAACTAACGCAAGAAGCCAACACGAAGCTCAGTATTGGCAAAAAAATGATCAGTTAAAAGCAATGATGCACACTTCTTAACAAACTTTCTGCCCCCTTTCTCACCAATACGCCTTGTACTGATGAATCTTGTGCTCATCTAAACTGAACAGCTCTATCTGTACGATCAGAGAGATTTATGCAGCCTCCGGAACTTCAGGAGCAGAGGAGACTCTCATCTCATCAAAGCCAGCATGCAGTGGATAAGCAGCGGCACCTACATGAGGAAAAGCGATGGGCAGCGACGGGCAGGTGCTCCTGTCCTCCGCGTCGGCTCTCAGTGGACACGCGGCGCGTCTCTGGGGTGCTATAACAATAGTCCTTTTCACAACTTCTGAAGAAATTGCTTTATGAAATCAATTCTAAATGAATCCATCCAATAACAAAGGCGTTCGCTGAATATTTAAAGAAGGCAGCCAATCGCGTGGGAGGAGGGCTGAGCCTAGCTTGCTCCGGGGCGAGCTCTTTTACTCTGATCTGAGATCAGATTCCTCCATCCGAAAGATTGGGGAAGTGGGCGTGTGGAGCTGATCTCACATCAGGAAAAATGACAAAGGCTACCTGAAGGCTCATACCTGAGCTACAGTGCTGATTTTTTTCATAATATATATATATTATAATATATATAACAAATGTAATTTGGCAGGTTGCTGACATCTAAAGTCAAGCAAACGCTATTAATTATAGCGTTACACGTGAGCAATGCCAATCTCCACAATAAGAGCAATAATTAGTATTCTGATTAATATCCCTGTAGAAGGACAAGTATCCCCCCATCCTTTACTCAGACTGAAGAGGATAATTAGGGAGGTGAGGATCACAACTGGACTTTTAAGATGTTTCTTGCATCTCGGGGTCACCACGGCACCAAAACCCCAGTGAAACACAACCTTCCTGCCAACTATGCTTGCTATAAAAAGCCATTGGAACCATAATGCATGTAGGATAAAATCAAAATAGAACTTTTTATGAGTTTTTTTTGATGATGTTTTAGGGGAAAAATGCAAAAAACAATTAAAGTAATTCAAAAAAGAAATGCACTATAAAATATTGTAGTGGAAATAGAGATATGACTGTTTCCTTCTATGAGCCCTTTTAAGTTTTAAAAAGATGTTTTAAAAAGATCATATAAATACACAAATAAAATACTTTTGACCTCAAAAATTTCAGCCAAGAAACTACAGTTCAAAAATCTTCTGTTTGCAAAACATGTTTATAATGATTGTAGGAAAAGACTGTTTAAGTCTGTTCTGCAGTGTTCTACCCTTTGACCAATAGGATAGAATAGAACAGTTCACTCTGCTCTATTCTATACCTTTGACCAAATGAAAATTTCTGATGTAATGTGATTATTTTTTTTGTTATAAACTGAAGCTTTTTTAAAACAAAGTCAGTATAGAGTCAAGTAAGTAGCAACTGATCAGTTCCTATAAATCCTAGTGTCTTGATTAACTGTTGAGTTTGTTTCAGTCTTGAACACACATATTCCAGAATTAACACTGACAATAGCTGACATCAGCTCATTAATGTGTGTATTAGGTTTTGTCATGAAGGTCATATGTAGGTGTTTTGTAGCCATATTTGCAACCAATCCTTAAATAAAATTCCCACCTTATATTTTAATTGTTATTTATTATTGTTATGGGAGTGACATTATAATAAGTATTTAAGGTGGAGTTAAACATAGCTGTTGTTTGTGCTGCAGACGTACTAGTCTACTGTTTGTCATTTTGTGCCCAGATCTGTAAATTTCACCTCCCTCACTCCCTTTGTCAACAAGTACGCTTGGTGTGGTCCCCACCCCTGCTCAAACCAAAATGGCACCCTTGGAGCTAGGCATCTTGTCTAGGTTTTGAAGATACTATTAGTCCCATTAGGGCTCTAGCTATTAATCTAGCTATTAAACATGTGAGGAGTATGATCACAAATATTCAGTAAACTCTGGCTCATTCTGGGTATGATCACACATACATGATTACAACTCAAGAGAATGAAAAGTCAACAATCATCAGCAGGAACAGTTTCAGTTAACAATGAAATTCTAGATCATAAGGATGGAATTCTAGAAGGGTGGGGAAAAACACCAGGGCTTGGGGTTGAAAGAACTCCTCAAAGGGTGAGGACCATTAGTGAAAATGTGGAATGGGCAACAGTATATCCATTCAAACAGCACTAGGTTAGTAACTGTAATGGAACGGTTATTAATTTAAATCATCAAACGAAACAGAAAAATGTGTTTTTATTGGATCACAATTTTTCCTGCTAATGAACATGTTTTAGTGAGGCCAATTATTTATACATACAAACAACATACATGATGCACATTCATTGACACACCTGTATGTAGTGAGTGTGTTGAATGGAGTAAATGTCACCATTGTGCAACATTTCTAAATAGCTATACTCCATTGACATGTATGTTTTGGATGCGTAGCTGCACACACTCAGCTTAATTTCACTTAATTCCAATCTAAGTGTTGGTATTCCAACACTTACCTAAGACCTTCAGGGCAAGGCATATTGTTTTAGAAGCTAAATCCAACTACTGTCAGTGGTTATGAGAATCAGTTTAGTTAGTTTTGCAGCAACATCCTTATATATACATAAGGCAACGCTTGTAATATCAGAGTCATGGCATTTTCTCCGTCCCTCAAGCAAAGTGATTTACTTTTGGCTGTTTACATGATCTTTATGAATCCCCGTGGCAGTCCCACGATATTGTAATGTCAGCGTTACATAAATTAAGGTCAGAGAAATGTCAGATGTTAATACTCACATCAAGAGCTTTCTAACAGATCAGCAAGTTTCGCTTTACTTCATACAGGATAGTTTTCTCGGAATGGAGCACCTACTAGACGATACAGGCTCAATGATGTTAGGCAGACTTAATTACTGTCAATTAAGTCTTATGCACCAATAATAATTATCTTGCCGGGCAAGTGTTCCAAAGGCGAGGCGAGGGCGTCTTGAGTCTGTCATGGAACCAGATTTTATATTTTAAACAGTGGAGTGTGCCAAGGCATTTAAATATGCCCTCTGTTTCAGCAAATGCAGAGAGAAAAAATATGGAATTGTTCCAGGAATGATGCTTTGTGTAAAAGATCTTGTTAATATGTTTATTATATATAACACAATTGTTCCAGCAGTCATACTGTGAGGCAGTTTGATTTAGCTTAACTAATATGGTGACAGGTTAAAACAGTTTAGTGTTTTATTTATACTGCATCAGATTTTCAGTTTCTGTGAAACAAGATGATTTGCTTCAATAGTGGATGTGGATTTCTGCTGATCTTTCTTCAATCTTAGGTGAAGGAGAACACATATGCTTGGATGTTGGTTTATTAGCAGGCCTGTAGATCATCGAAGCCTGACAGCACACTAAAATGTCCTTGGCAGATTCTCTCTTCCAGTTGCTCCTTGTGCCTGCCAGCCTACCTGCTGATAGATGCTGCCATATTTCTCCCACATGACCCAAATGCACCCATCATCACCGCTTCCTATAATGTGTGACATAATCTTGTATAGACACGGACTGTTCCCATACAATGAAAGAGCCCTACTCAAGTGAACCTGCGGGTTTGGATATTTCACATTAATTTTAAAGTTAATGTTCTACGTTTAAGTGACATTAAAGAAAAACCTTGTAAAAATATGTACAGCTTCCAGTTTATCTTGGTGTACAATTTCAAACCAAGTTCAGAAATGGACTTCTCTGCTCTTCTTACCCATTCAAATCAATCAAACAATCAACCAATCAATCAACCAATCAATCAGTCAAGTATTTAGTCCTACTTCTACTGGCCTTTCCAAATAAAACGGATATCTTGAACAATATCAACATTTGTACCTTTGTCTAATTTTAATGTGTTTTGACAGCACTCTTTTATGCCTGCTTTTTCAACTCACCAGTCTTTAATTTAATGTATGAATATATGATTTATGCTTCAGTGCCACAGACATAAATCTGTTTTGTGTGAGGGAGGGATAACAGCGGTGATGTTCCCTCATTCCCTCTATTGATTGGCTCGCTTAATAGTGTTTGTCCCTTATAGCTGATCTCGGGAAATAAAGAAAATAAATAGTTTAGAATGAGCTTTCACAGTGGTAGAGGTCTGACCGAGTGGCACGTTCTCCAGGCTTTATTTTTCTTAGAGTAGAAGGAAAGCTGCTTTAGACCGAATATGATTTAGGTTGTATGGCGACACACTATCAGAATGGATGGAAAAGGGAATAGAACTGTTTTAGGAGTTCTTTGAAAAAAATGTCCGGAGCGCTGAGATCATATAAATTACACATAGTTTACAGTACACTCTTTAAAGATGGGACTGGACGTCTTAAAGGTTCTTTAGTAAAGTGGTGCACAAAGAACCAGGAAACCTCAAATAATCATTAGAATGCTTAAATGGGTCATTGTTAAATGTTATATATGTTATATATTTACATATATATATATATATGTCTCCCTACATTCTCCAATTTTTTGGCTTGTTTTAATGTTCTGTCTCCTTCTTGTTTTCTTGCATATGTCATTGCTTACATTCTTCATGTGCTTTGTTTATGTGTCTGTACCCCATGTGAACATGTGTTGTTTTGGTTTTATCTCCACCTTAGCCCTTCCCCCTTGTTATCCTCTTCACCTGTGTCTTATTCCTGTCTCCTCCCCATCCCAGGTGTCTCCCATTCAGTGAATGTATACCGTCTGTGTTTCAGTCTGTGTTTGTTAATTCAGTGTATAACTCTGTGTTAATGGTGGTCTTTGTAAATTTCTTTATAATTCAAGCTGTTTAACATTGTGTTAAACAGTGATAACAGTGATCGAATTCATTTAGTATCTACCGTGCTCTTGTCTTTGTCATACCTGTTAATATTTTCTTTTTTGTTTTTGTGTAGCCTCAGACCTTTTATTTATATATACTGCTCTGAAAAAAGTAAGACCACTGCCATTTATTTTTAAATGAACATCTCTCTGAGAATGACAACCATTTCATGCCAGTGTCTGTTAAATTCCTACACAAGCACCTCATTCTGATTTATGAGGTACTTGATTAGGTGATCACCTGAATCTTATTTAGTGTGGAAAAGCATAAAAAACACAGCTGTAATCAAAACTCTCTTGCATTATGACCAGCTGGATGTCAAAACACTACTAGAAGTATGTCAAAGATAATTATTGCCATTTTGTTTAATAGATTAGTGTTATTTTAATTATCAAAGATCTGTCAACACTGCATAATTTCTCTTATTTTGATGTATCATAATTTCCTTAAAAATTATGATTTAAAGAACAATATTTATATTTGGAAATTAGGAGAAATATTGTTAGCAGTTCATAAAAACTAAGGCAAAGCTGTTCAGTTCAATACTTGCACCTATAAAGGATAAACCCTGAGATTTTTGAACATTTTTGCAGTGGTCTCATCATTTTCCAGAGCTGTGTAGATATATGTGTAGTTATATATCTATTGTATATAGTAGTTGTACTGCATGTGTATAGGTAATGCATATATACATAGACATGCACATATTACTAATAATTCATCATATTCATCACAGCTACTATGAACCCCAATATTTCTACCCACCAGTACATGCCCAATAAGTAGTTATGTCATTAACAATATTTATAATATAACAAACATGACATCCATAGTTATATTTGCATCTTTATTTCGTCATTTTCAGCATTGGCATCAAAATATTTTTCTATATTTAGTTTTTGCCGAGATCCAACCTGTCAGGTCATCTCTCTATCACTCTTTTTGACACGGGAGTTCCATGTCCTCTGGATTTGTCAAATCAATAAGAGAAATCAAACACTGATTTGCAACAGTTCCAGCTCGTACCGGCTTTCGAGGAGCATAGTGACAAATGGACACATCTCAATTGTCCTAACACATCAGTGTCTTGGAACCAGTCAGGAATGTGCTCATAAGGGTGTTGCTTGGTAGAATGTATGGTGTACATAAATACTTCATGAAGACTGCTTTCTTCAATAACACAGGGATCCCTGGAAATAATGCACGCTTAAACACTTTCTCCACTACATACCCTGTTCAAAATGAGGAGGAGATGCAGAGATAAATCAAAACAATTACCCCTGAGGATTCAAATTGACAGATTACGCCTTTGGCTTAAACAAACAAAAGTTGCTTGGCTGAGATAAAGCAGCCTGTCACTAAAAGGTGGTTTAACGCTCTCCTCTCCTCCATGATCCGCTCAAATTAATTATAGATCGATTTGGAGGGCTCATATAAGGGAGCTGAACAGATCTGTCTATCTCCGGTGATGGGCGTCTGGAGTGCAGGACAAGCTTCTGTCCGGATACAGGTATGGATGAGTTTTGAAGGAAGCATTTCCTGACTGCAATTAATCTTTACACAATCTCTCTCTTGAATTTAAATGCTTGAATGCTCATGGTTTCTTTAAAATGACCGCAACTTCTCTAACTGGGGGAACACTATGTATTTTCAGGGGAGGAAACATTTTAAGTGCTCTATACATTGTGAAATTAACATAAAGAAAGGAAGCTGGTGTTTTCAGAATCAGAAATAAATAATAAGGTTTGAAAAAGGCAGTATATTTTTAATTATGATTAGTTTATCGTGTTATATATTTAAAAAAAAAAATGGTATATCAAAAAGTTACATTTTTAGTTAATTTTCAGTGACTCAATTAAATTATAGTTATCACATAGTAAGATCATAAAAATGACGCATATCTATAGGTTGATAAATGTCATCAGCAGTGGCACAAACTGTATCCACATTTACATGTTACCTTTATATTTAGTGTTCAAACTGCATCAAAAACTCAAGGAGAAGGGTAGGTTTAAACAACTAGAGGGGTCTAACCTGTAGCTAAAACTAATTTTTTATCATTTTTAGAACAGGAAAATACTCAGATATCAGATATTTCATCCTATACATAGAATGCTCTCTTTTTTGGAACAAAGTATAATTTATTTGTAATTGTGCAATACTCAGGCTTTTAACTTTTAGTGAAATTCACATTTGGATATTAATCCAAATAGAGAAATAGGTACATGGCAGGCAACAGTGGGATGATTTATA
>JBBPDC010000149.1:14669216-14691110 GCA_037974485.1 Hemigrammopetersius urotaenia | reverse complement strand
ATGAGGATACACAGACAGACACAGGCTTATATACATGGGGACATTACGGGAAACACAAGGCAGCTGGGGAACACAGATAGGAAACAGGTGGGGAACCAAAAACATGTGACACAAAGCAAACACATGGCAAAACAAAAGTCAAAACAAAACACGGTGGCCATCCACGGCCCTCAGCCGTGACAGTTGCCATTTTTATAGTTTACCATTTTAAATGTTTTGTTCTCATTGATTTGTCATTCTGAAGTAACATTAAGTATTTATTTGGCTTTAAATAAACATGGCAAAATTGCACAAACTGATTAAAATCTGTAAAATAGTTTGGTTGTACTGTTCAGTAACTTGTGGATTAGTAAAAAAAAAATCTATAGTTACAAATCAATAGAAATACATATTATATAATACATTATATATAATAACATATTATATAAATATGTTTATATATCGCCCACCCCTAGGCTGACTGTATTATCTTTGCCAGGAGTGAATATACCAAATAGCCTCCACACCTAAACATACTGAGAAAAATGTTTATGTCAGGGAACTATGGAGCGTAAAACTTTACGGCTGTGTTTGAATAGTCAAATGTCAAATGACTTCCTGTATTCCCATCTGCGGTCTTGATTTTGCATGACGTGGTTGCTGTGAGGTTCCACATGCTAATCTGCTCTGCCAGTATATTTGCCAAGAACCTGGGTTGCAACCAGAAAAAAAAAAGTGAACAGTAAAGGAGATTTATGTAAGTAGTTGGACGCAGCCTGTGTTTCAACATTGTTTTATTTTCTTTCTTGCTGTTTGGTCACATAAAATTCAGTATTATAATATAATAGCAAGTAGATAAGGAACATCCAGAAGACCAAAAAGTGTAAAAGGTGTTTGAGCTTTGCTTGAAACACTGAGGGATTAAGTCACACAAGCCCAGACATGATACCGCCCATTGCTTAGTTCATTAATAAACAGTATCAGATCTGATTACCCATTTTCCCTATTCCTCTTGCCCCCCCCCCCCGACCTCTCCATGTCCTTCTGGGGTGGGAGAGAGGCAGGAGGAAGGGGAGGAGCAGTAACAAGTGCATGTACACAGTCCATGAACCCATGCCTAATTTGTGGGTGGAGAGGATAACTGAAGTGTCAGCTGAAATTTTGTTGACCCATACATATACTAGTGGCTGGTGAGGAGGCTTTCTTAAAAGCGTACACATCAGAAAACCTGTGAGGGCATGGAGGTGGCATTATGTTCCACCTGATCAAGTATTTCACGTGTAAGGATGCTCAGTTGTAATGCCACATGGCACCTTTTTATTTGTGAGGAGGAAAGTTCAGTGTTTTCCATCTCTCCTTAATCAGGGCAGATGAGGCAGCAGGCTGTGTGTGTGTATGTGTGTGTATTCATTTGTATGAGGCAGCCACTGCAGAAAGACTTACCTTGACTATTTCTCATGAGTCAGATATGAGAAGGAGGAGGTCACCCCCTGGCTCCAGCAATAGTAAAATTACTGTTGGAAGTTACAGGGCAGTAACAATCTACTTGTACAAGCTGACGGATGACTGTGTAGAAATGTAGACCAAGGAGAACTTTCCAACAGTGTTTAGCATCTGTTTATCAGGCCTTTAAAACGGTTCCTTAACTTTAAACAATCTGATTGTTTCACAGATGCCAGACTTATCTTAAGTCCTTATCATTCCCAACTCAATGACACTTTATCGATGCAACCTGTTAAGGCCACTTTTTTTTAATGTGCCCTTGAAATAATTTGCCATTGATATGCCATCTTGGCTATATCTTCATGCAAAGGCGCTTTCAATTATGCAAGCCAGTGGAGTGAGACCAAGTGTGGCATTTCCAAGCGTAAGACCAGCCAGTAGGTAATGTGTTCATAGTGCTCTTACCCACAGGGAACAGTTTCACACTTGAGAGGTGGTTAAGGGGAAAGCTCTCCAATGCTTCTGTTTCCATTAACTTTGTGTGGAGCGCAATGGCCAGAGTGTTGGAAAGTAGAGGGGAATTGTGAGGAGCTGTATGTAGTGCAAGTCTGTGAAAAAGCTGCTTCATTGGGTTGGCATGCAGCGATATCAGCTTCATCCAAATTCATATATCCAAACATGAGCAAACAGCTGAGCCCAGATAACATCATTGACACTGGATGAGGGAGGAACAGGGGTTTTGTTTGTGTAAGTGTAGTGTGACAGTGTTTCGTGATAAGCTCTATTCTTAACTGATCAGGATCTCTTGGTTAATTTAGGCTGTAATTACACATCTCCTTCTCACCTAATTGTTATACTTCACCACTAGATGGAGACACATTTATAATATTTCCCTTGCAGGCCATTTAAAGAAAGAATTTGACTGTATTGAATGGAGACAGCATAATTTGCTGTTTACAAAATGTTGCCAATTATACAGGTCTTTCAGACATCCCTAAAAAAGCAAGCGAGAACACTTGAATGATAGGTTGGGGCTTGTTTATAAAAACAGAGAAGGACTACAATGCAGTTTCGGCTCCGTATAAGTTACATGGGCCAAATCCAAGTTTTTTCTTTCTTCGTTAATTAATCTTTATTTTTCTGCATGCCAGTAAAATCTTGTTTGAAATACCTGCTTGTCTGTGTCTTTTAAAGTGTTTACTAAAATGGCCCTGTTTAAAAATCCCTCCATCTCTCTTTCTTGTCTTCCTTCCACATGTGCGAGATGGAGAGAGTGTAATTGATAGTGTTTACCACTGGAGCTGCTTGTTCACTATACTACTGTCATCTGGGTACTCAATCAGTCAGATTTGCGAACATCTCTGATTTGTGGTGCCAGCAGCCCAAAGCTTTTCTTTTCAGTGTGAGACTGTAGGCTTTGTTCGCCTGTCTGAGTGGGAGCCTCCTGACCTGCTAAATCCTTCTCTTTGCCATGGGCAGAGGACTGGCTCGCTCCCTATTCCACCCTATAATCAACGCTTTTAACAGCTCTCATTTTCTCTGGTATATATAGCAGTAATTGTTGGGACGTCCTCCCAGAGCAATGCATATGTACCAAAAGGGCTGTTTGCAGTCAATTTCAGACTGGTGCTATAAGGGGCAAGTCAAATTCATTCTCTCTCTCTCTCTCTCTTTTTCTCTCTCTCTCTCACTGTTTATCCTTGTTTTTCTCTCCTTTTTTATAAACATATAGCAAATAAACACACACACACGCTCACTCGCAAATGCAAGACCATGCAATACGCCAGTACTTTGCATAGCTGCATGTAACTTTAGTACGATTGACTTATTTTTTTATTTTATTACTCTAACACAGAAATAAGAGAAGATACTTTAATGTCAGTGTAAATATGGCACTTGCTGATTTGTCATGGAGCACGGATTCCAATCAGAAGCCAGTGGGAATTTCCCTCATCTCTACTCATGCTCATACACCCGAAAACTCTTATGCTGTTCCCTGTGCGGCTCTGTCACGTGCGCAGAATACTGAGCTGTACTGGTAATGCTGGCCCTAGAGTAAACTCATAAATTTGTAGCGCTAAAGCCCTGTCCCGTATGCTGCATCCGCTATATGTATCATCTCAGCAATGAGTTGTTTCTGATCTACTGCCCATAACAATGAAAATGTCAGATTCCACTCTGTTCCAGATTAGCAGCAGCCATGACTCAGTCACGCCCTGTAAAATAACACTTTTTCATAAACAAGTTTAAATAAGGGTAACACTTCAGAGTACGACCAATGTTATTTGTGTGCCTCATGCACTGCTCGTTCCATCACTTTCCCCAGAAATGCTGTAGCGCTGCCTCAGTGCTCACAGGAGGCCATTACTGAGAAAGCCTGTAAAGCCGTCAATGCCTCCGTAAAATATCACACTTCCCACGGAACGAATAGCGTGTGTCAGTCGAGGCGTGCCATGTTTGGAATAGAGATGTGTGCCATAAAGGAGTGCTCTGCCTTGTAAGTCTGTAATGTTTTAGGATAGAATGGCCCAGGGAATGTACAGAACGTCCTTCATTTGAAGGTTACCATACTATCTTAAGGGTCTCAGCAATTTCATAGTGAGAGATTAGTGAGAAGAGGTGAAGAGTTTGTGTGTAAAAGAGGTTTGTGTTCATATTGGTCAGGTAAGAATGCTCTTTGCCGAAGATGCGATCAAGCACATCTGGGCTTGAAACCAATGATGTTATGGGTTTGAGAACTTGCCTTCACACATCTTTGTTTGCTTTGTCTATGGAAATGGCATTTGAACATTCAGTCCTTATAATATCTCTCAGCAGGGTGGGAGAATGTGACATTCTATATAAAACCACATATTTGGAAACAGGGTGTACTTGGGGTTTTCATGGGCAAAATGAAAACACAGCAGCTGTGTGTCCGCAAATGGGCCTGCTACCCAGAAGGCTTGTGTTCTGATGCTGACTGATAAGCTCCGGCGCAGTGAATGGCCCAGGTGCTTACTGTCAGATCCACCCACAAGTTTTCTCAGCTGTGTCCTTTGTGTAAACTCCCCACCCAAGAACAACCACATGAGTGAGGTCAACATTTCTTTCCTTGGTGAGTAAATAATAGTTACGGAAAAATGAACGAAAATCTACAACCAATGTAGCATGGAAATGTATACTGCTCAAAAAAATAAAGGGAACACTTAAACAACACAATGTAACTTTTCCTTGCCACTGTCGCCGTTACTCTTGGCTTGCTCATCAGAGGCACTTCATTCACACACACACATTTATTTCACATTTTGTAAAGCTGCTTTGTGACAATGACCATTGTTAAAAGCGCTATATAAATAAAATTGAATTGAATTGAATTGAAAACTTCAAGTCAATCACACGTCTATGAAATCAAACTGTCCACTTAGGAGGCAGCACTGATTTACAGTCTACACTCTCTCAGTGACAATCAGTCTTGCCTTCTACATGGACAGTTTGATTTCACAGACGTGTCATTGATGAAGTTACATTGTGTCATTTGAGCAGTATATATATACTGCAGAGGAACATGACTGCATGAAACATGACTTGGTCAAAGAGGCAGTGGATTTATGATCATTTATTGATATTGTCCCAACAGAGAAACTAATGAAACTAATATACTGGCTTATAATTGATCAGTCATATTCATTCACATTACAACACAGTATTTGCCTTTACCCATCATTAGTGCAAAGACTGCTGACCAGTGAGCGGCCACCCTAATGACTGACAAACCGACCAAATTTCAACATCAGCACCCAGGATCCTACAGTATTAGAAATTCGGAACTCACTTTGAATATCCCCTGCTAAACTGTTTCAATATGCCTTAGATTCTTTCAGTCTGACCACAAACCTGTTGAAAATATGGAGCCAAGTTGAGGACACACACACTGTTCATCCCTGAGAGCACAAAACATGGGATCAAAGAGCAATAGTTTAGACTCTCAGCCGATGCAGAAGTTTCAGAATAGTGTACAATTAGCACCAAAATGAAACACCGGTTCACACAGCTTCAGTACACAGAGTACAGAGTATTGTGTGACAAGGGTTTGTCTGATAAATATCAAGTGTAGAATATTAAGACATATTAATAACCAAATACATTATACACAAAAAAGACTGTTGAAATTAGCCTGTAGAAAATAATAAGTTATCTGCCATTATTAAGCACCTTGTAAAACATATAAACTTCCATGTATGGCAGCCTATGCTGTTCGTAATTGTGTCACATGACCATTTTTCATAGTCGAATTTTGTAGCTAAGGAAACAGGGTGGACACATTACAAGATATAGAGGTGTTTTATCACAAATGTTGATCGAAACAAACTGGTTACAGCTGGCTCATGAAGTGAAGTATATGTGCTGCAAAGCCTAGAATAGCTGTTGAAGGGAACACTTAGATTTACTTAGGTCTTTATAACCAACAAGGTCACTTTAAAATGCTGCTGAGATGGACAATTACAGACAATCTGAAAGCTTTCCATAATTAGTGGCCGCAATTAAAGTCCATCGTAGAGAGGAAAAAAGAATATCTGGAACAAAGAGGTTAAGGATTCATAGTAGGAACAAATTAAGCAACCAAGAAAGAAACAAGTCAAAAAATACACATTAATTGCTGTTACAGCCATGTTGTGCAATGAATAACTTATCTAAACTGATACATTATAAAGCAATGAGGCAAGGACATGGTGCTCCTCAGTATAGGAGGTTTCCACATCAATGAGTGAGAGTAAAGCTATTGCTAACAGCGTATAAAATAAATACTTTTGCCCTTTCAAAAAAAACTGTCTTCCTTTAAAGTTGGTCTTGCGGTCTTTGTCGAAGGCCAGAGTCTGTTTTAGCTTCTGTGAGCCTGAGTGTCAGCAAATGGAGACGCATTTTGTTGCCCCTCTTCCAGGCCTCTCCACTTTTACACAGAGCTCTTGGCAGTATGGTCATATGCAAATCCCATAATTAAAGTTTTTATACTGTTTCTAACATTACTGTAACCGGTGCTTTTAAAACTAGCTCTGTTTCCCACCAGCTTACAAAAAAAGCTTCAGGTCCCTACTGGGTTGAGGCACCCTGAGTAGACAAGATGCTTTAGAGTTCAGATAATCACCATTAAAACTATTCAATACATCGGCTTACTGAATTTAAAGATTACTATTAGGATAACGGTTCCTCTGTTAAAAAATAAAATTAGTTTAACAAAGTAAATTAAATAAATTAATCTGTAGCATGTACTGTACAATGTATAATGTAATGTATGACCAACTTAGGAACTTCAGGAGTTCAATAGCAGGATGTAACTAACCAGAATGAAAGGCAGAAATGTACGGGGATAAATACTGAATACTGAAAGGAAGGAAAGCCCCCTAAACTGATCCTTGGTGTTGATTGGGTCATTTCTACCAGAATACTGATGGTCAATAAAGTGCATTACTCAAAGAACACAACTGAACCTATTCTAAGAAAACTCACAGAGCTGGAAACCCTGTCAAATAAATGCATTTGGAATATAATATGCAGAAAAACTTGGTTAGTAACGATGTCCACACCTATCTCAATCTCAAAATCAGCTCAAAAAACAAACTCACATCTCAAACAAAGGTACAGAGACTTGCATCCGTAATGTTTCAACCACTCGCCAGTAAACAGAGCAAAAAGTCCCAGTGAATTTAATCAGTTTCTTTTCTTCTCAAAACAAGGGTATTAATACTTTTAAGGGTATTTAAAGTATTAATAAGCTTGTCCTAACTGAATTAATACTTTTACTCAGACAGTAAGGTGCCACCTATATATCTATTACATTCCATGCCATTTTTTTCAAGGCTGTCTGTCTGTCTAGATCTGAGCCCTGTTTCATTGCTGTTTTTAACTTGCCCTCACCCTGTCGCTGCAATAAGGGCCTGTTAAATAGGCAGTTCCATTACTTTATCAGCTCAAGAGAAATTCATTGGGTGACCCTTTGGAGGACAGAAGGATGTGAACATATCACCATCAGGTTAACATCACTGTAGCAGAATGTGCCCAGAATGTATTGAAATGCTGTTTAGAAGCAGAGGGAAATATGCAGTTCCTAAAAATTCAAAATTATATGATTAGTTACCCTCACATTGGGTTTTCTGCAGTCTCGTATTCTGTATATGTCACCTGACTTTGTTAATGTGCTAACCATGAAAGCATATTAGTGTTTCCACTAATCCCAGCTCATTTTAATTTCTTAGCAAAAAAAAAATGATTAATGCAAACCAAATTGTGAGAGTTCAAATCACCCCCAAAAAATCCAATTTTGCTGAAAAGAGTGTAATTTTTAGAAAACACACTCCCTGCTGTAACTTCCTCCCCTGGTCTGGCAGTGGCCACTGGTGTGATGCGGATGATGCGCACTTCTGAGTCACGAGGGGAAGCCAACGAGGGCGCGCTGAAAACTGTAATGAAATGGGACCTTGACTCTTGTCAGTTCTTTCATCCGTTGAGTGTTGCTGTTCAGCTGATTTGTTTGTGGTCAGTAAAGAGAAGATTTTTCCATAGTCAGACATGTTTTGAAGAGCCACTGCAGCACATGATGTCCTCGCTACACACTTTTCAACCTCTTCAGATAAAGTTGTTGGTGATCTGGCGCTGGTGCTCAAACAAATCTTCAGTCTCAGCACTGTAAGCATCTCCTATGTACAGGAAAATCAGACAAATTCAGACAAAAAGTATAATAAAGTATTTTTTTTTGTGTGCTTTTGTGTGCATGTGTTCAACAGTTTGAAACCTACCCGTATGACAGCCATACATGAAGACTCTGTGGCCATCATATCTGCACCTACAGCGCATTACATTATTCAGGAAATCGGACTCAGCCATGTCCAGGGTTGGGTTAACTTCCACCTGTAATGAAAAACAGGCAGAGAGAACATCAATGTCAATTCATAGCACGTATTTCCCTCCACAAAAATGTTGTGTTAAACATGCTGTAAACCGACAAAGAGAATATATATAAGTATATATATATACATACAGTCACTGTCAAAATAAAATAATTTGGATATTATTTCGATATAACTATCATTATCATTGGAGATACCATTTTGGAGATAATTACGATTTTGGAGATACGTGGTTTTGTTTGAACAGGGACAGTATACATTGACTTAACGTAGAGGGTTAACAGACTGTAAGGGGTGTAAAAGTGGTGTTTATAATTTCATATGATAGATTTTTATTTATTGCTTAACATCTCTAATAAAGACACCTTTTTAAATCTGAAATATAATTTATATTTGAAATGTGCTGAATCGAGTCAAAAGAGAAAACAAAGAAATATAAACAAACAAAAAGAATAGGTATAAGTAATTCTGTGTCACGGTTCGGTCGGTGGCCGTTAAGGGCCACCGCTTTTCAGTTGTGTTTCAGGACTCTTATTTTGAATGTTCATGTTTGTTTGGGGTCACGGGGTTTGGTTTTTCAGCTGTTTTGTGTTTGTTCCCTGATTGTGCTGTTTGTGTTTGTGTTTGAGCACGTTATCTGTCCATCGCCTCATTTACGTCTCGTTTTTCCCCTGTATGTGTTTTCTCTTTCATGTTTGTAGCGGCCCTAGTGCCAGGTTTTCTTTTCGGCAAATAAAGCCAGTCACAGCATGGAAGCCTGTTTCTCTGCCTCATCCTTACCCCGAGGTAAATCACGGCAGGGGGTTAACCCCCCAGTCGTGACATTCTGAGTTTTAATTTTAGGCAAATAACAGCATATGTATCCTCTTCATTTGGAGTGTAGAACTGTGGTTTTGTCTGGCAATGGAATGAGTTTCTGAGCAAAAAGGGGCTCGTAAAGGCCGAGTACATTCCTCTGCGCCTAATTAACTGTGTCTAATAGAGTGTTTTCTACCCAAGATGTAATGTTTAAATTTGCTTTTTATTTGACGTTTTCGAGGATAAAGGCCAGCAGAGTTTCCTAGAGATTGAAGTATAAATCATCCGCACTTTCTTGAAGCTCTAATGAACCCGCAGTGTGCAGCCACAGCAGACGAGATGGCAGCTTCTTTGTTTGGACTGGTTGGTATGGGTCTGCATGTAGACGGATGCAATCAAATGGGTTCCCTGACCTTTAAGCCTCACCACAACACCATGCTTCGCCACGAATAGCTCCAGCATGATGCCTGTTTGTAATTAGCATGTGAAAAACACAGCAAAAATACATGTGCTCTATCATGATGCCGCTTAGAGTAAATACATCTTTAAAATGGTTAAGGCACATAGGTACACTGTAATTAAAACATAGCTCCCCATTAACCCATCTTTTACAGCTGGGATATCTAAAAAAACTGGGCCCAAGGTGGCTCTTAGACATTTCACAAGTGGGGCCTGCTTGGGGTAAAACAGACCTAAGCATCGAAGTTCTGACTTTGATGGTGATGCCCACAATGATTTGCATGATTAACATGTAACAAAGTTAATGACAGAGGAAAAGCGTTTAAAAATTCCTGTTTTTACACCATGAGGGTAGGTCTGCTCTTTTACAGGCTGTACCATCATCACTGAATCTTATTTCTGGAGTGAAACACTTATTTTGCTCAGACCATTTTTGGATAATAAGAAACCATGTGAAAAGCCTTTAAATTGTATTAAAGAAATACCACAGGAGTATAATAGAACGGAAAAAAATGTACATCAAATATACCATAAACACTGCAAAAACAAACCTGGAAGATGTAGTCTCCTGGCCTGACATCTGTGACATCAACCCACTGGCAGTCAATATCATGCCGATATGTGTCCCAACATCCCACAGAGATTCCCTGATCTCCATAGTTGTAACATGAAAAGCGTTTATGAAGTCCTAAAATAAAGACAAAAAAAGAAATAGTGTTAAACTTTATTTTTTATGTTTACCGCTAAATATCCAAGAATTATTATTGACATTTCTCTTCTCTTATCCAAGAAAAAACATTTTTTAAACCATTTACCATCAGGGCAGTATGTGTCCTCTAGACAGAAGCTGGCTTTGTGTCCCTCTGCCACTCTGGTTCCATTCAGTGTGAGAAGGTCATAGTGTGTGAACACTTCAATGCTGTGGTAATGTCTGTGAATACATAATCAAATCACGCTTTGTCACTTATGATTACTGAACAATATGTTGCTTTATTTTGAACCCTTTAACTCCTAGGACCCAGTTGTTGGTTTCAACCTGCATATAAGATTCACAACAGTGACAAATGAATTTGTATTAGCTGCTGAAATATTATTACAAGTATTAAAGGTTAATACATGAATAATAAAGCAGAACTTTAAGGGTTTACCAGATGTTTGGAAACACCTTAGCTTGCAATTTTGTCAAGCTGGGTTGTGAATGAGAAGAGAACAGTGAGTTACTATGGCATGCTACTGAATGACCTCACTGCTTCAGCATGAAGGTGTTGGCTGCCTCGGTAGCAGCCCTTACAGAAAGCTGTTGATGCCCCGGCTGGGTCATGTTTGCAACACTGTTTACTTAGGTCTGAATGATCTGCTTTGAAATGCAAACCTTGGTGTTGTTGATTTAAGAGATTAATGAAGAAAGTACAGCACAGTACTATCCAGGGCCTCCACAGTCTCCACAACAGCTCACCTTGTTCACACAGAATGAGTTACATTTACATTTACGGCATTTAGCAGACGCTTTTATCCAAAGCAACATTTTTATTCCCTAACTACGCGGGGGGGGGCTTGGGGTTAAAGGTCTTGCTCAGAAACCCATTGGTGGTATGCTGAAGGTAGGATTCAAACCCTCTTGATCTTGGTCCATAGGCAAGTATCCTGCCACCTCCACCACCACCGTGAGTTGCACTCATTTTCAGAAAACAGTTAGAGGGTGTAGATTTTGCCAAACAATTAATTTATTGTACCACAATGTTACTGCCATTCTTATTCTGTAAGAAATGCTGACACTTTATCCCAGTGAAAACTAAGGAAGAATCCCTCGACACCGAAATAACCGATTCAAATATGAATTTAACTGGAATGTGACTGGGCAGTCTTTCACTGTGATAATAGCTAAACATGCTATATAAAGAGAGCCTGTTAACCTGCTTCAGTCACTCAACCACTCAAAAATGAGCACTTATAAAGTGGTAAGATGAATGAACAGAACCAAGCATTGTTCAACCTAAAGTTCAACATGACTTTTGTCAAAATATTGTTCATGACACATAGGTGCCTAACACAACATCACGGTATTCCCCCCTTAAAAACATTCTTCAGTCTCATTACGTTAAAAATCCATGAACTCATAATGAAAACAAAAGTGTAAAGGCATTTTGTAGCAAGGGGTCTTTTGTCATGGTTGCTGTGACTTACCTGTGGCACTGGTGCCAAGTCCAGGACTCTCGTGTAGCACGCGGCCGGAAGTCAGCCCTGCCCAGGTTCATAATGCGGGAGGAGAATCGCAGCAGGCGCCGGTGACCATAGGGCCAGTTCATGCGACTGGCTGAGGAGGACAGGCAGTTCTCCTCATGGGCACAAGTGAGCAGGTGTAGTGGACGATCTTCCAGATATGCTGTCTCCTGCACCAGCTGGGCATCCACAACCAAGTCAGGGGCAACTAGAGGGGAGAGCACATTGGACTACGGTAATACCAATACGACCATCTTCATATAAATGTCATTGGAGTTTTTTTAATTTATAAAAAATCAGCCTAAAGTTTAGGAGCATCTGGAACATCTGGGCTAAGAAATTCATAGCAATCAGTTTCTGGTGCAGCTGGTAGTGTAGTGAATGGGTTAAATGCAGAGGTTGAATTTCATGCTGTTCACTTTCACTTCTCTAAGAATCAAAATTCAACTGAGTTGACTTATTTGAGCAGGACTACACTGATTGATCAACACTCACTCTCAGAACAGGTGACTCCAGCTGCTTTGGATCCTCCTCCACGTGGACAGTAAACATGGTTGTTACAGCGACACTGCTGGATGGACAGTTCAGTGCCCACACAGTGAGTCCCACTCAGTATCACCTCCTGAGCACTGCGGTCCCCTTGCCAGTAATGTGTGTCCTGTGAACAGAAAGGCACTAGTTCACTGTCAGTACTATACAGTGCTACGCATTCGATGAAACATATCATACTAAGATGCAAACTCTGCATTTATCTTCTTAAACTGTGAGCTCATTATTCAGTCATCATCCATTTGGTACTATTTACTTTAAAGTATTCAGTCACTACTATGAAACTAATGCATAAGTAAAGTAGAGCCACACACAGATCCTTGTGAGTCTAGTTGTTGAGCCGTTAAAGCATAAGTAGGAATTACGATTTCAGCTATTTCTTAAGCATCCTTTTACTTTTTCATATTTATTTTCAATGCACCAACAGGTCTTCTACAACATATACAACTGGCATGGCTGCAATGCTTGTATCACAGTGGAAGAACTGAACTTGGCTAGACATGCTTACAGCAGATTAAACATACACGTGTTCTATGGTATTTGTTTATAAAACCCTACCAAAGATACATTTATGTCACAAAATACACTATTTACTAGCAACCTATGTCTTCACCGGGCCCACCCATTCACCATCACAGAACAACTACTGTATGAAGATTGTGTGCTTAAAATCACCCTTCCTCCAAAACACGCACAGTGTGCGTGCACACACAACGCACAGCATACACGGACTTAATTGAGGCAGTGTTTAGAGAAAATAGAACAAGTGACACATTCAGTGAATACTGGAAAGTGCTGCATTCTTAAACAGCGCCCTGTGCTAAGTGTAGTTTTACCTGATGGGCCCGTGCAGCAAAACCAAAGCCCAGCTGTCTGCACACCACCATGGCCTCATTAATGCCCCAGTTCTCACTGCACACTGCTCCCCAGCGCTTCCTGCCGCCAACTTCCATCAGTACTTCCACGCGGCCTTCTGCGGCCTCTCTGCCTCCTGCTAACCGCACCTGAAACACACAGATACGAACAGAGATGAGGTGTTGACACATGCATTAAAACCACCAGCCTACATAATGTAGGTCCCATTCTTGTTGGCAAAACATGTTCCTCAAACCATTCCTGGACAGTTTTTGAAGTGTGGAAGGGTGCATTAACCTTCTGAAAGAGGCTATTAAGGAATACCATTACCATGAAGGGGTGTGCTTGGTATGCAAGTTTAGGTAGGTGATACATGTTAAAGTAACATTCACATGAATCCAGGAAAAGTTTCCCATTTAAAATGAAAGTGACCATTCTGTCATACGGGAACACACCACAGCACACAGTGTGAACAGCACAAAATTCCACCTCTGCATTTAACCCATTCATCAAGTGAAGCAGCGGGCAGCCAGGAACACAGCGCTCGGGGAGCAGTGTGTGGGGACGGTACCTTGCTCAGGATACCTCAGAGGTGTCTAGCAGTCTTTGGGAATTTAACCTACAAATTCTTGATCGCATGGTGAATGCCCTAACCACTAGGTTATCAACTGCCCCATAGTGTAATTCTTCCCCAGGTAAGCAGTACACACACTCCAGACTGTCCACATGAAATAAAGAAATCAGAACAGGCCAGCTTTTTCTCTTGTTCTATGGTCTAGTTGCTTATTTGCATGTTGTAGGCATTATTAGCAGTGGACAGAGTTCAGCATGGGCACTCTGACTGTTCTGCAACTAGTCAGCCCCATATGCAGCAAGGTGTTCTTCCCCCTTCCTAACAAGGCCATTATTAACTTTTTCAGCAATTTATGCAGCTTATTAAGTTTTTTTTTTCTGTGGGCCCAACCCAGGCTAGACCATACTCATCTTGTGCATCAGTGACTTCACTGCTTGTGGTTCACTGCTTGTCCTTGCTGGGATCACTCTTGGTAGGTAATAACTGCTGCATGCAGGTAACACCCAGTATTGACTGCACTAAATATTGTCTTGCCTTGTCTAGTTTAGTTGTATTGTAATTCTTGTGCTTTTTCTTGCACACTACTTCACCCTGTCTGCACTTGTGGTCTTGTGGTGTTCTGTTCTGTTCTGGTCTTGTGTTGCACAATTATTCCTGGAGGCACATTGTTTCGTTTCATGGTGTACTGTGTGTATTTGGTCAAAATGACAAAAACCTACTTGACTTGATTTGATGTCATGAACCAGTTGTCTTGATATCACAATTTAATTTCCAACACAAATGGACTGTTCTCCTGCTGCCTAATATATCCCACCCCTTGACAGGTGGCCACCTGCAAGTGGTTTTAATTTCTTGGCTGATCTGTGCAGTCTTATGCAAATGTTGGTGCACCCTTGGTTTACATATATTGAAACTAATGTTATCACTGTACTCCATGGAGCAGACTAGGATAGGATGCGCTGCTTCGGCAAGCATACTAGACTCCATCTATAGCTATGTTTAAAAGAACATCTTCTACAGGGAACACGTATGTTACTGAAAAAAGAAAACAAACCATTGCAGATATCACATTTTGTTTACATGTGGTTTTTTTGTAAAGGACTTAAAAAAACAACGTATATAATTTGACAAGAATACCCAAATTGTGGCAGGAGGTTGTAACATCATATAAGCAGTAATTGATTCATCTGTGAATACTCTAGAAAAAAAGCAGTACAAAAATATGCATAAACACCTAATTTTAAGATTTTAGTTTAAAGACACTGATTCTGTTGACTCCTGTCTAAATGAGGGGATTTTAGCTACCATGCTTTGGACAATAGCTCTTTAATGTTTAATCTCTATTAAAAATGCTTTGTGTCCACAATAACTAGGATTTAAATGTCCTCACAAAAAAGACTAAGATCACAATTGCAATTACAATAGGAAGTGTATTTAACTGAAGATTTCAGAATTCTGGAAAGATGTACTAACCATAGTCTCCACCCCTGTCTTGGGAACGTTACATTTGACAGAAGCATCTTGGGTATGTTTAAACGTCCATGGCTGGACTTCTTGGAAGAAGCAGTCCAAGACAGTGCGCTCTGTTCCGGTACACTGAACCGAGTTCATGTGGATTGGGCCCGTTCCTGTAAAATATCAGAGCATAAACATCATTAGTGACCTTTTTATTAATAAATATCGAATTACAAAAACACATATACACCATTATGGTCAATAAACCACTCGATTACTCCAATGAGTAACTGTTGGAGCCCTTGGTGTGTTTTTCTGCTTTAATTTGTGTACATTACTTATTGTGAAAAAGTGAGGTAGAATTTTGTATCTGTAACCACATGTAGACAGAAAGCCTGGGAGTTTAATTCATCAGCTCTTACATCCCTTTCTCTAAGATCAGAATGAAAGCAATAGCCAGCAAGTGAAAAGACAAAGATCAGTTTGTTTGCATCTGATTGTTTGCATAAAACGTGCTTGTCCCTTCACAGCTGCAACTCATGGACAACAGGTATCTGCTCAGTCTGTCTGCCAGCTCTGTGGTGATAAGGAGGACAACATTCTAAGTGCAGTCACGCTTCATATCCTGCTTTGTTTGCTCTCAACAAACAAAAAATGTGGCCAGGCACCCTTTCAAAAGAATGGGGCCAGCAGGCCTCACAGGAGTTTCACAGGGAAAATGAGCTATAACCAAGCTCAGGGTGAGAATGAATAACAAACGTGAAAGACGCGGCACTGGGCAGATTCCGTATCTTTCAGTACTGCTGAGGCAATTCTGAGGAGTTGCTGTTTGATGCTAGAGGGAAGTGGTTATGTTAAATTGCAGTGCGGTGTGTTTTGTTAAATTCTACAAGTCATCATAAGGCCATTTTCGACTCAGCCACCGAAAACTTTACCAACTGTTTAGTTATGGAGACAAACATGATAACCACACTGTCTAAAGGAAGACCTGCCCAGCGCTCAGTTTTACCCGAAGTCTGGGAAACCATTTGACCATCGAAGGAATCACGAGATTGGTTTTAGTCTTGAGGGTTCCTGTGGATGTATACCTCACAGAGAAAATTACATATAGGGACAGAAATACACTGCTGGTTAGAACGGGAAATAGACACTCATCTATTGTCCCTGTAATTTTGGCAGCTGATGATGTGATCAAGAAAAGCAGTAGATATGTAATTTAATCTCAGTTTTCCCTCATCACATCCGAGAATCACCTTAAAAATGATAAAGAAAAGTAACAACAAAAAAAAAGATTATATGACAGTCATAGAGTCATAGTGTTTAAATGGGGACAGTGGAAGCAAACTGAAACCATAGATTAAATGGCACTAAATGGCAAATGGGAAAGGGAGTGGCTTAGGGCACATACAGCACCAAACGCTTTCACAAGACCGTGGTTTCTAAAAAATTTACTTTTTCCCCTCTCTAAAATTAAAGACCATATAAATTCACATTGATACCATTTTTCCTGGATGGGTTGTCATTTTAGGAGCAGATTAAATTAGCATATAAGACCTATGTTCCTGAGTCAAATGAACCATATATAGAAAAATAAGGATATGACTGGACAACATAATATGAAAGGATGAATGGAGGAATGAGCAGAAATAAAACGAAGATGTTTTTGTTTAAGGGTAAATGGAGCCAGAGGGCCATTCTCTGCATGAGCTCACTGATATAAAACTAGTCTCCTTTCACAACAAGTCATTCAAAGGCATTCTCACAGACAGACTAACTTTCATCCTATGGGAGTTCTGGCTTTGGGGAAACTTTTTAAAGACCAAACAGGATTATCATGTGCATATCATACAGACATCAGATTACATTAAAAACGTGTTACGCGCCACACAAACTCTTTGGTAAGTGTAAAAGGAATGCATAAGAGAACATGCCTGCACAACTACATTCATTCCTGACCTTGCAGAGCTCTAAAGCCCACTTTTCCTTCTGGTGACCACAGTCTGGTCCGTGGATCTCAGCTTTTCAGCTTATAACTGTCCCAATCAGTACAGTCCCGTTCTATCATCTGAATGTTAATTTATGTGCTGTTTTTCCTGTGTATGTTTTTGTGGCCCCAGTTGCTCCTGGAAAATTATACCCGGCTATGAAATGTCTAAAGAGTACTATGGTAAAATTAAAGAATGGAACTTGTTTTTGATCCCTAGGACTTTAGAAAAGCTGGTGAGCTTAGAACATAGGAAAGCGGAAACACAAACATAGCTGTGCCAGTCAGGCCTGCACTTAGCTACAGGCAGTGAAGGGTATTTTTATGGATAGAAATATGGCATGTATTATTTTGGGAAACAAATTAAAAGGCAACTGCATGTCCATCACTGTATGCTCATCAGCTCTCCACTCAGATCCAACTCTCCTTTCACCTGGAGTAGGCATCCATCTTCCAATAAAACCCACTTATTTCTTTAGTAGTCCAGTACACTCTGGGCCAGTGCTTTTTGTCACAGCAGAAAGTGAAGGACCTCATTAGTTTTCTGTCACCACTTTTCATTAACTGTGCAATAATCCCACCCCTTATGTGTTGAACAAATCCTGCTCAGCAATGATCCATACACTCTGAGTTAAAAGAAACCTACATGTTGTGGTATGTGAAGGTCCATGAATTTAAGCTGATAAGTCTTTCTCCAGAAGGAACACCCAATTTACATTTACTGCATTTATCAGGTGCTTTTATCAAAAATGACTTCCATTTCCTAACTACATGAAACAGTCTCCCTGGAGCAACTTGGGGTTAAGGGTCTTGCTCAGGGACGCAGTGGTGGTGCTGAAGGTAGGATTCAAACCCCTGACCTCTTGATCCAGAAGCAAGTATTCTACGCACTGAGCTACCGCCACTCCCAATTTCATAGCATTGCTGCTGTAGACTGGACCTTCAAACTTGCTGGTGCTTATAGTGATGAGATGATATTGTTATCATGATAAATGATGTAAAGATAAGCTTTTCTGAATATATTAAGGACACAGTGAATACGTCCAGACAACTGAGACTTAAGAATTTCTAGCCTTAAGCATTAAATGACCAAATTTGATTTGCATGGTCAGCCATCTGCTTGCACACATTGGTTGTCACAGTAACAGCACGTGCAACTATGCTTGGGTACAGCAGGCAAAACATACCAGTCACATTTATGAGCCAAGACTGTAACCAAGAGAGTGACCATGCTGTATTTTACAACAGAATTGCACTTTTTGAAAACAAAAACATCACCATAACATGACATTATGTCAGGTAATGTTAGCTAAAGGTCTACAAGCCTCAGACATTAATAATCAAAAACAGGCTTTCAGGTCTTGACTGGAAGTCACTGGCAAACTTCAGCATGCAAAGTAAAATATCTGCAACTGTCTACAACTGTTTTAACTACAATATTTGACGTCCAGCAGCACCATTCCACCACTTAAATGCTGGAGGAATGAGTGTGGCTTTTAGTTGTTGAAACTGCACAAAATGTTTCATGCCCGAATTAGATCGAGCTGAACTATCTGTATTGTTATATAATATAAAAAAGTTCTCCATACTGTTCAATGCACTCTTTTGTTCTTACATTAAAAATGACACTCTTACCTTGGCCCATATATGCTCCAGTAAGAGCTTCTTTGGCAGTTCCAAAGCCCAGCTCTCTGCACACCACACTGGCAGATGTCCGATCCCAAAGATGGTCAACCACGGTTCCCCACTTTCCTTCACGCAGAACCTCCACCCTGCCCTCTCCCAGACGAGGTCCTGCCTTCAGGCGCACGACGGGCTATGAGAAGGGTAAAACATGACTCATTATAACGGAGAGTTTGACATTTATGTGTTTTTTCCTTACTGTTGAAGGTGAACACATTGTATTACCCATATATGACTTAGCACAGAACACAGTGTGAAATTCGTTCTCTGCATTTAACCCATTCACTCGAGTAAGGCAGTAAGCAGCCAGCCACCCGGGGAGCAGCAGTGTCCCTTGCTCAAGGGTACCTTTGTGGTGCCATTGGTGGTCCTGGGATTCAAATCCAGTACCTTCCGATCATAGGGGCAACTCCCTAACCACCAGGCCACCAATTGGCCCAGTATATCATTCAGGACTTGTTTCACTTAAATAAGAGAACAGTATGCAAAAAGGCTCTCTCTATATCTGAATGTATAAAAAAATTATTTTTACTTTGTTGGGGTATGGAGCTTGAGGCCTGCCTGAGGACATGCGTGAGAACTGGGGTCCCGGTATACAGCGGGCTACAGCATGGCGACCATTCCTACAGGGCATAGAGCTACGAGGGATGGACAGCTGGGCATGGCACTCTGACAGACTGGACTCTGTACCCAGGCAATGCACCTTCTCCACCCAGAAACTCTTCTTTCTGGCCATGTAACTCAACCTGTGAAGACAAGGTATGATTTTAGGCCACAGCACAGTAAATCTTACATTTAATACAACATTCACATTTCCTTTCAGCTGTTAAGTTGGTTAACATAGCCACATTGAAATAAGATGCAACTGTTAATACCTGGTAGATGGGTCCTTTACTTTTTCATCCCATATTTTTCTGTAAGTAGAAAGAGTACAAAGTACAAAGTTTATATTAGTGAACTAATGGTGCCTTAAATATTAAATAAAACAATGCACACCCATTAACCAAACAACAAAACTTCTGACAACAGCTCCGTCAGCCAGGGAGACAGGATTCTGAGATCAGACTGGGTATACAGATAAATATATACCCAATATAAATATTTAAGAAGCAAAACAAGTCCAGGAGAACATGTGGAATTTGTGGTGAAGGGGCAGTTACAGTAGGGACTCATTCTTCCCACCTCTAAACCAAGTCAGTTCCAGTTACGTTCTTTCATACTGGGTATTTTTGGTACACTTGGAATGTCCTGCGTTTGCATGCCTGGGTTTGAGTGTGCGAGTTGTTCACGAGTGCAAATAGTAAAATCTGTGGCTTCGAAGAGTCACTGTCTGTGCTACCACAAGCAAAACTTAGAAACACATGTTGAAGTTCATATGGCATGTTTTAGTTCCTCTTAGTCCATTCTCAAAACATGAAAGCAACAATGTGTCACTATTGGAAAAGCATGTGAACACTTTGAGAGGACAAAAAACAAAAACAACTCCCAATATTTGTTTTCACCTGAACTTATAAACAGCAAATTCAGTTGCAAACATGGGTGTTACGTCTAAGGAATGAATATAACCCAATCTCTCTCTCTCTCTCTCTCTCTCTCTCTCTCTCTCTCATACACATACACACGCGCACACTCACAAACACAGACACACACACCCACCCACATACACAGCAGCTTCTGACAGCTCTGGGGGTCTGAGAATGCTTTCAAAATGTTGATTTGAAAAACAGACATTTCCGGAAGCCTGAGTGCTGGCTTGCTGGAACTGGCAAGACGAGGCCGCCCCCAAAACAAACTGACCTTCACGGAACTCCAGCTGACCAGAATCATAGCAGAGATTAAAAACAACACAAAGAGAGAGAGAGAGACAGAGAGAGAGAGAGAGAGAGAGAGAGAGAGAGAGGGGTTCTTCAAAGAAAATCCACTGCACTCATCTCACAAATAAAAAGTTTGAATAAGTCTTCATCATCATCATGATCACCAAGACCATCATCATCATCATCATCATCATCATCAACTGTTCCAAGTAAACATTCCAAACAGTAACTTTTATAGCTTGTTTAAATACACAGGGTCAGCCGTGCTCTGTGATTACCTTTTGATGTCCAAACTCTAAAGATATTCTGTATTTTTCCATGTGTAGTCTATGCTGCCATGGCCTTTTTTAGATGAGAAGCTACAGTGTGCAAATATGTAAATTAGATGCTGGTTGAAGAAGAACTGCAATGGCTCACATGTCCTGAACTGTTGTAGTGAGTTCAGAGGCCCAGAGTGTCCAGTTCTGCTGCAGTGCTTGTGGTTGATGACGAAGACAAAGTTATTCTGAGTTTAGTACTTGCTCTGTGGGGCTTTAACTTTAATTAGCCCTATAAAATATTTTAGATGTTTCCATCGCTCTGTACTAACATGTCGCTTTTAATGTCTAGACACAGATAAATCTCAGCCCCTTCAGAGTTTATCCCAGATCAGAAAAAGTTTGAAGCAACTGTCTGCAAACCTGGCCATTTCATGTACAAGGAATGAATTGGGAACTGGGCCCAAGTAAAATATACCCTCTTAGCTCATTTAGCTAAACCTCAACAAGATCGAGGCTTGAGGACAATGTGAGAACCTGAACACGAATGAAAATACTGCGTTCCTCAAGGATCATTTCAGACAAGTAGCGGTCTGTTTTTAATTTGTCCTGACAGTCTCTGGCACTGAAATACCCACCTGCTCATGTAATTAGTCTCCGAGTTCCACCCTCAGTTTACTACTAAACCAAGGAAGCTTAATGACAGGGAGGGCTGGTCTGTTTTGACACAACAATCATGCTACTGTTTTAGGCATCATTCTGCACATGTAGTCTCTCTTCTTTACTTGGTTCTGTGTCTGTTAGTGTGTAAAAATGCATTTTTATTTATTTGATTATTCAAAGACTACAATTATATCTGGTATCTGTGTCACACCGGAAGACTAAGGACTGGTCAGGGCCCGCTTTGTAGCGTAGGGGAAAGACTCAGACGTGACTACACACG
>JBBPDC010000149.1:14654042-14666139 GCA_037974485.1 Hemigrammopetersius urotaenia | reverse complement strand
TACTTCCTGTTTATATCCTATCCGTGACGTCATCTCCTAGACCTCGTGGCGCCACGTGATTGGATGCGTGTGACAATCTGTCTTTATGAAGAACATTTATGAAGCTGTAAAGTATAGATTCTTTATTACAGCACTGTGCTATACCTGATAACTAGAGAAATTCTTAATTTTACATAGCAACAAGTGAACTGCACTTGTTGCTATGAATATTTATTATGAATGTATCAATAGATTTGTTTCACTCTATTAATGTGCAAAGCGTAGAGCAACTTTCTTCCTCCTATCAAGTTTCTTTGGAAATAAGAGGTCTGTCTTTGGAGATATGAGGTCTTATTATGACAGTGACAATTGAATATAATGTAATATAGCTACAGTCACTTTGTCCATCGACTAGCAGACCACAGGTTTGCGTCAAAAGGGCTAGCCTTCGTAAGCCTCCTGTAGTTACGTAATTGTTGTCTCGACTTGCTCAGCATTATACAATTTGCTGATTGTAGTCTTTTCTGCTTCCACAGGTAACACTTACTTTACCTGACAAACAGCACTCAGGACTATAATTAAGCGGAAAAGCTTTGAGCTTAAAACCAAATTGTCATTTGATTTGAGATGGTACTAACTTTCTCAGGGGAGAATACAACATAAATCTGCCAAGTGGCGTTTTCTCACTTTCTCAGTTTAAATGGCTACATATGAACAAAACAAAAATCCCTACATAATTTATGTGCATCCAGCTGATTTGCATCCAGGTAACTGTTTTTATTTTTTATTTTTTAGATTGATGAGGACCATTATATGAAATTAAAATATGCACACACAAAAAATGACAGCCTGTTTGACTGAAAACGAAGAAGATAAAATCAGACACCAAAAAGTTAAAATAATACCTCATTCTAAGAGAAGTTAAGAAACGGGATAATTAAACCAAATTGTTGTGTAAGTTTCCAAATCTCCCTGGTGACACACTGTGGCTGTTGCTGACACAGCAGTGCACAGAGTGCAGCTTTAACTGTGCACCCTTTTCCCCCCGACACAAGAACCTTAGAAATCCTCAGCTCTTAACATGTAATTATAGTATCTTCAGCGGAGCAACCAGCAAAAACAATGATGTGGGGTGGAGCTGCCTGCAATTTACGAGACGCTGAGTGGGCGAATGAAAGATTTGTCTTGTCTGCCTCACGCTGGCACTATGTGGAGAGTCCCAGCAAGCACGTACAGCATGGTGAGGTCAGGTGCTGAGTGAGTTTGCTTTCCTGGTTGGAGAGTTAAACTGAAATTGAAAGTTATTGCAATCTAATTCTAGATGAAACGCTGCCTTTGCACAGAATTTAGTAACTGTCTAAGTCGGAAGAGTCAAACTTGCAGAGACTTAATTTTTCCCTCTTCTACCATTTTGATTCTTGAAGGTCCACTAATATGCTGCTGAGATTTCAAAAGGTCATTTTTCTGACAAAAAGGACACTTGAGCCCACACAGAAAGGACTTCTTTCATTCTGATTTTACAGCAACCAATCAGTTTATAGCAATTTATTCTGTTTCACAAAATCCTAGTTAAAGTCTTGACATCATGCTGCTGTTAATCATCATAACAAACTCAACTCAAAGCACCAAAAAATGGAAAGAATGACCACGGAAAGAACTGCACTGTCTAGATGTTTTTAGTAGTCTATATCCAATCAAGCACAGTGGGCACAAGTGGCTGAAGAAAGTGTGGAAACCACAGAAACTCAGTGCTAGAGGTGATGGTTTTATAATCAAGAAAAGGCAAAGCCTGCCAAAATGATCATAGCAGACTCAGATGTTGCAATTAAATACATGTGGTGCAAAAGTGCAGTTGGAGGGTTGTTCAGAAATGCCTCTCGGCCGCAAAGCTTTCAGAAATGCTGAAAAAAAGGCTAAGAGGAAAAGAAACAAACCAATTATCTCAACGAAATATCTAGTGGCGCTGAACATGCAGAAATTAAGTTTAACTTAAAATTTGTTCAATAGCCTAAAGCTTGTGCTTTAATTGCTGATTAAGTGCTAAATCGTTCACCACAGCTGCTTAATTTTTGGCAAAAGCATCACACAGAAGCTATTAAAATCACCCTCAAAGACACTTTGAGATGGGACGATCTTTAACGCAGGGAATGGACCTCCTCAGCTGCACTGCTATCCTATATTTATGTTCTAGAAAAAGCACCATTCTAAAGCACTAAAAATATATTTCCTGACCATGTGGCGCTGCGAGAGGGTTCCGGGGCCACCGCAGTCGCTCACAATTGCCACTCAAGCTTATGCACACATGCACACATCTATATATTAGCCATTTGGGAGGACCCCAGAGCTCACTTAAATGGGCCTAAAGATGTCCTCCAACTTTTAACCCAATCTAATTTGCCACTGTTATATAAAAAAAAGGGTTCAGGCGTGACCTTTCAGCTTAGACTATGCCTTAAACGGACTCAGACACGACTTTTTAATTGAATTCGAGTTACTAAAAAAAACATTTAAGAACAAGGATTGGCTGAGGTTTCAGATCTGACTCTGTTTCAGATTCCATCCAAGCCTCTCACTGAAACTAAGGCCCAGTGTTGGAGAGTGACAACATTTGAACATAGTATGTAATTTATGCACAACAGGCATGGCAAATAACTGACATATAAATACACAAACAGATTCCGTTTATCATCACTGTCATGACCAAATCTGGTAAATGTAAAACATGTTCTTGACTTTACATAAATGTAAAGAAATGTAGTCCCAAAGACTTCATCATTTCAGCTGGTTCATTTGTTTTATTCTCACAATGTTAAGAGCAGATGATGCTTTCAAGTGATGTGAAAAATAATGAGGATTTGACATGACAGCGATGATATGCTATTACTAACAGGCCAACATTCATTTTGTGTTGACAGCATCACCTTGAACCACAGCACCACCACACTGTAATTAACTATCCCTTCCTGAAGCAGTGGGACCACTCAGCAGTCCAAGCTACATCACATGCCGACACTCTGTGTGGCTGATAACCGCTAGTCAGAAGAATGTCTGAGGGATGAGCATGAAGCAGTTACAGAATGAGCAGGATTTTATTGCTCTCAGTAGCCGGGGCTGTGGGACCTGAATATCCCACTCTTCTCATAACCAAAACAAGCATGAAGCGAATCCAGACATCCTTGTAGATCTCATAATGGCTGAGGTCAGAAGAGTGCATTATTTAACCTTGATGTTCAACAGAAGACACTTCTTATGCCTTTCTATGGTCTGGGAGCAAGTATTTGAATCAACCTTGCAGCTTCTTCTTTTATAAACCTCAAATACGTACCACCACCGGCAGGTCTACTGTACAGTCACGTCTCATTGTGAACAATATACTAAAAACATCATTTAATTTCACAAGGTCTGTGCCCACAGCATCACCAAGCGGTAAACACAGTGGAGGGAGCAGCTCCGAATTTGAAAAGGAAAGTCATGAGGGAGATCTATAGTAAAACCATTAGTACAACAAACGGAAGCTGTCAGCACTAAAAGTCTTTCTGGGGTTTTAGATAGAAGCCGCTCTGCAAGAACAATCAACAGGAATATTAGATCTTTTAACAGAAACCTAAAGGCTTTAAGCCAGACATTTCATCTCTAGAATTGGCTGTGCAGATACCATCAGTAAGTTTGCAGAGACCTTTTAATCATTGCCTGAGAGCTCAGGCTTGTAAGAGATGCCCACAGAGAGAAGATAAGCCAAACAAAAGATTTGCTCCAGCAAACAGAGAAGGTGACAAGAGAATACGGTACAGTATGTGTGCTCCCAGATACTCCACATCTTTCATCAGCAGCCTGACTTACTGGCTGATGGAATGGATAACTGATTAATGGAAACCATATTTTGCTCTTTCCAGAACACCTGAATTAGCAATATTACATAAATAAGTAAATACTTATGGGCATCGAGGTTATGATGAAGCTAGGTGAGGTCAAAATTAATGTATGATACTTGCTAATTGGGTGAACAAGCCTGACTTCCATACTTTATATAACTTGCATTTTAAACACAAACCTCTCACTCAGAATTTACATTTAAGTGATTTGGAAAATAAAAGTAGAAATAATCTGCTCTGGTTGCTTAGATCCATCATATAATCCTAGTGTGTGAGGAACACTGTATATATTTGGTACCTACTTGTAAGTGTTCATGTTGGGTTGTGCTGCGTCAGGGAATCCCAGCATGCCACACACCACTCTGCTGCTGTTCAGACTCCAGCCTTTATCACACACCTGCCTCCATCTCCCAGCATGCCTCACCTCCACCACGCCCTCCGTCACCAGCACTCGCTTCTTGGTAACCATCAAAACAGCCCGAAGACGAACCTCTTCAATTCTCACCTTACTGGCAGACTGCAGAAAAGGAGGAAAAGGGAAACAAGAGCATGAAGGCAGAGTGACTCGTTTTTAAACTCTGAAATTGTGTTATTTCAGAAATATGATTGGCTGTGCCGTCATTTCACAACTCTGCGTTCAATTCAATAACATTCACAACTGAGTACTTTACAGAGGCATTTGAAAACAGAACTGGAATGATCTAGGCTGAATGTCTGTAAATGATGTCTGAACATATTCATTAATTTTTCTACCTAAATACGTCTGGAGAGTGAAAACTAGAGCGACTCTTATTGCAACTCTGGCTTGTTCTGAAGGTAATCCTTGCAGCAGAGGTCACAGGACTTGCAGGGACCTGCCTGTCTCCCTGACTGCTTACCGGAGAATGTAACTGCTGTCTGGAAAACTGTTGTCTCGAGAAGTCTTGTGGGTGTGCGTTGCCATGCCATGAAGATGGAGACCTTGCATTGGAGTAAATGTCTTGCCACCGGTTAGAGGTTGAAATATTTGTTCTAAGGGCAATGGCGTGTCCTCTTCTAGATACTCCAGGATGCACTTGGTCAAGCCTCCTCTCAGGACTACACACCACCCCCAGGTCCTCTGAGTGTTTGCAGTCATGGACCCCCCATCCATTTGACTTGCATTCTTTCAGAGACCTTTCTGTACCTTCACAGCGCACATTATCCATCCAAATGGGACCTGGGGTATGTGCAAAAAAGATATAGAATTAACATCTGCATCAGCTTGGCTCTCTAATCAGTGGCAAAGTAGAATAATTAATGAGCACAAAAAAGACATGAAGTCATCCACTTCCATGAAGAAAAAGCAATACATGTCTCGATAAAGACTTTAAAAGCAAATGTTGAACTTAAGAGATTCAGGGAAGGTTCTCAAGAGCCCTCTGAATGTACAGTATTTGCTAGATGGGCTGACTGAAGCCTTTGTTTAGTTTTAATGACAGTGTTGTCTTGCCAGCAAGTGTTGCACTTGCTTTAGTTTACTGGGGATCTTTATTGCTGCCTTTAAATTTAAATGATAGGGAAGGGCAGGTCAATGTATAGTGCTTTCTTTACTTATGAACTTTTCTTTCCAATGCGTTTTTACATTCCACTTAATTAACTTAATTATTTTGTTAGCAATTTTTTATTGCTAATATGAGTAATATTTTATAAACATAAAAATGCTCCTTGTACCTGTAGGGCTATACATGTATGTGTGTGTGTGTTTATGCGTGTCATATACATGTATAACTGTGTGTGTGTGTGTGTGTGTGTGTGTGTGTGTGTGTGTGTGTGTGTGTGTGTGTGTGTGTGTGTGTGTGTGTGGTGTAGTGTAGTATAAAAAGTGTGTGGGCAGTAAAATATATTCAGTATATCCAGTCATCCACTCACCCTCTCCCTCTCCATATTTGGCACTGTGCGCCCAGGTGAGCGCGCTCTGAAAGCCCAGTTCTCTACAGACTACAGTGGCCAGGTTAATGTCCACCTCGTCGTCACACACGGTTCCCCATGTGCTGTTGTGGAGAACCTCCACTCGCCCTTCGTTCTCTCTGCGCGCGATTCCAGCCAGGCGCACTTTAGCGGCGGGGGCGCGGGCAGATCGGCCGCCCGAGCGGGGGAGCGCGTCCACACGCAGGAGCAGGAGAAAGGTCAGGCAGAAATACAGGCCCAGCGACATGGCTGCTCCGAGTGAGGCTCCTGGAGAGTGAAATGAGAGGCATGTAGACTGCTAATTACTGAGGTTTCTTCACTCATTCGTTGCCTCAACAACTGACTGTGTGGGTCTCAGCCAAGGGTGAGACTGTTCACTTACACTGTGAACACTTCCAAGTGCCAAAATGTTCTCTAAAAGTTTAATTAAGGAACAAAAAAGTTCTTATGCTATGTAACTACTTTTGGTTCCAAAAGTAATTAAAGGTACATATATACTATAAGAACATAAGTGTTGGGACTCATCTATTTGTTCATGGTTTGGGATAGGCCACTTACTTCCAGTAAAGGACAATCTTAATGCTTCAATATGGACATCCTTCCAACTTTGAGGACACCGTTTGGGGGAAAACCTTTTCTATTCCAGCATGACTGTACCCCTGTACATGGCTCAACCCCATCCAACATCTCTGGGATGAACGGGGATGGAGATTCTGAGCCAGACCTTCTCATCCAACATCAGTGCCTGACCTCATAAATGCTCTACAGAATGAATGGACAAAAATTCCCACAGAAACTCCCAAGATCTTGTGGAAAGCCTTCCTAGAAGAATGGAAGCTGCTATAGCTTCAATGGGGGAACCAAGTATTTATATATGAGTATTTATGTTTGAGTGCATGCGGCATTGCTGTGACAAAGCTTTTCTGCCTTTAGACTGCCTAGGATCTTTCTCTCTTTAATGTAATTTCGTAATTCATGCCTATGGGTGCAATTTCAGCCCACAGCTGAAGTAAATGCTATTTAAAGATAAGTCTGTGACAGTTCAGTCCTCCTCTGGTAATGAGTTATGAGCCACAGACAATCACACAAAATAACAAACATGAGAACGTGGAGAAAAAGAGGTGGGAAAAGCCACAAATATTCGTGGAGATGAAACCCCAAAACCATCCTGCATTTCACACATTCCAGGTAAAGACAATATAATTAGGAATACAAACGCCTTTCCCCATGAGTGTCCCAGCAAAGTGAAAAAAAGCATCCAAAGAAGCAAAACATGTTTTAGACGGAATGGGAAAGGCAGGTGCTATTAGTGGCTTCACCAGGGAAACATGCCAGGCCACTGAGCAAACAGGCTGAGTATTAATAAACTTTGCTGCCAAAATAGCAGGAAATATTGAGGAATATAAAATATAATTTGCTTTTGAATCCTCTGACAAATCCCATACTGCTGCATTTAAGAGCTCTTTAGTGAAGCAGACCCACAGAGATGAAGTTAGATATTAAAAAAAGTTCACTCACCTGACAGCTGTGAGTCACATCAGTCCCTGATGGGGTGAAAGTGAGTGAAAGAAAGAGTACAGCTCTGAGATGAGGTCCTCACTCACTCTGTCCCTTTTCTCCCTCCTCCCCTTCACCCTGCCTCACTCCTTATCCCTCCCACGTCTGTCCCTCCATCTCACGTCTCCTTCAGCAGCTTTCAGCTTCAGAAATGCACATACATGGATCATTGTTAAATTAAGCAATGAAACAATTATTGAATCAACTTTAGAACTTTAATGAAACAGAGAACAACAGCAAAACAATATTGGATGAGTTAAGTAATAGATAAAGTTCACATGCGTGGTGTAATGGAACAAACTGCCGAGAAAAACATTTCAGTTGGAGTTAAAAGTCAGCAATTCCTTGTTTAAGGTAAATACATTTAGGAAAAGTGATTTAAATGTTTTTTTGCTTCTGAATTAAAAGATCACTTATATGAAACAAGATTTATGGACAGTCTTAGCACCTTATAAAGACAATGATTGTACATATTATCAAAAAAGTTGTTTGACAAAAGATATAACCCCCTTTTGTCAAGCCATTTTTGGAAATTCTTTGAAGAACTTTTACAACCGGTTAAATGGTTCTTCCTAATAGTGGAAAACCTGTTGTAAAAATAAATCAAATAACTTTTTTTCTCCCAAACATTTGATATAGCACCAAACAGAGTTATGTCTTTTGTCAAAGAACCTTTCTTACTACTATATAAAGCCATTTTGTTTTATGTAAGTGATGCTTTACGTGTTCACAGTTGTAAATAGCATTTGCATAAACCTTCAGAAAGCATTTGTTTAGGGTGTAGACTATTAAGCTATTTTTGTTTAAAAGTATGTACGTATGTGTGTGGATGTGTGCATTTCAGGGTTCATCCATTCAGATCACTTTGGTCAAGCTGTACATTCAAATAGGTCGTATTTAGCTTTTGCCTAGCACTTTAAATTAGATCAATAGAAGACATGTTATGTAATTAGAGCCTGCATCATTACAGTGTATTCAAATCACACCTTTTAAGAAATCTAGTTCTTTTATCCTTATCACGGCAAATGCATAAGGAGTACTGTTTGGCTAAAAGGCTGTAAGTATCAGTGCTAAGTATTAGGTTATTTAATTTCATCTCAAGGACAAGACAGAAGTCTAACAACAGTTGTTTTGGGGGATATTTGCGCTTATATTTGCAAATAGCCTGGACAGTATAAGAGGAAAGTTTGTGGCTGAAAGCGGACTTTTGCCGTTGTTGATAAAATGTATTTCGGGCTAAAAAGAAACCTCAGAGGAACCAATTTAGCAGGACACATGTATTCTTAGCAACTGGCTTCCATAATGCCAGGTGGGTGTCATAAGATCAACATTCATTACTGTAAATCCTACATTTGTCCTCGCAGGTAAACACTCTGGAGAAGGAGTGTGAAAAAATGTTTATAAAACTGTTTTATTATTTGTAATGCAAATTTGGATCCTGTTTATGCTGTTAGTCAAGAACGTGCAATTTAGCTGTTTGCAAGCTGGCGTTTGTGTGACTGAGTGCTTCAGTGCCTCTCCCTCCCTTTTTGGGTAAACCAAGACAGGAAGACGGGGCTTCTATTAGAGGGCCCTAATCAAAGAGAAATCTTGCTGGATGAACAGGGAGAGAGTGAAAGCCAAAAATAACAAGCCGTGGCCTCAGATTAACACAATACCATGCAATAAATGCATCTTTACAGTATATAACTCGGCATATATACTAATCATCCATAGTGCAGATTATAGGATATGCACTTTCCCCAGAAGTGCCCAGCAGACGTTACAGCAACTGAAGTTCTAATTGACTAGCAGGCAAACTGATGATGCGGCGCGTCGTTTCGTACTACGTGCGTTATGTGAATGTTCATGAACCAGTCGCTGCTGATTCAGTGCCTCTGTGTGTGTGTGTGTGTGTGTATAAGGGGCCGACTGCAGCCACAGACTGAGCTCTTAAGAGGCCCTGCTGTGGTGCACTGCTTGCCTCCACCTCTGTAATTACTCGCCGAAGCCTGGATCTGCCCTTAGCCACAATTTGCGGTGCCATGAAATAAATACACGCTCTCCAACAATAAACAACTGCCTTAAATTATAGCACCTCCTCCTGTTCACCCCCGCCATCTGCTCTCCCTCTTGGTTCAGAAGTGAAGAATTTCGTAACAGTTATAGAACAGCCAGTTAAGACAGTCAAAACCATGCTGCCACACATGGGGTCTTGCATTGCAGCCTTGTGTTTGTCACAGCGTTCCCGTAATTCTGTTGTAATAGTAGACTATTGTATGGATTACATGGATTGTTAGACACAGACAGATAGAGTTGTGTGCATTAGCTTTAGCTGATTCAGCATTATGTCTGGGGAGGGGGGATACTCCAGGAAAGCTGCTGTATTCTGAGCCATAATTAACTGATCATAATTAGCTTAATCAGGTGCCTTTGAATCAGCTTGGCACTAAATTCTGCAGGATGGTGGCCTGGGTGGATAAAGAGACATGTTAAATAAAATAGAAAAACAGTGGCGCAAGAAAGCCCATTGTACTTATTTCAATGATAAAAACCTGTTTTTCTCATTTGTGGAAGGATTTTATTATGTTTCGAATGCTGTTTTTAGCAATGAAAATAGCAATCGAGTCAGAATGATATGTGCAATGCTGTGAAAAAGTTAGAGACCACTCCATAAAGTAAAAGTCGTTAATTTTTCAGCGTGAGAAAAAGTGAACAGTGAGGTAACGCAGCCTTTTTGTTTTCTTATTTAATACATTTACTAGTGTATATATCCACGTGTATACTGCATGTCTTTTGATTACTTATAGTAACAATTGTATTAATATGTATTCATAAGCATTAGCAAACTCATTATTTAGACGCTGCAGTTACGTTGGTACATTTTGCAAAGCTGTTACTTGCATTTTCAGCTTGAAGACATCTTTGGTAAGAAGTTATTTACCTTTTGCAGCAGACTGGTTCAGTGTTGAGCCCATTCCTGTTGTCCTGTTTGCAAACCTTCTTCAGTTCCTGAAGGTTGTGAAGAGTTCTTCTGATGGTCTCACAATTACAAATCTTCCATAAAGTTTGAGTGGCATAAAGTCAGGAGGTTTACTTGCCAGTGGAAGATCCTGTGCAAGAACCTTTTTTTTTAAAGAAACCAGCTTTGAGTTATTTTGGCTGTATGCTTAGGCTTGTCTTGTCGAAAATGCTTCTGTGCAAATTGCATATTACACAGGTCAACAAAGAAACAACACACTTTCCTAAGCCAGTTTTTCATGCTGATATCAGATCTGCTTTCAGTTTTTTCAGTCACATCAACTTTTTGAATCATGAGCAATATTAGATTTGCAATGGACTTGCACACTATTAAACCACAGGCACCAATTAAGTACCTGTTTCAATATTTTCAGTGCGAAGTCAGACAGATGCACACTGTGGTATAGATATAATGATCAGTGTCAGTCAGCTACCACTGTTTCTTCAAAAACACAGCATGTGATTATTATATGCTAATTATACCAAATATGCAATATAGAACTAGCTTCATCACTAAAACTGTACATGCGGAAAAAACTAAACACAGATTTGAAATCAGCATGAAAAACACTACAAAACCCATAAACTTACCTCGGATGATTTTGACCTGTTGACCTGTGTTATCAGAGGAAACATCAATAAGGTTGGAGAAGAAATGGGAGAAGATTTATATTTCAACAAGACAATGACCACAAGACAAAATCAAATACTGCCAGATGTTATTAGTCTCCCAGTTAGTTTTTCTTGTGAAATTGTTTTATGACACTGAAAAATGTATAACTTGCATTTGAAGGGTGTATGACTGGGCAGTCAAATAATATAAACATAGATTGAGCTTCAGTAGAAGAGTGCATTTATGAGCAGATAGATTTTCATTAAGATTTCCACTATTCATGCTTATGCTATAAGAGAACATAAAGCAATTTTCATATCTTCAGCTTTGACTCAATGCAGACCTCACACACTTTTAACTGCAAAAGCTTCAGGGGAACTTCAGTTGACTCTTATTCTGGGCAAACCCTACCTCCCATCTTCCATGTTATCAATAGACTTTTTTTAAACAATTCGCTAAAGCCACAAACCACTGGCTCCAAGCCATAATAGCAGTCTGGTGGTCAAGCACATACACACGTACACACTGTAGGTGGCTTCGGCCTTTGCCTCAGCGAGAGCAGAGGCAGGCTTTCATTCATGGAAGTTTTCCCACAGATACATCTTCCACTTACACATTTGCTAGAGTTGCCCCGTTCCTCCTTTTACATTCCGGCGGTCACTGCCCACCGCAGCATCTTTTTATGTGTTGGTGATGACAGAGGACAAGCTTTCCCATAGAGGATGAGCATCTCCAATTAGCATTGCAGACTCAGGCCCAAATTATAGTGACTTATGAAAGCATGATTTGCATTAAAGTCAAGCTGATAACATTTTTTAAAACTAATTTACCTGGTTCCTGTTTTCGGTCATATGAATCATGACTCATAGTACCACTGAACAGGCCAAATTCTTGTTTATTCTGTCTTTGTTCTCGTTTAAAATATTTGACCATGATGTTGTACCTTCTGCCATGCTCAAAAATATCTTCAGAGGTCTGACTACATCACTCCGCACCAGTGGGCGGAGAAAATATTAACCAATAACCATGTTTGACCTCCTCCTCCAACCACCACCTATCAAGTGAAAGTGACGTGAAAGTGACAATCTGGTCATACGTGAACACACCACAGCACACAGTGTGAACAGCACGAAATTCTTCCTCTGCA
>JBBPDC010000149.1:14633194-14653762 GCA_037974485.1 Hemigrammopetersius urotaenia | reverse complement strand
CCTTGCTCAGGGTACCTCAGCGGTGCCTAGTGGTCTTGGGAATTGAACCCGGACTTTCTGATCACAGGGCGAATGCCCTAACCACTAGGCTACCAACTGCCCCGATGGGTAGAAACACAGGGGTCCTTTTTGATAACATACTAAATTTTAAAATATGTCACAGTACAATGAAAACAGAACAATAATTACTGATTTACTTGATTTAAATGTATATATAGAATGAAAAAAATATATAGAATGAAAATAACGCTTAGTCAAAAACCTTGTTTTTTCAGTCAATTATGTTTCCTTTGTCCATTTAAACCAGAGCAACAACTCCCCCTGGTGAGTGGCAGGTCCAAACCACCATGCCTTTGTCTTTTCACAGCAGCCAGTCAAAAAGCCATAGTGTAGTTTATTGCCCCTTTTTTCTGATTGGTTAAGGATGTTTGAAAGTACTGTAATATGAACATTTCTTAGATGGAGTCTATAAGAGGCAGGAATTGACAGCAACAAATCTGTAAAGCACTGCAGATGAGACATGGCTGATTTATAATTTTGGATTCTGTGCTCGAAGAGGCAAAAGTCAGGGAGAAGCCACATAAACGTTGCCTTCTCTGCCCACAAAAATGATGTCCAGCATTTAGCTACAAAAAGACCACTCATCTCCCAAACGACGAGCAGCAGAATCACAATACCATTTGTAAGCATTTTAGCTTTTATGATACAATTAAGTTGTATCAAATGCAGAAATATTAACTACAGCACAACAAAAGGAGCAGTTTTGGGGAACAAAACATTTGATGTCAAGGACTCATGTAGCAAATCAACATTGTGTCGAATTATTCAGTAATGTTATGTATGTCATTTAAATACAAAAAAATATTTTTTATGCACAAGCCGTTCTGATTATCTTCTGTGGCCAAAGACAGAGAAAACAGCAGAGACAGCATGTGCCTCACCACTACCATTTACACAGGCCATCCAGTTCCCACCCTGCAGCTCTACTGCACCTCAGAATTAGATCTTCCCTTCTTTAGCATCCCTGAACAGGATTTAACTCAAGGTGCAAATAAAGTTTTGACTAAGGAGTTCAAAGGTGACAGGAGAAAAATAAGCACTAGTGCGACCATTAGTCACAAGTTGACACACTGCACAGAGGTCCCCTTACCAACAGGTCTCCCGCTGTCCCATACCAAATACAGAACATTCACAATGCATGCATAATGTTGGCTTTTCGACATGATGTGAGCACAGTGAAAGCCAAGAAAAATAGAAATCAATAGACACCTTTATTACAATGAACTCTTTGGCAATACAGTGCAGAACATCATAACACTTGAGACTGGAACACGACGCTCTATCGACAAAACATTTGCAATGGTTCCAAAAAAAAACTTCCAAAAGAAAACATTAAAAGGCCAAACAAAAAATAAAAAAATGTAAAGGAGAAATATTACACAAAAAATAAGTGAGACAAAATAGTGACACTATGCTCATGTATTATAACTCAGGGCTAGTGTCCTCTTTAACTGGCTTCTTTGCGACTACATGAAGGCTATCAGGGATAAACCAAAGCGACATATTTGAGCTTACTTTTTTTCTTGATAATTGCATTGCCACATAAGGAAAGTAATGAGGGAGATTTTGTAATGGATGACCCACAGAGGGAAAAAAAAGTCACAGCCAGATTATGAACATTAATAGAAGTGATGAGGTTCATTATTAGCAGTCAAGGTAAAATGATAAACGTTCACTTCTCTATAGTCCGTTCTATTCATTGGCAGCAGAAATGTTCAACGTTTCAGTTTTGTTCTGCATTTTAGGAGGAAAACGAAGTTCATCCAGATAAATAGTGGAACCGTGAATGTTTTAACATTGCGTGAATGGAAATTACCTTAGTAAGGCACCTGTCAGACTTCAAATAAAATGTATACGCACGTATATAAATAACAGAAATGCTCACAAATGCTGGATTATATGCAGAGCAAAAGACTTGTACTTTAACCGTGAAAAAAGGGGGTTCATTAATGCCTTCTGAGAAAGTTCCTTAACCGTTTTGGGTAGTATGGCTTATAGTTATTAAAAGGTGTGTTTTGTCATTGAGCTACAAAGGGGTGCAAGCCTCTAATCCTGAAAGTTCAGATGGGTTGATTTCAACTTTCTTAAAGCCAACACATCTAACTTGCCTAGTTAAGTTTTAAAACTTTTTACAGGTTGAAAACATCTTTAATCAGAGAAACCACTAAACTGTGCAGGTCTCCAGAACTAGAATCCACACTCACAGTTTTAACATTAGTGTCTCTTTGGTTAAGCTTCATTAATAAATCAATCCTACAAAACAGCAGCTCCCTCGCAAGACACAGTGAAGTCAACTTAATGTTGCACCCTGACATGTAATGAAAACTGAATCTAATTAAGATTCCCAGACTCTGACACAATAGAGAACAGGACTTTCTGGCAGCAAAGATTTTAAACTAGTAGAGAAAACCAATAGAAGCAACTTCCCAAGTACTGTACTGTGTTCCAATACATGAAACAATGGCTGAATAAAAAATGTCTATGAAAGATAAAAAAAAAAACCCTCTGATCGCTATGACATAGTATGGCTAACACTTGAGCCTCAACATCATTAGAATTAAACAGCACTATAGTAAATACCTTGGGGAAATATCAATTCTATTAAAACAGACTGCCTACCAATACTTGAAATTTCCAATAGCAGTGTGTACTGATGTATAAAGTGCAATAATATATGAAAAAAAAAGATGATCCAACAGTCCAAATGTCTTTGGTAAATGCTGGGTTTGCCACCATTTTGACATTAGTGTCCATAAAAAAAAAACAAAAAACAATACATCAAGACTCTGAGAAAAGAACAGAACTTAACTGGCTTGCTCCCACTAAACCTCTTGATGTCAGTCACAAAATCAACTAAAGTATGGTCACAAACACACTACTGACCAAACCTGGAGTGTTTGTTTAAATTTAACCTTTAAAAAAAAGCCTCAGGACCATCATGCATAAATATAAAATGTTGTGCCGACTACAGCAAGGGTCTTCTTGTTAAGGCTGTGCAGAACATGGAGCAGGGCCCCATCACACCTCAGCAGTATGAAAAGAATTTGCTCAGGATGAGCTGAAATGTCAGAGCTGATCTGTGGCTCTCCTTTGGTTTGGTGGTCTTGGCACAAGAAAAGAGAACGAAGGGAAGATATGATAGACCAGGCCCGGCCATAAACCTCAGCAGACAGCGACTGCGGCTCAGTCGAACGCCCAACACCGCACACCACCCAAACCTCGCCTCTTCAGGAAAGGCGGCATGCTGTTCCCAGGAGAGCTCTGCTTTTCACTCTTCTGCTCAGCCTGAGACGCTGAAGCAAAGCCTAAATGCACTGAGGTCATCTCTGATCTAAACCGAAAGCATCGTAGTAAGACAACAGAGGTCCTGTTTCCACGGAAAGAACCTACTTTACAAAAACAAAGAAAAGTCCCTGAACTCACACAGTCCCAGTTAACTCTCCCCATTTATGCTGAGAGAGCGCGAGAGCGAGACACACAGAGACAGAGTGTGTGAAAGTGAATGTAAGAGCAAGACAAGGAGACACACACACACACACACACATATACACATACACACACAGAGACAAGGTGTAAGAAAGCAAGGGAGGCCTGTGCAGATTCAGGGCTGCCAGGGCTTCCTGTCTTTGCCCCTCTGTTCAGGAATGTGTTTATAGCGACATTTGTCCCCGAAGTGACAGCCAGTGGTCCTCCAGAAATAACACTCATCCCCATTGACAGGACCTTTGCGTCTTGGTCTGAAAAAGACAAAACCATGCACAGAGTGGGTTGAATGACCATAACAACATGCAGCGCAACCTTTTGATCAAATGAACAAACCCGTGCTGTTCATAAGACTAATTACTACAAAGTTCATTACCCAGAGGTGCCTGTCGCCTGTGGTGCAGTGGGAACAGGTAAGGGTTTCTGGATGCGTCTGTCTGGATACCGGACTACTAGTCGCGTGTTCTCTATTCCATAGCCCTGTTAAATAAGTACATACATGCTCTTCAAATAATCAACTAATGCAAGAGGTTAGTTGGACGTTCAGTAAAACATTGATCACATATGGATTAATTCTGATATTACACCAGAGTCTGTATATGTACGCACACATTTTAGTTGTATTTAACTCTATTCTAAATCAACAAATTCTGTAATTTTTTATTTTTATATTTCTAAATCTTATTTTTATATTTCTAAAGTTACCCCCAAACGTCATCTCAGTGTACTGATACAATGGCAATAAAGCATCTATCTATTGATAATTTACTCAAATACTCATTTTATTTGTGACATTCACTGCGTGATTTAATGGCATTGTCAAAATATAAAGCTTCTAAAGTCACTTACATTCAACTTTTCCATTGCTCGTGAGGCCATGTTAGCGTTTTTAAAATTTACGAAGGCACAAAAACGCTCGTGCAGCACTCGGATGCTTTCGATTTCTCCATAGCTGGAACAACAAGAGGCAGAATTGAGTCAGGTGGAAAAATAATAACAGCAAGCGCAATAGAGCAAAGCCCAATGAGACCCAGGCTCCAGTCTCACTTTTTGAAAAGGTCCCGCAGGTGCTTCTCTGTCAGTTCTGTGGTTACATTACCCACCCAGAGAGAAGGGCAAGGGCTTCTGAGGTGGAGAGAGAGAGACAGAGAGATAATGAGGAAACCCATGAGAGACACATGCAATATGCATGCAATAAGGCAATACACAAGAAACATTGCATCTCTTCAGGCATTCGTTTCAACTTACCCTGGCTGAAGAAGGGTCGAATCGTTGTTTGCTGCTGTTAAAACAAATTAAATGTCAGTTAATGAAGAAATATAATACAATGATAATGACTTCCACTTCCCTCTGTGGAATCTGCTTTGACCACACAATACTACAGCAATGTCGCCCTCAAGTGGCTGAAAGGGCTACAGCAGTTTTTATTTTAGTCATTCATTCCCACTCAAAGTACCTCTGGCTGCCAGAACAGCCTGTACAGTGGTGTACTTCTCTAGCAGCATCACACTTTGCTCCTCTTCATAGCCAAGATCCTGGTGAACAAGAGGAGGCACAAAAACACAGCCTTTATATTGCTTCCAGTGTACATTATGCTGCAAAATATCCACTCTCTGTCTCCCCTGGTGGAATAACACACATTGTGTGTGTTAAGCTGATGCAATAGTGCACATTTGTTACAAATAAGTATGTGCAAGATAATATGCAGTTCTGTCAATACGGGCTACTGCTTGGTGAATACATGAATGCTAAGGACAGATCCTTCCCAATCACTTACCATGAGTTGTAGCACTTTACAATAGAAGAGGTCACTGACCGCCTCCTCACAGTCTTTATCCAGCTTCAGCACCTGCTCCATAGCTTTCTCTGCCTCGCTGTACCTCTAACAAATGAAGACACAAAACTGTTTCAGCACTGTTTGAATGTACTGTAAGTACTGCATGTCTATATATGCCTGCATGTCCTAGACACAATCACAATAAAATGTATATATTAATACACATTACACAAAATTGATATCTATTATATCATGTATTCTATGATACTGACAATCGGTTATTATTGATCATATATTATTACTGTTGTTAATAATAATAATAATAATATTCTTTAATTGCATTCATATGTAAAAAGGTCTTAACTTCAGGTTATACCTTAAGACCCATCAGGGCACTTCCTTTGCGGTAGTAGCCTTTAGGCCATTCTGGGGCCATCTGTATAGATTTTTCCGCATCAGCAAGTGCCAGAGGATACTGTTCCAGACAGTAGTAACAGTATGAGCGATTCCCAAAAAACCTGCAATTTTCCACAACAAAAGAGACTTTAAAAAGAAAATTATAATGCCATATAATTATATAGCAGAAAGTCAAATTAAACACTGTGTGTGGAAATCTATAATGGGCAGTACCTGTAGTCCTTTGGGTCATATTTAATAGCTTCTGTAAACATACTAACAGCCTGAGAGTACTGCCCCTCTTGCACCAGCCTGATCCCTTTTTCTGCAGGAGGGGAAAGGAAATCCACAAATGAAGATGAATATGAATGTACAACAATGAAAGACTGGCATGTTTATTGACTTTTGAAGGCAGGGGAGAAATAATATAACAACACTCAATTAGTCCATTAGCCATTAGTTCACTAGACATGCAGCAAGAAAACTAATCAGTCGTGTGAGAAAAAAAAACACTGGCACAGCTTGGGTGTGTGTGAGTGTGTGGAACTCACCGGTCAGTGAGGCACTTTTAGTCACAGAGTCAGATCCACTGACCTGCGAGAAAATCAATAGACACAGGATCAGGAAGGAATCAGCGGAAGACTGTATGTGAGCAAACATGATTTGAGGCCGCCTGCGCAGTGACACACAACCTGAATGTAAGAACGTTGACAATTTGCTCTTGTTCCAACAGTCTGGAACCATTCTGTTCACCTTTCAGTTTACCATGTTACTGCCAAGTAAGAACAAGAGCCATTCCACATTTCTGGCTTTCCGAAATGTAATAAACATTATAAACATGAGGAATTCCAGTACTGGTGTTAGGCATTCCCCAAATTACTTCATACTACTTGTGTCCCTTTCACTATTTTGAGCCAGACTAGTGATCAAAACATCAATTTTAAGAAGCTTAAAATAAAGAAAAATTATATCAGCTGATGAACTCATTCTTAGCATTATCAGTTTACAAAAAGATTTTTTGCAAGATCCCCAAGTTTATGGATAGTTTTGGATGCATATGACAGGTTTTTGTGATTTTAAGCATGAAGGGGTTGTGTGTTCAAATGTAGCTGTCTTATTTGCAATGTAATAGAAATGCATGGTAAATGTAAACTTAGCAAATTCGTTTAATACAAGCATAGCACTCGCAAATACTAGTGATGCGCCGATCTGTTCGATCCTGACCTAAATTACTGGATCGGAAATAGGAAAGGAATAAAAACGTAATTTGATTCGTTAAAAAATATTTTCTGATTTAGTGAGTATCGTATCGGCAGACATCCAATTTACAATATCGGTATCGGACATAAAAAGTGCTATTGTGCCATGTCTAGTAAATACTAGCATGAAGCCACTAAATTCTCATGACTGAATGGTGTCTTTATTTCCAAAGTGACGGTTTTTAACAACATAAACCAACCCTTTAATTTTCCATGCATTATTGCGTTATCAGTTGGGTTTTCACAAATACTGTAAAATCCACAAGACATGGATATTATGGGTTGAGCCTTAATACATATCTATCCTTCAAACATTCTGCTTATTTAATTCATAGCCTATTATTTCCTGAATGAACTCCATCCCCACACCCCAAAGCCTAGTGCCTGCACAGGTGGGTCTGACAAACTTAAAAGGTTGTTTTTGCATTTTCCTCCTCCCTTGATCTCTTTCATTTTTAGAGTCAGAACATGCTGATAATATTTTTTTCCTATTGTCTCTTTTGGCCATTTTTAATAAAGGAGTCAATAAAGTGTATCAGTTTACTGCAGCAGAAGCACACACACACACCTCTCGAGGTCTGGTCTCATTTTCTTTGTTCTCTTTGGATTTGCGACCTGCGTTGCTCTTGGCTTTAGGCCTGATGTGACTAACAGCGTTAGCAACAAAAGCACTGCTTACATCCCATTCCGGCTCCTGAACAAGAGAAAATGAAACAGGGTGTCAAGTTTAATAAAGGCTACTAAACCACTTCATAATGTAGGTCCTTCCCACACTCGTGCTCCCAACCCTTGGGTCCTGAACAACCCCACACTGGTTTGATAGTCATGAGACATTGTGAATAACAAACAGAATGTTTTAGGAAAAGTGTGTCATACCTCTTCTGCAGGGCGGGCTGAAGACTGTCGATTGCCTTTGTTCCCAGAGGCTAGTGGTGGGGCAGAATTGCCTTTACAAAGTGGAGCTTCTACAATCTCCTCCACCTTCTCCATCACCTCCAGCTGCTCCTCCTCTGCCTCAGAATCACTGTCCTCCAGTTCGGACTCAGCCACGCTCTCACCGCCGCAGTCTTCCTCCTAAGGGGAGCGAGAATAGACAGACAATAGGCATATTGTCCATCCTTGTGGAGACATATGAGCTTGCTTACAGTCTAAAGAAGTGTCCATACAGCCATGTACCTGTACTGTGCGCTCATCCGTTTTAACCCTCTCAAGTTTTTTCCGTTCCCGCTGACGCTGAAAAGAAATCGAAAGGAAAAATGTACCTTAATATTCTCAGAGCCTAGTGACTTATTAAAGTCACCACAATAACGCGGTCAATGACTGTAATTTGTACTTCTGCTTTAACAAACGAGTGTTCATGCAAACCATAACAGAATCAGAAAACGTTATTGATCCCTGAGAATTTGCTTAAGTTACGGCACAGTCACACAGAGACACATTATAAAATATACATTCGAACACGAACACTGTATGAAATGCACTATGCTATAAAGACAAAATACTATAGATAAATAAGTAATCTCCTCGTAACACAAATAGGGGTTGAGAGTTGTTCTCTATACCAAGTCAATGAGTACACGTACCTTAGATAAGCAGTAGATAACTAATATTGACATAAGTAGTGACATTACACATTCGTATTCACAACAAGAAACAATAACGGGAGATCCTGTGATTATCCTGTACAAAATTTTCCTTATGTTACAGGGTATATCACAGTGTTAGGACAGTCAAAGACCACAGGATCAGGTGTAAGACATCAGACAAAATGCCTTAAGGAAACCAGAAAAACTCTCATGTCTCAGGAGAAACAGCCTTGAACAAAATGCCAAGTTAAGTGGTTTCAAGCACCACAGAAGGGCATTAAATCTTATCCACAAAGATGTGGCTGCAGGTTTTTATTCTAAACAATTAGAAACAACACACAATTTAAATCACCTAGTCTCAATCTTCAAACAGCTGGTCAGGTGAACTTATGTTTTGCTGAAATGAAAACCTGCAACCACATCAGCACTGGCTAAGACTGAACATTTACAGCCTTGGAAGGTCAAGTTAGTTTGATATTCAAACACAACATTATAAGCACTGACAGGTGGTGCCCATGTTGATAGAAGAAAGTTGACTTTCTGTGATGAATCATGTTTTCTTTTACATCATGTGGACACCCAGCGAAGAGATGGCACCAGGGTACACTACAGGAAGAAGGCAAGCCAGGGGATGCAGTGTGATGCTCTGGTGCAAGTTATGCTGGGAAACCCCCTTTAATACATATCACCTACCTAAATACTGTTGAAGATTGAGTACAACCCTTTCATGGTATTCCCCAATGCCTGTGCCCTATTTAAACAGGATAATGCACCCGCTCACACTGCAAAAGATACTGGGGAATTATTTGAGGCAATTATTTGAGGCTTTTGTTGAATTTGAAGGTCAGCTTAATACACTTCAATGTATTAACCTGGCCTTCAAATTCAACATATCTCAACCAAAATTGGCATTTGTGGGATGTGCTGGACAAACCAGCCCAATCCATGAAGGCCCCACCTCACAACGTTAAGCCCTTTTAGTGTCAAATACCACAGCACACCTATAGAGGTCTTGTGGAGTCCCTGCCCTGACAGATCAGAGCTGTACGACAGGTAAGGGTATGAGGAGGACTTCCATAATAATAGGCAGCTGGTGGTAATGGCATGGCTGATTGGTATGGGTGGGTGTATGCGCATAGGTTCAACCAACTAACCTTCCTCTTCGCTCTTCGTCTCTCTGCTCTCCTCCGAGCCTTCTCCTCTTCACTGAGACCCTCCTCTCCATTCAGCACATCCTAAAACATTGATGCACACAGTTTGCTCATGCCTAACTTGTCCATGCACAGAGAATATTACAGTTTTTATATTAGATTAGATTACAATTCTGGTCAAGTTCAAAATTAAAAGGACATACCTGTGAGAGTGTGTCCTCGTTGTGGTCAGAAGTGGCACTGGTATCCATTTCCTCTGGGCTCTTGTCATTGGAGCCTGTAGGGGTAATGCAAAAGAAGTCTGAGCTCTAGCTAACAGAGGCAGAACTTCAAAGACCAGTATGGAAAAGTCAGACGAGATTGTGGCAAATATGAGCTGAAAGAGAAAAAGAGGCCATGTGAGAACAGCAGGGGAAACTCCACTTTCACAAAAGCAGAAGCGAGTTCCAAGCTGTTTGGGTTTGTAATGAATCAAAACATGAAACTCAAAGGATGTTCTGTCTTTTACAGTAATTTTACATATTCTTCAATGTCATTCTTACATTTTTAATAAACATCAGCACTCCATTGCAGCAGCATGGATCTAAATTAACTGCCAGGTAATAGTAACTTATTAACAGTTATTCTGCAATTAAGAGTACATGATTCACATCTGTTCTGCACATGGCTTTGTGAATGCACTCTGAACTGATAAACAGCTCAAACAGGACAATTACAGTTATCTTTTTAAGGGACATACTAAAGAATATGGCCTCAAACTGGATGAAGTCAAGTGATCATCCAAGCCTGATTTTAGGATTCTTGAATAATAGCTACTTCAGCAACACAGCAATTAGCCAAATAATGCAAAGTAAAAAAGGAAAGCAAATGAGCATATTAACACGGATACAAGTTCTCTGGGTCATTCATTAAACCTCAGGAACGGTGCTCTAAGATTGATGAGCCATGTGCACAGACCAAGATAACGACTGATGAATCAGATCATTTTCAGTTCAGTTTTGTTTTTAGAACCTGAATATTGTATTTAATTCTATTACAGCTAGAACACCATGTCACAGGATCCAAGTACTCTGAAAAGCATACTACAAATCCAAACAATTATAATTACATTTTTAATCAACAACATTGTTGTTGATTAACAATGCTATGCTCATTTATTTTAGATTCATCAACATTTTCCAGTTACATCCCTTTCGGGACCTTCCAAAGATGCTGAGAGACAGATGTGCTGTGACTTTGTCACAAAGGGTGACGAATCCTACCTCCAGCACCACCACTGGGTCCCTGAGCAAGACCCTTAACCCCAAGTTGCTCCAGGGAGACTGTCCCCTGTAGTTACGGAATGGAAGTCGCTTTGGATAAAAGCGTCTGCTAAATGCCATAAATGTAAATGTAAACTTAGAGTTCAAAGTTCAGTTCAATACAGAATCAGAATCGAAACCTTTATTCATCCTGGAGGAAACATAAAGGCAAATATAAAGCTGATTCAGGATCGATGAATTTGCTTATTTTATATAAGGTTTAGCTACAACAACAATCTTGCCTGCCATTATTGCCAAATGAATGTTTGTCTATTGACCATCAATGTTGTTTTCCATTGTAATCCTCCTTCTTAACATACCATTCATAATTTTTAAAAGAAAAAGCATGACCTGCAAAATATTCTTTTTAATTGTCTATTATGGCCAATTTTTTCCAGGTTTATCATACAATGTTTGGTTTACAATGGGGATAAATAATTGTCCAACTGACAATTATTTAGAATCCCAGAGGAGGTTTGAAGTCTAAAGCGGTTAACTAACAACAAAACGCTTGAATATTAAATAATGAATTCATTTTTCAGGCCTGTGCTCCATCAAAGTATGTGACAGCCTATATATCATTTTAAACTGTATTCTGCGCAACTATTGATGGTGAGTTGTTCTGCTGAGAGACAACAACAGCTTCAGAATTTTATGTAGGTCTGCAATTGGGCACTTTTCTTCAAAATCTGACCAATGGAATGCATTACATTAGTAAGCGGTAGATGCAATATAACAGCCAATTGTTACTGTTGTGTAACTTCTTTTACAATAGCTGACAATGATAAAAGATTAAGCAGTGTGATCGCTGCACAAATGCAGGCAACATAAACAGAAATCCATCCTCCGGGGGTATAGGGTGTGAGTGCTCCACCATATTTGCTCTGAGCTAACAAAGTCCTACAGTGTCCTACAGTGTCCTACAGTACACAAAAGGCTCGTGACTCTGCATTTCACAACAGTCGTCTGAAGACCAAGCAACTTCTCATACAGCACCCATCACTTAGTCACAGGAAGTCCTTAGTTTCAAACAGAGCGATGTATGTAAGAATTTAGTTCACTTTCTAAAGCAGTCAAATAAAATGGCCTAACTTCTATATAATGTATCATCATGACAGTTATCGTTTCATCTAAAATAGCTTAAAAATGATCTCAATCAAGCAGCAAGTATAAACAAGTTACAAATCCTACCATCTGTAAATCTGTAAAACATGATTCGCAAACAAAAGGGGTAAGGTATAGTGGCTCATCAGCTTCTCAAACAGAGGTGAGTCAGAAATGTGTCATCCGACCTCAATGGGACAAATATTACATCACAATAACCACAGTATGACAAACGACCCACTTTACTAGACCAATCAGGGAGCAGCTTTGAAACAGGATAAACAACATAGTACGACCGTTTATGGCGATGAGGTAATTCATCAGCAATGTAAAGCACAGCCTCCAGCCATCTGATCTTTAACCTCAGCTCTTTCGTTCTGTAAACCAACTTTGTCACTCCGTGGATATCGGATACGTCGTTATTACCCTTGCCTTATACCGAGTGCTCGAAGGACACCCGTTAAATTTAGGTACTGTGAGTCCAAGCTCTTCCTCCATTGTGTCTAAATCATTTCGATGTTGTAGAAGATAATACAACTACAAATCCCAGAGTTCCTCTGTTTTACATTCTCAACATTCCAGACATTTTCACATAAATATCCAAACATTGAAGAGCTTGGCCATGTCTTGCAGTTGGTTACGTGAGAAAGTCGCAAACCTTCCGGAGACCAGAGATTACCCAGACAGGATTTCACAACCCCACTCTCGGAGGCCCACCTACCCTGCACAGTTGCTTTGCCTACTACGATTCAGCTCAGTGACGAACTCAACTAGCCAACAATGTGATTTAAGTGCAGATAGCCCACGAATCCACAAATGAAAAGGATAGTTTAGCTCCAATGGTGCTGAGCAAACATGGATATATACTGGCTCTTTCAAAGCTGGGCAGCAAGTGCACTCCTGCAAGCACAGAGCATGAAATATGAGGTGACTGGTGTCTTTAAGGAAGTATGTGTTTACTTTGACACTCTCAGATGGTGGAGCTCTACAACAGGGCAAATTCAGATAGTGGTAATGACTAACATTAAGATAAAAATAATGGTGGAATATTCACCAAGGGATATTGGTGATTAAAGACATGCATGTAATTATTTCTTCAGTTGTCAGTGCTCTGCTGCGTCTGAAGAAATACAGGACTCAGCAATGGAATAAGACTTTAGAAAGCTATGTATTCCTTTTTACTAAACGGGAAATCAAATCAGAACCTGCGATGGTAAAAATATCTTTATCATTGGGTTTGTGAAAGGCGCTATATAATTGCAACCTATTACTATTATTATTATTAGTAGTAGTAGTATTATATAGACAGATGGTCCTTATTATACATTAGTACATCTCATTTGAATATTGGCTACTTCTATATGCTGGATCTTGATCCTTGAACCACACTTAGATTCTAGATCTAGCAGTGGGCAGTGTATTTGCCGCAAGGCATGAGTATCAAAATTCATGCTGGTATACCACTTGCGTGAGAGTGCAATGCTTGAATACATCTCATAACACACAAGCACTGATGTGTTAACAGTAACAGCAGGTTAGCACACATGCATCCAAATATAAAGCAGGACACAGACAAGGTGGCCAACCAGCAGGTTCTACGAAACACAGAAGGCTCAGACACATGCTCAGACTGAGCTAAAATTAACATTTTCACAAGGTTCTGTGTCTTGCTGATTATAAATACAAACATTGGACCAAAATAACAAATGCAATAACAATGAATTAATGCATGACCTCAACAGACGAGGGAGCTTCTTAGTCTAGGAGCAGATGAACACACTTTGATTCGTCTTTAAATAATAATTTTAGCCTCCGTTTAATGATAATTTTGAAACAACTGAAGTTTGGGGGTTGAAACTGCATTTCAAGCACTTTTATAAAAACATTGTTGTTTTTGTTAATGGTACGGGTTCTTAAATGATTTTCGCAGGATGTAATGACAGGATTTCCTATTTATTGTTCAGATTGTGCACAATAAAAACATCTGATCGATGACTTTTTGACTTTGCATTCTAATAAGCCACCGTTACCCTTCAAAAATACATCCACTGTTTATTAATAGTTTTCTTTTTGGAGTGAAAGAAGGAAATTCACAAGATCATGAAAACTATCAGAAATTTTTACTACACTGTGATACACACTGTCTTGCCCACTAGTACAAAGATCTAACATAAACAACTTTAACACTTGTAAAAAATGTAATGTTATGCTTTTCCTGGCAAAGCCTTGGCTGGCTTAACTTGATTCTTAACTTGAAATCTGCCTGGATCCAGAAGTTACTATTGAACCCCTGATGTACAGAACCCGTCTTGGCTACTTACTTTGTCATCTCAGAGCATATCATGAATCTAAATAAAATATTTTATGCACAAAACAAAAGAAAATGTAAAGTATAGTTTGGATATATGTAGAAGTCACTTCTTCACTTCATTGTCAGGGAAAGAGGAAAGTCAAAAATGAAAAAAGCATGCTTTGTATATCATATATTTGCATCTAGTAAAATACCAGTCTATATCCTCTTATGCAGTGACTTCTATGATTGGTAACCTATGATTCTGACAGCAATAAATATGGAAAACTGAGCTTGAAATTCTTTTGAGCTTCTTTTGCGAATTGTTGACTTGCCCAAGACCCCCAAAACCAGTCACAGGGCAAAATTCTGTATGTTAAACATAAAACAACCAAATGAAACAAAAGATGAAAAGGGAGTCAAATCAATAGTGGCTCCACACAAGTGCACACACACAGTGGCATTCATCTCTTTATAAGCACTGTGTGGTGAAGGCGCAAAGGTACATTTCCAAAAATCAGTACGAACAACATGTACCTTTTCTCTAACATTATCAGTGTCCTGCACACCAGAGGGTCAGGTCAGCATAAATTCCAGGTTAAGTTGGGCAATACATTCAAATTGCATATACAGGGACAGACATCCAAATGAACCCCAGCAATTACGCTGATACAAATCAGAGGTCAGTGGACCACACAGGTTTAACCGGCTTGATCTAAACTTAGCAGTGAATCAGGTTCTGGGGCAGTCTCCTGCTTGACCACATGGCTTCTCTGGCCAGAAAGCAGGCTAACTCCACAGTTAGAAAGAAAAAAAGGATTCATTTTCTCAGGACACTCAGTAATATCCACCTGACCTTCGATACTGCAGAATGAAACGATAAGGTAACTTCTTCAATTACCATCATAATAAATCCATGTACAATTATTGCAGCGAAGTCTCCTAGCATTTACACTTTAGCAAACCATCGTTACAAATCATGTCCAATAGTGAAAACCTTTGGTGGTTCACATTTCCTGCAGCAGCTTTGGCATTTTTTCATAATGAAGGAGTTTGACTTGGTGTTATTTACAGGCCTAATATGAACTCTGGAGTATTTTAAACCTTGTTTAATAAAGGGTGGGAGGAATTAATTAAGTAGTCAACTAAAAGGCCAGTTAACAGACAAGCTCGGTGAAAAGTTGGTCAACAGACAAGCTTAGTGGAGAGCCAGGTAACAAACAAGCTTATTAAAGTGCCACTTAACTGACAAGCTTTATGAATAGCTAGTTAATTGACAAGTTCAGTGAAGAGCTGGTTAACCGACAAGGTTGGCGAAGAGCTCAGTAAATTATAAGCCAGTAAACTTAAAAGATAGTTAAGAGCTAGTTAACTGACAAGCTTAGTGAAGAACCAGTTAACTGACAAGCTTAGTGAAGAACCAGTTAACTGACAAGCTTAGTGAAGAACCAGTTAACTGACAAGCTTAGTGAAGAACCAAGTTTTAACCATTAAGTTTAGAAAATAGCTACTTACTGTAACTTACTGAAGACCCGGTCAACTTACAGATAGTCAACTAGTCAACGTAAACGCTGGTTAAGTGCTGGGCACCACGACGAAAACATGCAACCGGTGGCTAACTTTCTCCCTACTAGCTTCCAGCTAGTGCAGTGTTGTTGATCTGACGTTACAGCAGCTGTACGTCTACAAGTGGCTGCTTTACTTTTGTTTGCAGGGACCACGCTCATGGGTTCATTTAAGCAACACATCGCGCAGATGAAAGTACAGCCTGGCTTAAAAGTGAAATAAAACGAAGTTCTAGGGCGTCCGGTGCCAGCGGAGCCCAGCAGACAGCCTGAAGAACTTTGCCAAAGTTCCTGAAGCGTGTGGCGCCGTACTCACCACTCCCCAGCCCCAGCAGCCGGCACAGATCCCTGGTGAACCTCATCAGTGCAACCATCCAGCATTATTATTTCGAAACTAACTCAGTAGGAAACACATAGTCCCCACTCGACAGATACTACATCGTCATGTTTGAAACTTTTTTCTGAAAGCTGATAGTTGGAGCTTCGCTTCCTGAGCATCGACCGTCAGCACACTTGGCCCCAGCACAGGCTCCTCCCTGTGCGGGTCTTAAAGGAGCACATCCAGTCCTAGCGAATGATCAAAAGACCCATAATCGAGGCAAAACACACATTTCCTCATTTTGTTTCATTAAAACGTTGATGCAGTTTTAAAAAGTTTAAAAAGTTTTATCTACAAAAAGGGGCCCTTTGAAGCCGGTGTATTTGTGACGTCAAGACAATCGCATTGACAAACACAGTGTGGACAAAAGTATCGGGTCACACCTGTTGTTCTGTTTTTGGGGTCTAGGCCCCTTACTTCCAGCATACCAAGACTTTGTGGACACCGTTTGGGGAAGAAGTGTTTCTATTCCAGCATGACTGTGCCCCAGTGCAGGAAGCAAGCTCCATAAAAACATGGTTGGATGAGTTCAGTCTGAAAGAACTTGACTGGCCCTGACCTCAACGCCATCCAACATCTTTGGGATGAAGACTGCGAGCCAAGCCTTCTTGTCCAACATCTGTGCCTGGCCTCATAAATCCTCTACAGAATGAAGGGGCACGGATTCCCACAGAAACTCCAAAATCTTGTGGAAAGCCTCCCACGATGAGTGGAAGCTGTTATAGCTGCAATGTTGGACCAATGCAATATTTAAGTCTATGTGTTTGAATAAAATCCCATTAAAGTCCATGTTGGTGTAATGGTCAAGTGTCACAGTGCATTAGTCACAGAACTCGTGGGTACTCACTATGCACCTTTAGTGTGACTTTATTGGCAAAGACCACATCAATGTCAGTTCAGCAGAGACTTCTTAGTGAAAATTCAATGACATTCTAAATAGGAAAAACCAAATCAAAGTGGAAGGGTAAGTTTACAGCTGTGTGCCAAGTGGGGGCCCTACACAGTATTAGACAGGTAGTTTTAATGGCTGATTGGTGTATATGAAATGAAACCATTCCAAAAGAGATTGACAGAAAGCTTATTCATCCCCAATGGGAAATTCAGATATCCAGTAGCTCATTCATAAATAAAATAATTAAAAAAGGTGTAAAACTAAAAATAGAATACTAAAAAACAACAATAAAAAGTAAGATTACAAAAAGGAGGAGTCTAAGAGCATTAAAGATTCTTACTGCAGTGGGGACAAAGAACCTCCTGAACTGCTCAGTTCTGCAGCACAGTATGAGGCACCGCCTGTCACTGCTGCTCCTCTGCCCAACCAGCATGCTGTGGAGATTGTTGTCCATTATAGCTTCTAGTTTGTTCACCGTGCCCCTCAGTAAACAGTAGTGCCTGTTTAGATCTTGATTTGTGCATCTTGACTTCTTAATTGCTAATCACTTCTACAACCACACAAGGACTTTCCAAACTTTTTAGTCAGTTATGTCAAGCTGACCAGACCATGAAGTGACAAAGCACCCCCACCACCGCACTATCAGCCCATTTGACTCTTGGCATGATTTGACTATTCTTACTGCTGAAAGTTGTAACAGGAGCCCATCTACAAAAAATGAGGTCTAACAGAAAGTTTCATTTATTTTAAATTAACAATACTGATTTGGAATTTAAAAACACAGGTCGTTTTAGCCAAATTAACAGCTAGGTTAATGACAAGCTAGTTAACATGCAATAACACTGTGGGCAAATGCTTTTCAGTTGCACTGTGAACACGCACTCTTACGAAATACACATTAATCCCCAATTATCTGTGTGCAATTTTTGTAACTTATATACTGACATAAAACACCACAAACATTGACTATTGCATTCATATACACACACACACACACACACACACACACACACAAAAATATATTTTATTTTAATTAGGAACGTTTGAGTCCATTGAACACTACAAAGGCAACTTTCCCAACTTTCCCAGTATCTGTGTCCAAACAGTAGTGTAGGAGGCCCAGCCCACTTCAGTAAGATGCTGCAGTATGTCAAGGACACAGTGTGGGAAGAATTTGGTGTTGTTAAGCAATTTTTTCAGTTAGTGTTATTATTAACATTATCTATACTATGATTATAAACAGTGTAATCAAATACCTTAATTTATTTGTGATCGGGCATTGGGTGAAGATCTGTCATGATGGGAATCTTAAAAGGGAATCTTAAAAGCATGAACTTGTCTTCATATCATAACAGTGAATTAATAAAAGACTAAAACATTCCAAAAAATCATTAAATTAAGTTTCGGTATGCATCAACAAATTAAGTAAAAATAGATCAAATATTTTGACTAATTTTGAATAAGCCTTTTTTATACTCCGGACACTACTTTAAGAAATTAGACAAAACTTTTTGGATGTTTTGTGTGTGTATTAAATGTTACAGTACAATATAGTAAACTACAGCAGAGATACATAGTAACTGATCCAACAACAGCAAAGACAGTTATCATCACTGAGAAGTTGGTCACAGCTGTCTGTACTGTCCAGGATAAGAACCAAAGCATAAACAAAGTACAAACATGGACATCTAAAATACAGACATTGGGTTATCGGCTGCTTTATGCGGTCACTAATCTATAAAAAGAGTTCACATCAGTAAGATGTTGCCCACAGCCCTTTGCGTTGTTCACAATGGCCTGGAATTATGGGTTTTAATTCAGTTTGGCTCAATGAATCACTTCAGTTAGAACAGCTGTTGCCCCCTGCACTTGGCAGTTGCTCGCTCATCGCCGTTTAAGGTCAGCCAGGACAGCTAGGGCAGCATTCCAGCCAGCGGAGCCCATAACACCCCCACCTAAGCAAGACAGACAGTGTGCAAGGGTGGGCAGACAGGATGTCATGTATCAAGTAAATAGCAATCAGGGTAATTCATCAATAAAAAGTGTGGCATTCTTTTGAGAATGTCACAATTGTGGCTTAAGTTAGGCTGAATAAACAACATCCTTCAAAATCTAAATGGAAAAATGAAGCTTTTTTGTATACTCATTCACAGACCTGGATGGCTACCGCTGCCACATATGTAGAGCCCTTTGATTGGTGAGCGATAGTTTGCAATGGAGGGTAAAGGTCTAGCCAAGTATAGCTGGTCCAGTGACATTGCCCCATGAAATATATTCTGTGGTGAAATAAAATGGAAATGAAAAGAAAGCCTATTATAATAGTATATAATACAATGTTTATAATATAATGTATCAACACAGCACAACAGTTTAGAAATAAGTGTCAAATTATTTCAAAAATAATACAAGAGCTTTGAACGTTGCATGTAATTTCATTGCTGAATGTCAAATGGTGTATCATGCAAAGGCTCCAGATACACATCAGCACACATATTCATTGTGCTGATGTCTCTCTGACATCACTGCATGAGCAATACTCATCTGGCCTGTTTATTTATAGTAAGGAGGTAATACCCCTCCAGTGAGACCAAATTCCCTCTCCAGATCAGGTGGGGTGAGGATATCTTTTCCAACTATTGAGTTTTTAAATCCAGGTGCGTAACAATCAACCCAGTCAAATACTGCAAAGAAAAAACATTGAAATCAAACAACCAGCGATGACAACATTGTCCTAAAGGAAAGGTAAATGTAAATGTGACCATATTACATCCTGTTGATGCTTTTGGGAACAGCTTCTGCCAGCAGTATACAGCAGTATATCGCAAAACTAAAATACTTTGCTTATTTTGCAGATGCAATACACATTAATCAATATGGCTGACATTTCATAATATCAACGTGCCAGATTTAGCCAAATGGCTCATTTCCATCTGACCTGTGTTTGCAAATTGCTCCCTGTCCTCATCTGTCCACGCACGATCTCCTTCCAGCCAGTAAGGTGTAAACTGTGTGAAAAAGGAGACCACGTGACAGCCAGGAGGGGCTAGAGTAGGATCAAGCACAGATGGTATAGTCATCTCTAGCATGGGTCTAGGGGTAAAAAAAGAAATATCACAGATTGTCATCTTTTAACAAAGGACCAAGATTAGATAAGACATTACAGGGAGAGGTCCAGTGGACTGTTTTAAGCAGGAAGAGCCAATCCACCCCCACAGCCAGAGATATTTGCATGTGATGTTTCCAACACGTTACTTGTATATACAAGGAAGACCAACTTCAAAATATTCATATTTAATATAATATAATTAATATAATATAATAGCAT
>JBBPDC010000149.1:14614228-14628612 GCA_037974485.1 Hemigrammopetersius urotaenia | reverse complement strand
TATATATATTAGGGGTGGGCATAGATTAATTTTTTTAAATCTAGATTAATCTTATTGTAATCTTGGAATTAATCTAGATTAATCTAGATAGAAATTTTAATCTAAATTAAAATGGCTCATTTGAATTCTGCCGAAGGTCTGAAGCGCGCAAAAACCGCAAAACCGGATTTTCTGGGTTTTGCCCAAGTGTCTGCGGAGGCATCTTACTAGTAATATAAGATATGCAGATATATAAGGTTTATATAAGGAATGTACAATAGATACTGAATTTACAAATATGAGATTTATGATTATTCACTGATTTATGCATTTATCTTCTATTTAAATTGAACAAAAATGAACTGAGATGCTGAATTTAATTTAATTTTGGACTTTTGCAAACCTTGACGATGGACGTCCTTGCTGGCATTCCCAATACGCTGCATCCAAAACCTCCACACTCTCACAGTTCAGGTGAATGGAACACTGATGATGAGGACCTGGTTTCCCTTCAGCAATGTTAGGGGCAGCCAGGAAATTTGGCAGTTTGTCAACAGCCACTGTAAATTTACAAAAGGGCCAGACAGTATCATCTCTACCAGTTCTCTTGACATGTAAATATGTAAATATGAATACTTGTATTCTAACTGAGAGCCACATGAGGGAACTGGAATGACCAAACCATTAATCTTGGTGACAGGAGAGGTGTAGTCAATCTGATTTATGGCAGTAATAAACTCCTGGGGAAGAGCATCCTACAACCAAACAGATATTATTCTCACAAATAAGCTTGTATTCGTACCTTATTTTGATATTATTTATATTATTATATATTACCTGTGGGGTTAGTTGCCTGAAAGTTACATAAGGAGTAGCATTGGACAAAACCACCTTGCTATGAACTTCGGTACCATCTTTCATCACAACACCCTTGGAAGTTCCATCTGGACCAATCAAAATTTGTTCAACTTCCTAAAAAAAGAAATACTAAGAATATAAGGGTTTTGTAATTTTAAATTAAATGAAATAAATAATAAGTAAGAAGTACAGAGCAGCTTTAGTCCACTTTAGTGTTTTAGTGTTTAGTGCAGCTTTAGTGTTTTTTAGCTTTAGTCCTGGGCCCCCAACCTGTCTGGCACAGCACAGTCTCGGGTGTTTTCTGATTCAGGAGTGTTAGGACATGGCATAATTAAAACTGTGCGAGGCAGTGGGTCTCCAGGACTTGAGATAAAAAACACTGGTTTCAAAATGATTGAGGTATGAATCTATGAACCTGTTCAGTGAAGATATCTGCTCCAAGAGAGCGTGCAGAACTAGCAATGGACTTGGTGATGCCACCCATGCCTCCCTCCACATAGCCCCAGGCTCCTTTCTCTTTTTCCAGCTCACCCATTACATGGTGCAGGAGCACATACCTATGGCAGAACATACAAGAAACATTTCAATCAACGCAGGAAAGCAAATGTGACCCGATCTGGCAAAATGAGTCACAGTGACCCAAAATTCAAAATTGAGGTTTTGGTATAATTGATGAATCAAATCAAAAGATGGGAAAATAAGCTTTAAAATGTATCTTAAACGGTTGTCAAGTTACAGTAGCACAGCACCATTTTCCAACTGAAAAAACGAGAAAATCGCATTTAAAGTTTTTTGATGATATCTTTAACAGTCCATAGCATTCAAAGAGATGTACCCAGTATTCAACAACATTTTACTACAGGCATTTAGATACTTAGAAACATACATTTAATCAGACTGAAGCTTCAAATATTTAAAAATATTTATTAAATACTTAAATAATTCATATTTTTGTAAGATTTGAGAGCTGCAACTTTTCACAATTATTTCCATGATGAAACTTTGGGAGATTAATTTTGACGACCTTTTCTTTCACATAAGAAAAAAAGAGAAATCAAAAAAGAAAAATCAATATTTTTGAGGTTTTTCAAAATAATCGGCCTGTATCTAAATAAATAGAACGCCGACTTCCGACTCATTACGGCAGATCGGGTCACTAATAGTGAAATATTCACATTTATGAACCTAATTTTTCAACAAACTGTTCCTTTAATACCCTTACCCACTACCAGGGTTGCTGGGGCTAGTATTAGCTCCTATCACAGAGTCGGTGGCTAATGTTGCTCGCAATGGCTCCGACTCAAACCAGCGATTCAGCACCTGTGGAAGATTGGAAAATGCAAACAATCCAGAAAACTGTCAATATAGTAGGTTTGCTTGATCTTAGGTTCAAAACTATATGACATATCAAACAAATGATTCACCATCAATGTTTTTTAATGACAAACCCAATATCAACCTACTTTCATAGCAGGAGCTGTAATAAGCTCATAGAAGTCTGGAATGTTTTTCCCCAATTTCAAACCTAAAAAAAGATTCATTCCATTATTAAGGTACGTTTAGGAGAATTAAGGTGATATTTTGAGAGAGCTAAAAACTATTATATATAAAGATGGTTATAAATGTGTAACATAATTCAGTGTCACTTATTCAGAGGTCAGGGTGCAGTACCAGATTTCACCAAGGGTGTCAAACTCTTCATTGCTGCCACTCTCTTCCTTAAAGACCCCTGGGTCATTCCTTGGATATCCACAGGGGGTGCATCTAGTAATGGGTGGATTGCACAGGCCAGCTTCTCCAAATGGGCCACATAATCAGGAAAAACCTTTTGGCAAAATACATGCCCAGAGTGCCTAGAGTTTCTTCACATACCGTGACAGGAAGCTCCACAAATGCAATATATAATAAAGTAATCTGAAACATTCAAATCAACCTTGGCATCTTTTTTGGAGAATTTTCCAATCTCTTGCTGATTCTTTGCCAGATCATTTCCCAGCAAAAGCGAGCGAGGGGGCTGTCCTCTGACTCCCTCCTCCAGCAAGGGGGTGAAGGCATGGGGATCCCTCATATATACCCTCAGGCCATGTTTCTGCACAGATAGAGGAGGTAAAAAGAACCCATCCTCACCGTCATTGCCCTTCTTCTGACATAATCAGCCCGATGTCTGTATCAACTAATACTGCTCCTCTGGATGCACCACTGTAAACAATGTTCCATAATGATAGTGACTGTGAACTCTCTAAATGTTAAACAAGAACTTAATTGAACAGCACACCACCAAATACATGTCTGTTTGAGCCAGTCTGATACAGCTCTGGAAAAAGAAATAAGAGACCACTGCAATTTATATTTAAATCAGCATCTCTGTGAGTATGACAACCATTCCATACTGCTATCTGTTACATTCCTACACAAGCACACCTCACTCTGCTTTATGAGGTAGGTCTACTGATTAGGTGAATACCTGAATCAAATCTTACTAATGAAGAAAAGTACAAAACAACACTCACATCTTGCAATGTGACCGGTTGTATGGTAAAACACTGTTAGAACTAGATCTTCAAACTCCATATGTGAAAAAATAACCTCTGCTAGGAAATCCTAGGCTGCTGTTTCATTTAAACACGGCAGAAAACTGTAATACAAATCTTCATGCAACACAAATCATTCATTCCAGTTATGTATTATTATTTAAAATACAAAAGGCATAGAAAATAAAAATGACTATGGTACCTTCAGCTCCAGATCTTTACAGATGTGAGGACGCAGTAAACTCAAGAGATAGGAGGCTCGGGAGAAATGAAAACCTGTGTATTGAGAACATGCTTTAGGAAAGCCATTAGTTAAGCTTTAGTTTTGAGCCCCTCTGCTTCCCCAAGAAAGATGCAATGAATCTAGTCCTGGAAGAAACTATGGAAAGATGTTTGACTTCATTATGACACTAAATAAATATTTGGTATGTGTATATGTGGAGCTTAATAATGTTACAGAGCACTGGATGATTCTCCAAAATGGGCTGCCAATACCACTGGCATGTTTAATGGCTGCTGTGAATTGAGAAAGTTTGGAAGAAGATTCACTTTTACACAATTCCCTACAAAGGCTGTTTAGTCAAGTAGAAGTTTGTATCTTTATTTATCAGACTAATGTAGCTGATGAAATGTTGAAATTACCAGAATAATGAAGAGTGTTGCTCATGCTTTAGATATGCAATCAAACATAACAGTAAAACCACCTAATGTTGCACTGGTCCCCCTTGTGTTGCCAGAACAGCTCTGACCCATTGAGGCATGGGCTTTACAAGACCTCTGAAGGAGTGCTGTGGTATCTGGCGCCAAGAGATTAACCATTGACCCTTTAAGTCCTGCAAGTTGTGAGACGGATGCTTGACAAATTTATTCAGCAGATCCCACAGATACCTGACTGGAATTTGTTGTGCTCCACAATTTTTGAGGTGTTGCAGGGGTGTCACTCACTCTTATGTGCATAAATGGCTTCTGAAAAACATGGTTTTGACTAATATTCTGACTCTGAGCTATTGTGCAGACACATACCCGGAATTATCTCTTCAGATACTGCAGCTCCACCAAGCACATGTCTGCGTTCTAGGACAGCAGTCTTCAGGCCTCCCTTCTGCAGATATGCTGACTGGAGAAATTAGATCCTTATTTGTCCAGAGTGCAAACAAAACCACCATTTACAACTAGGGTACACATTCTATTTAACCCTATATGTACTTACTGCAATGAGTCCATTGTGCCCTAAGTAAAAAAAAAACCCAAAGAAGTTAAGGTTAGGCATGTTTCTGCTTCATAGAGAGGGACTTCATTACTTATTACATGCTGCTCCTGGTATCAGCAGAATAAGATGGGTTCAAAGTTTGTCTGGGCTCTTTTATAATGCAGACCGATCGGCTCAGTATGCTTTTCTAAACTGCTGAATTTTTATACAGCCAAGCCTCCAAGCACTGATCTCAATGCAATGAGAGACACACTAACGTTTAATACAGTAGCTGCACAAGCTTGAGTATAAGAGACTGGTCAAAGGGAGCCTCCTCAATAGTTGCGCGGAGCCCCTGCAAATAACCGTTCTGTGCAAGTGTAGAGTTGCAGCCCTGCGCAAAGTTGAGAGCTCAGCCTACCTCCTCCAACAATCACGGCGTCATACTGGGGTTTGAGGGTTCTGGTGTGACTGTGACAGGCTCTTGACCTTGACCCTGCCCCAGCCCAGACCAGAGCTTTCCGAGAGCAGGCTGCAGCCATGACGACTTCCCTCATAGAGAGAGAGAGAGAGAGAGCACATTCTCCCAACACCTCCCACAACCGGACCCCGCCTCCACAGAGCGCCCTGATTCTGCCCCTTCAGTCAGGCACGGAAAGCTCTGTGGGATTTTAATGAGAAGAAAACTCAAGAGAGAATAAACCCACACGCATAATGCAAAATAAAAAGCCCAAATGCAATAAGAAAATGCAGAAAACATCTGTAAAACTGGCCTACTTCAAAATGGGAAAAACTCGTGAAATCAAACATATTTAAACAGATAAATAGAAGTTAACTGGATGGTGTCTGTGAAATGCGGTTCAATATGATCTCTCTACAAAATATTTAAGAATAACTTTACTAATGTCTGATATGAAACAAATTCAACAAATCAACGTCTCGTTCTAATCATTTTAAACATGCAATTCATTTTTACCATTCTGTAAATGTCGGTTTTTGTGTTTCTCTTGTTTTTCAAGTGCATTCAGCTGAATACCATTTTCGGAATGTGTCCACTAAGGGGCAGTGCAGTACAAGCAACCGAGCCACATCAGCCGAATACTTCAACTGCATAACTGCTTCCAGCAGGTGGTGTGAAACCTCCATGTACTCTACGGAAGAGTAGTGAGGGACGAATAATATCAAGCAAATTCTACAGACATATTTGCATTATGCAGTTTAAGTCTAGTCCAAGACAAAAAAACACTAAGTTGCATCGTTACTATATTAAGTCTGTACATCCTAATAATATGGACCTCAAACATATCGGTAGGCTGTTAATACTGAAACATTATACTGTAGATTCCTGAAAGATGAATAATATATTTACTTTTTAAACTTTATAGCAAGGAAATAAACAGAGAACTTCTGAAGCTGATGTGTAAGAATTAAGCGAATTTGACAAGGGCCAAATTGTGGGTCAGAGCATCTCCAAAATGGCAGCTCTTGGAGGCTGTTTTTGATATGCAGTGGTCAGAGGAAGGACAAACGATGAACCTGCGATAGGGTCAGGGGTGGTTTAGGGAAGGCTAGCCGGTCTGGTCCAATCCCACAGAAGAGTTACTGGTCCACAAATTACTGAAAAAGTTATTGCTGGCTGTGACAGGAAGGTGTCAGAACAAACTATGAATTGCATTTGGTGCTGCGTAGCTTCAGACCAGTAAGAGTGTCCATACAGAGCCCTGCCCTCCACTGAAATTGTCTACAGTCATCACCTCAGCATTGGAACTAAATCATGAAGCAAAGTGGCCTGAACAACACCATGCTTACAACTTAGTGGACACCGTTTGGGGAAGAACCTTTTCTATTCCAGCATGACTGTGTCCAAGTGCACAAATCCAGCTCCATAAAGACATGGTTGGATAGTTTGGTGTGGAAGAACTTGACTAGCCCACACAGAGGCCTGACCTTAACCCTAGCCAACACCTTTGGGATGAACTGGAACAGAGCCAGACCTTCTCATCCAACATCTGTGACTAATCTCATAAATGCTCTACAGAATGAATGGGCACAAATTCATACAGAAACTCTAAAATCTTGTAGAAAGCCTTCCAAGGAGAGTGGAAGCTGTTATAGCTGCAAAGGGGGGATCAACTTCATATTAAAGTCTATGTATTTGAACAAAATGTCTTTAAGGTCCCTGTCGGTACAATGGTCAGTATCTCAATACTTTTATACATGTGGTGTGTGCGTATATGGATTTTGGAACAAACATGAAATTAAGGTAGACTGCCATGTTACTGAAATCTGATAACAAATCACAAATTTGGAAACCTTGTAGTATTAAAGAACTGATTTGGGATACCTGGACTTTTTGACAGGGCCTTTCTGACTATAAAACTCTTTTATCTAACAACAGCTGTGCTCTGTAAACGAACATAAACTTGCTTCCTTGACATAACTTAACCTTAAACACTGCATGGAGCCTTCTTTGTTTTGGGTGAGTTTGTAATTAATCACAGAAAATGTGATGTTTCCTCCGTACTAGCAGCAGGTGAAATACAGTTGTAATGATTTCCAATTGAAAGGAGTGCTTTGAGACGGTCCTCTCTGCCAACGGAAATCATCTTGACTGAAGGGCCTGTCCTAAGAGTTCGTAAGTGGTTCTACATCTGTGTTAAATGAGATAAGAGGTCATACATCAAAGTCACACTGATGGGACAGTAGACAGCCTTTAGAGGAACCAAACAGCAGCAGTTTAAATCAGGGGATTAGTGGTTTGATATGTTTTTCTCAAGTAACACAAAATTACGACAGCAGGTGGGGGTGGAGGGGGTTAAATGAATTACGCTTGGCTTCAATTTGCATCATGTAAAACTGCTGCGAAACAGAATACAATATCCTTTAACTTCCACTTGTTTTGCTTATGCTGTGAAAAACAATTCCAAAATTTTGTACTGATTCAGAGGCTCCTGGGGGGGAAAAATGAAGTAGACCTCAATTAACCATCTAGGGTTTCCCGACACCTCTATCAGTGTACATAGTAAGGGAATTAGGAACGAGGAAGAGGGATTACTCTACATACATCCCAGCTTGGCTTTCCTTGAAGGAACGCATCTGGACAACACACAATCAACATTAATTTGATCAGGTCTGGCAGATTTTGTTCTTGTAAGCAAAAATTAACACTTCATTCCCTTGGTCGGCAGAAATTTAACACCGCAGTCTACCACTCCCGCTTAACAGTGAGAGTAAAACTAAACTCACATTACCTGAAAATGGCCCTGCATGAAACAAGATTACTGCAGCTCATTATTGAGCAACTCAGATCATTTCCACCCCAAAGAGAGATCTGAAATATCACAGAGCAAGATTATGATTACTAGGCTATATCTGCCAACGGGACTTGGCAGAACTTCCTAGTGTTGTTCCTATTCTGTATAATTTATAACAATACATCCAGTTAGTCTAATTTTTTATATCATATATTTACATTAACAGCAGAAATTTTTATCCAAAGCGACTTCCCTTCCCCAACTACAGGGGACAGTCTTCCTGGAGCAACTTGGAGTGACAAACAAATAAACAAAAATGTATTAATACTGATAGCTAATACAATTGTTTGAAATAACATTATTCTCTTCCAAAAATTAACCTGATGTTGAAATTTTTGTTGGATAAACTGTTAATGTGAGTTTTAAAGAAGTGTTGAATAATCATGAATAAAACAACAAACAAGAAGCCATAATCATACCAAAATGCACCTCAGCTACCTATAGTCTAATACTATTATAATTACAATTAAAAATACAAAATAGAAATATATTATCTTCTTTAGGTTTTAGTCAAATGTATGTCTGCCATCACATTACCATAACTGTACTGTCATGACCGGGAGCGCGAGCCCCCGGCCATGCGTCTCCTCTAGGGGTTCGGAACGAACTGAACAGGCTGGGTTCCATGGTACGTTTTCAGGGTGTTTATTGAAAGAAACAAAAAACAAAGGAAATAGGCGCAGTGGCCTCCTTGGTCAGAATCCGAGCAGAATGAAAACCAGAACGGGGGAAAAGGGGAAAATGAGGCAATGGAGACATGACGACAGGTTAACAGAAACAGGCTTAAATAGTAAACACAATCAGAACAGGAACTAAGGCAGCTGGGGAACACAAACAGGACACAGGTGGGGAACCAAAAACACGTGACACAACCAAACCCAGGCAACACAAACCAAAACAAAAGGCCACAGGACACAGGAAAAAACCAAAACAAAACACGGTGGCCTCTAACGGCCCTCAGCCGTGACATGTACATACATTTGAAACTGTAAAATAGTGTTTAATATTCAAAGGTACATTCAAGTACTAAGGCCTTTGCTGACTCTGCGTTCCAAATATAAAGTAAAATGTAATGTATACTCATCTGTACACTAGAAATGCATATCCTTTGAAGATGAGTAATGTGCCCAGTTTGGTGAAATAAACACCTTTTGCTTCTATGGATTAACCTTCAGTTTCTGGCAATGAGATTTTGGCCTGGGCCCAGTATCCCAAGAGTGTCTTAAAGTTAGGCTCACTCGCCTCCTTTACTGACCTCCGCATTTTCAATTTATTGAAACTTTACATTGTTCTTGTATTTGTGCCTCTGTGTGACTGTACAGTCTTAACATAAGCAATTTCCTCCAGGATCAATAAGTTTTCTGATTCTGATCTTAACTGGGGGAGAGTTTCCAGTGTGACATTATGCTACTGTATAAGTATGTCCACTTGTCATATGTGAACACACCACGCAGTGTGAATGGCAATACATAGTTCTCTGCATTTAACCCATTCACCAAGTAAAACAATGGGTAGTTCGGGGAGCAATACCTTACTCAAGAGTATTACAGTGGTACCACTGTCAGTCCTAGGATTTAAACCCATGGCCTTCCGATTGCAGGGGGCAACTCCCTAACCACTAGGACACCAGCTGATCAGTAAGTGCTGAGGAAACCACACAATTCCCTTCGTAGTCTGACTCAAACCACACAAACACTAAACATATTTAAAACTCAGAAACTGGCTTCTAATGCAGTCTGAGCCCATTTGACTCCAGGATTGACTCAAACATGCCCACCCCACATTTCACTCTTTTAAATCATCTTCTGCCATTTTCTGTAATAATACATAACTGTCCTTTTTAATGAAGTGTGCGTAAAATGAACTTGTACAACCACACTGTCTGACGTTTCTCTTAGGACACACCCTCAATAACGACGAATTATAAAACAAGCCTTATGAAATTTGATTGATAGCTCTCTTGTCGAATCAGAGAGCAGAGGCGCAGGGGTTGGGCGTGACCACGGCCTGTACGTCCTGTTTCTCCACGCCATCCACCCGGGACGGGAGAGAGAGCGTGTCCCCGTATGTGTGGACTGGGGAGTGTAAACATCTGGGCGGCTGCTAATGTGAGGCCCACGGATGCTGCTGGAAATCGTCCGGGAGAGGCTCTACTGACCGGAGGGTTGCGAGTCTGGTAACCGATGGAAGCGGATGGCTTCGTGCGGAGGGGGCGGGTGAGCGCGGAGAATCCGGGTGGAGACGCGGCGGTGGCAGGCGCCTCCGCGGGGGCAGAGATCCGGTGGCTCGGTGGCAGGATCTGGGGCGTTTCGGAGGGCATCGTGGGGTCTCTGTCTCCACGTATCCAAGGAGAGAGTGAAGTCACCACGGTGCAGCTCTATAGCCCACAGGAAGTGTCGGATCTCCCCGAACCTGACTATGAAGGTTTGCCACAGGGGGTTTCAACCAGCACCTACATGCTTGCAGGGGCTGTGGCTGGCATCATGGAGCACTGCCTCATGTTCCCCATCGACTGTGTCAAGGTAACCTCACTCATTCACCTTAAACTTACCCAGGTTGTGCCAATGGATTACGCCGCTGTCAACCCCTCTACTCCATACTTTGGCCTACTAATCCAACATGCATGCATGCAAACCAAGTTGTAACTAAATTGCAACAAGGTTGCACATGATGGGATATACAATGATACACTTATTAGACACTTATTTTGTAAGCTGTTGCACCAGGAAGGTTAGATGTAACCTTAGGCCAGCAGGCTCAAACTCCCAGTCCTCCTCTCTAGCTAAGCAAGGTCGAATGCACTAACCGGCTTGCAAGCAAGCTTCCTTAGTCAAAGCACTGTTAGGTAACACGTTAGATCTTGTGTTGAAGATTTTCTCTCATAATATATCCCTGCTTTTTTATCAGTAAACAAAGTTTTGGCCTAGTGATCAAGACGAATGCAAGTTAAGTTCTAAATAATAACAAGGCTGCATGATTACAGCCAGTGATGACTTATTAGACACTTATTTTTATAAGTTGTAACTCAGGATGATAAGACTTGCTAAGAGTGGTAGATCTGATTACAGCAACTTTAAACTTGAAGAGGAGATTTATCTACGCCTCAGTCTGTGCAGCTAGCCGCCCTGCTGGAGGGATCTAATCAATCTATTGAGCTCCAGTGCCTGTGTGGGGACATTTAGGTAGTGATACTGTCTTACTAGGGTGTTCTGGAGGTTTAATTATTTACTGGTGATTATTATCAATCCTAGAAATAGCCTGTATTAGTTTGATGGCCGCGTTAGCAACTGGCTACGAGCTAACATACAAGGTCACACGTGGGAGCCTTTTCCCAACCCACCAGGCTTTGCAGAAGCTAATCACATGAGCCTGCTCAGGAGGCGGGATCTTCAAGTGCAGGGTCCATCACAGCAGCGAGCAATTTAATGTACTATACTGTAGACACTGTAGTTAACTTACTTGTAGGCCTGCATCATGAAGTTTTCTACATGGGTGCTGTATCGTTTCTGTGCAATATCTTCTGTGCAATAGTCTTAGCATGTGACTATCACTACTTACAAAAAATACTCTTAAACTAAAATAACGAGATAACCCTTTATAAGTCCCACAAGTGGGAAATTTGCATTGTTATGGCAGCAGTGGACAGTATAATTGGAGTAAAAACAGCATAGCCATACAATAAAATCAATAAGAAAGTACACTATACATATAATACAAAATATAGATACAGAAGTTTGTATATATTGTTGGTATTCCTAACACACATCTGTGTCATTATATTTCATGTAAATGTAAGTTATTTTATCTGTAGTATTTAAACCCAGTATTTATTTATATAGCATTGTTTTTCTTTTTTTAAACAGATTTTATTGGATTTATTTAGACTTATTGTTCTTGTCTCTGTGTGTCTTTGCAGCACTGGCACAAGCAATTTCCTCTGGAAGCAATAATGTGTTATTAATCCGATACTGATATTTTGGAAATGACACACAGTCGAAGTACGGCGCACAGAACACACTGTGCAAAATACAGTAATCTAGGTTTTCATGTAATGATGTTGGCTATATTTTACACAGTGCAGAAAGATTGCTGTTAGGTCCTATTCCCTCATAAGCAGCGGAGGACTGACCTGACTGAAGGGGACTTATAGGAGTGCTTCACCTGGCCTTGTCAGAATGACTTGAAGAAGTCCTTTAGAACAAAGCACGTTTTATTTCCTGTCATCCACAGCTGTGGATCTTACTACTTGCCTAATGTAGCTTTTTGAAAAGTCATTAAACCATGAACCATGTTTTTGTGTACATTAGTGAGCTAGCAACTGTTTAAACAAATTTAATTTCAATTTCTAAAACCCTAATTTTTAACATGTTCCAATGAATGATATATAAACAAATGACATTAGTTATCACTAGGGCTGCACAATATTAGGAAAACATGTGATATGCGATAATGTTGTTGAGTGTTGCGATGGCAATATCACATGCGATAATATAGTTTATAGTGTTTATAGTGTTAAAGTTTTTCTGCTTTGGGTTTGCTGGTAACATAGACTCCAGACACTGACTAGACTATGCAGAAAAAAAATGAAATGCACTATTTCCATTCCAACATGTTTTTTTTTTAAATTTATTTATTTTTTTTTAAAAAAAGACTTAAACAGCATTTAATGCCTCCCATAAAACATTTGAACCATTGAACATTGTTGGAAAAAATCTGAAAATATTTTTTTAATGATTTTTAATCTTAAATAAATGTAAGCATATATCTATTACAGCAGCACAGAAACTGCCCAGTGATTATTTTTCTCTCTTCTCTGTGGCTCTGGCTGAAGAGTTTTGGAAAAACACCATTAATTGCAGTTCAGTCAGTCTTTCGCGATATACATATTGTGCATGTTGATCTGTCGATGATGGTAAATTTGCGATATATTGTGCAGCCCTAGTTATCGCCTCTTAATGGAATCGGTATTTCATTCAATTTTTATCATCGTACAGAGAAAGGACGACTGAATAAAGGGACTTTTGTAATTTTACATACATAGGTAGGGTATTACTATGTTTTCCTTTTTTTAAGTATGTTGCTGTCATTGTGAGTCCACGATTAAATAATTTCAGCATTTACAGTTGATCAGCTCTGACGATTGGGTGAACGGTGTGTTTGTTTTTAAAAGACTTGATGTCTGTGTTCAGCAGTCCTTGAATAAATCACCAGTAGTTGGGACATCGCAGTCAGAGTGAGAGACCTAGACAAACATACAGAAAGGGTTTTGTTTGCTGTCCGGTCAAAGGTTACTGTTTTAGCACAGTAGCTCTGATTTCCTTCTAGTTTTTGTGTTGGAAACCATAGGATGTGAGCATCTTTAGGTCTGTATGAAAACTATATCAACACTTTGCAGATTTGTTGTTTCCTGAAGTTCCTGGCAAATCTAGCCTCTTCCTGTTTGAAATTTGATTTCCTCATTTTTCTGGTTTACGTAAGCTCAGACACAGCCTTGGGCCATATAAGGTGCTGATGTGTCATTGCAGGTAGTACATTCTGCACCTAAACCGTATCGTATAGGCACCCTGACTGAGAACAAAGTGCACTCCGCACGACCGACCTCTGGCCAGATTTACAAGAGTCTTAAGAATGAAAATCTTCTTAAAGGCGGGGTTCCACTTCATTCTTAAGGAAAAAAAAGTTAAGCTACATTGTTATTCTTTAAAAGTCAATTAGAATTCTTAAATAAGAACTTTTTGTTTTCTTTAACTTCCCTTACTTATATTTTATGAGAAATTCTATTCAAGAAAATACTTTTTTTCATGCTTTTTACAGCAGCCTGCTTTCCGCCATCACTCCAGTTATTCTATACGCTTCTAGAACTTAAGTGCTTATTTTTCTACGTCTGATAAGTTTTCCCATTTTGCTGCCCACAGAAAAGATTAAACTGAAAAAACAGTTAATACACAGTTTACATTGAACAATATGTGATGTATATGGGATAAGTGACAAATAACCTAAAGCCTGCGTAATTCACCCAAGCGTAAGAAGATAATTGTGCCATAATTCATGCATTTAAGAACATTTTTATAAAGTCTTAAGTGTTTAAGTTCCTTTGCAAGTTGTTCCTTGGTGAATCAGGCCTCTGATCATAGTAGTGTTTATTTAGAGTGGAAATCTCAGCAGGATTTCCCATACCTGGTCCTAGAAAATCATTTCTTTTACTAGGGCTGCAACTAATGATTATTTTAATAATCGATTAATCTATCGATTTTTTTTTCTCTCTCGATTAATCGGATTTATTAAAAAAAACAGAACTAAAATCTTTAGAAAGTGCACAAACATGTTGCTCATTGAGCTGTTAGAAGCTTGCTGTGGTGTACAAGAAGCCTCTCATGGTTTGCTGTTTCTTTCTGGAATCAAAAAGATAGTATGAGTCTGTGTAATAGCACAATTTTTTTACATCAACTAAATACATACTTACATACATACACACTTGTTTTAGTTACTAGTTGTGTAAAGGTAAGTAACCCC
>JBBPDC010000149.1:14593088-14609187 GCA_037974485.1 Hemigrammopetersius urotaenia | reverse complement strand
GAGACTGCCCCCTGTAGTTAGGGAATGGAAGTCGCTTTGGATAAAAGCGTCTGATAAATGCCGTAAATGTAAAAGTATAGTTTTTGTTCAGTGAACCTACTTATGGCTCTGAAGAGAATCGTGTTTGCATCGCAGTTGTTTTAAATATTCAAATATAATCAGAGAAATACTCTGTTGTTAGTGTTTGGGATACATTGCTTTTGGGATGCTTTATATTCATTTTCTCAGTTTTGCTTCTTATCTCACAGTCGTAACGGTTAAGATTATGCAACTAATAAGGTTGGCCAATAATTTAAGTGCTTTCTCTCTTACCCAGATGGGCATAATTTGGTCTTGTTAATGATTCAGGTATTGATTTAGGTACTTAAATTGGCCAGTTCTGCACTGCAATTTTATCATTTTTGCCATACTGCCCAATTCTCAGTGCCTCCACTTTAACCCTATACTTTATAGAGCACATTAAGCTCTAGGAGATTCTTTATCTGGGTAACACAGATAACTGATGGTTGGTGTTGCTCTGCCCTTTCTTTTTTCTCTCTCTTTTTTTCTACCTAGGTAAGGGTGGGGGGAGTAGGTAAGTAGCCTCTGGAATGCTTGTCAGCTTAAGTTTTGCTGCAGTGTCAAAGGGCAGCATGTTCAGTCATTTAAAAGGTGCAAGTGTGCGGACAATGCCACTCTTCTTGGGAGGAGCATCTAGAGTTTTAGTTCATGAGCTAATTATGACTTGGAGAACATTGCACAAAGATTACCCAACTCGTGATAATGTAAGCACTGAATAAAGCTGAGTCACTGGCGAGGCAAACTTCTGGGAAGTTTGCTGTGTTGTGGTTGGCCAGACTAAATGGGACTGAATGAGAACAAATAGTTCTTTCTGTGCAATGCCCCATTCACATTCCATACTGCACATTCAGCAAATTCTTAATCTTTCTCATGATCAGCTGGAGCTGTTGGTGGCTGGCTTTATCAATGTTTGATCAGACTGTATTACTGTTAGGGCTCTGATCCATGTGAATCTTAACAATTCTTACTGTGTTTGATGCCTCTTCGTACTGTCTGCCATCTATTTCTTGGTGCTAACTATTGAGGGTTTTTTTTCAGGAACGGCAGGATGCGTGGCCACTCTGCTTCACGATGCTGTCATGAACCCTGCTGAAGGTATTTATAACTCACTGCTGTGAATTATATAATATTAACATGCTATAGAGAATGTATTTATGTCACAATGTTGTTCTGTATTATTCATTCAGAAATAAACATTGGTCTGACCGCCACACCAACAGGTGGCAACAAAGAGCTGTTTAACCGACTACCAAATAGTTAAGCGAAGGATAGCCTCATATTAAAGCAGCCCTGTGGGACAAGATTGACCTTGCTGTAATTAACAGCTGCACTACAGTTGGATCCTGCTCTCATTTAGAAAGCCTAAAAGTGGCCTGAGGCTGGCAAAGTCTTCAGTAGTTTTCTGTTTCTGGAGTGCCTTGGCATTGCTCCAATCCAGGCTTACATGTGCAGGTGGCAGTCTGAGGGTCACTGTAGACACCTGCTCGGCTGCCTTGAATCATGTGAGCAGCTTTAGCTCTTTTGTTACCCCTGGACTGCCTTAACTTTTGTGCTGAAAAGGCCATTAATTTGATCCGGTCATGTCCGGATGGAACAGACCACACAACCTCTAATGAGTCTAAACATGATCCCTTTGATGGCCTTACTGTATTTCAGCTGTGACCTCTATGTTTTGACTGGATGTTTTTGTCACTTACCTAATGGCCCTCTCCTCTATCTTTATTTCCTCTGTGCCGGCTGTTGCTGACCCTTGGTGCTTCACCTGATCATGCCTCTGGCCCCCTCCAGTGGTGAAGCAGAGGATGCAGATGTATAACTCGCCATACCGTGGCGTGTTGGACTGTGTGCGGTGTGTTTGGCAGCGAGAGGGTGCGGGGGCGTTCTATCGCAGCTACACCACGCAGCTCACCATGAATGTGCCCTTCCAAGCATTGCACTTCATCACCTACGAATACCTGCAAGAGCTGCTGAACCCCCACAGACAATATAACCCCTCCTCACACGTGGTGTCCGGTGCCCTAGCCGGTGCCATCGCTGCTGCAGCCACCACCCCGCTGGACGTTTGCAAGACACTGCTGAACACCCAGGAGTCTCTGGCCCTGCATTCGGTCAGCCAGAGCGGAGGACACATCTCAGGCTTGGCCCATGCCTTCAGGACAGTGTACAGGCTGGGCGGCCTGCCTGCTTACTTCAAAGGCGTGCAAGCGCGGGTCATCTACCAGATGCCCTCCACAGCCATCAGCTGGTCTGTCTACGAGTTCTTCAAGTATGTCATCACCAAGCACCAGCATGAGCGGCGGAGGAGTCAGAGGGATGGAGAGAAATAGCTGCTTGCACGCTAGTCTGGTCAGGCTTCTTTCTCTCAGCAGCTGCCCTGGCCTTGGCTCACTCTCTTTCTGTCTCTTGTCTCTCTCCCCTACAACATCCTGCTTGCTGCACCACCGATCAGACATCCATGCTGCGGAGGGACTGAACGACTGGACAAAAAATGAATTAATGATACGCACATAGAGAATTCTCTCACTTACATCCGTTTACCTCCTATAAGAGCAATTTAAAGACTTGGGGCTGTATGATTCAGGAAGAAGACATTAGTGATGCGCTATGCTGCTGTTCAGACAGTGTAGTTAAAAAGGCATATTGCACTCGCAAAACTAGCGACCCAATTGTGATTACTTCTCGTGCCACCAGGGGGCATCAGAAGCCTCTAAGACATGAATAGAAAGATGCTAAAGAGGGGGAGGTGTCTTTAATTCTTGAGTGTAGTACAGAACTCCTAAGCTGTAACCTTCACAGCTTAGTGTTCCAAATGCTACCCTAAACCATACATAGAAAAGATAATGTAGGCTGTCCAAAAACTAAGATGTACTAATCTGTTGGTTTTGAGAATTCAGTGTAGCTCAAAGTCTCACCCAGAAATGACCCATTTATGAAGACCTAGACCTACAGACAGGTTTATATTTTGAAGGATAGAAAGGAGACACTTCATTATTTTTGTAGAATTTGGTTGAGGTATTTCCTCACTAAGGATCACTAAATCATTATTTTTGATCCAACATGTACTCTGGCAGAATTCTAGAATACATAAATAGCCATCAGTATTTTAAAGCCCAGCCTCTGTAGAGGTTATAAATGAGGATAAAAGCAGCTGAAAGAAATCTCTCTCTCTTTTCTGATCAATACTTAGTTATGTGCAAGTAAGCCACGTTCATACGAATTAGTGTTTTAACAATTGGGTTACTGTTACAAATAAATGTTCTTCAAACTATTCTTCCTTGGAAAAAATACCACAAAAATATCAGAGTTGGTTTTTGGCTGAAGTATGTTGATATGGTTTATCTTTTGCTTGGCTTGACTATATCTGAATGTTGATAAGTTATGGAATCAGTCCTATTGGCATCTACCTTGTACCCTTATTTCTCAGCTCTTAATAAAGTAGCAGTGCAGTGACCACTGCCTGCATAAGCTGGAGTGATTCTGACCTTTTTGTATTAAATATCTATAAGAATATGTGAAAGATCATACAAAACAGCAGCATTTTCCGGAAGAACGCAGTTTCTAACAATGTAAAACATTATGTAATATGTGTCTTCAGATCCAAGTGCCTGATGGTTTGATTTCCCCTGCAGTGCTTGCTGTTCCTCACATGTTCCCGGTCTGTGCGGTTCAGCTGCAGTGGCAGCAGCTCTGTGTTATTGAGTTGAAAGGGAGCTTTGCTGGTGGTATGTCCAATGTTTGGTCTAAATCACAGGTGCACGCATGGCCTTTGACCTTATGTGTCCTAACTGGAGGCGAGGGTGTGATCAGGACCGAGCTTTTCGTTTTACCTGCCGCCTCAATCCTGTCAGGGAGTAGTCCACGGAAGGTGAAGGTTAAGGCTGGGAGAGAAAGGAGACGACAGATGTGGAATGGTTGCTCCCAAGAGCCCAAGGCTCAGCCCAGCTGAACGTGAACTTGACTGCCTGCATTGGTGGGGTACTGCTGACTTCCCTGGTGGGAGCAGGAACATACTGTTCGTTGAGATTTTGGACATTTCTAACAAGGCAACAATCAATGAGAAGTTTGTCCTTGTCAACAAGCAAGAAATTAAGCAGACAAATAATGTTCAGATTTAGAGTGGGTCTTTATATGAACAATCCTTGGCTAGATTTGGGCCCTTTTTGTCTGGAGATTTGAGTTGGACTTTTCGCTCCGTTGTTATGCTTATCTTGGGTCTGAGAAACAAGCCATAACCTGAGTAGACAGAATGACAAGGTGTTGGTTATCAGACGCTCATTTCCAAACACTTAGCTGATTTGAATACTATTTTAACATGGAAATCAGGACAGGGCTTTACCCTTCAGATCCTTTAATGCTACATTAGACACACAAGTCCAACACAAGCTCTGCAGTGTATTTTGTCTGTCACCTGAGGTTCCTCTAAACAAATGTGAAGATCAGCCCAGGAGCCCCAGGATAGAATAGTGACCGCCCACTTTTTCACTTTTCTTTTGTCAGGAGCTAAAACTGCTTAACACTTGCTTTTCAGCTGTGCTTTGTGTCTGTGTGATACTGGTTGAATATAGTAGCCACTTTTTTCTCCCATGAGCAGTGTAAACACAGAGCAGACAGTGTGGTCATCCAGGATTAAATGTCTAGCAGGTCTTTGCAGCTAGTTTCCTTTCAAACCCTTCTTCAGGCACGAGATGACATTTTGGCACCCATCGAACACGCACACACTCATGTCAGCCAGACACCTGTTCAAACAGGGAGTTTTAATGAGCAGTCTTTGTGTGTCTGAGTGTGTGACTGTGTGTTTCGCCCCGCCCCACCGTTCGTTTATCTCTGTCCTCCCATCCGTGGCACGGGTGGCCAGCATGAGCTTGCCCACAATGCACACTGATGAGCTTCCTCACAAGAGGCTGCAGAGGATTATGTGGAGGTGTTTATAGTTCCTGAGCTACAGAGTGTCTGGCCTCTCGCAGGGCTTTATGAGGAGCCAGTGATGGAAAATAAGATATTTGTGGAGAATTAGGCCATGCTGTTCCTTTTTTTTTTTTAACCCCTCTAGAAGGAGTCTATGTTGATGTTTGGTCAGCTGAGTCATGCAGAGATTTGGTGAAGTTCCATAAGTACGACAAGGCAAGAAAGTGCAAGTGTGTGTGTGTGTGTGTGTGTGTGTTTGTATCTGCGTGCTGCTTCAAACAGTTGCTGACAGATAGCCTACTGTTTGCTTTTTCTTTTCGCTCTAATAAAGGGCCCTCATTGTTTAAGAGAATGAGTGTCTCTCATTGAGCCCACTTGGCTCTCCACCACTGTCTCGCTGAATATGAATATAGATCATTCTTGATTATAAGTACATTAGATGTGTAAATATTTGACTTTGTAAGATTGAAGATTTAGTGAAGGTAAGAGTGGTTTTACACCTGGTTCAGTGTGACAGCGCCCCGAGGCCAAATCCTCTACTGTAGCTAACAACAGTCATAGCAAGCTGAACTGGCAGCTGCTTGTTTTGACCTCCACTTTGAAACAGACTGCATCTAAAACTATGCACTGTTCAGTGTGTGGTGTGCTATTGTGAGAACTGCTCATTTTATAGGCGAGTCCGAAAGCTTATCCTATTTATCTTTATTAAAATATGAATATTTTAAAATTTGTCACACAGGGGAGCCAGAAACAAACAGTGGGGCGGCGAAACGAACCATTTTGGAAAGTGTTATAATGTGGCGCCCATTATTTATTATCTGCACATTTATTAACTTAAATTGTTTTTCCTGTTTTAGCATTTAAATACTGGTGATTGATAACAGAATGCATATATTCAAAACTTAAAAAGAATGGATATTTCGTTTCCACCAAAAGAACACTTAGTATTCATATTTTAGTGTTTAGTCTTGGAAAACTCCTTTAGGATAAAAAAAAAGGCTGTCAAATGAACAAACCTGAGTAAAGCTAGTGTTTACTTGACCCATTACGTTCCCTTTACATTCATTCTCATTTCTATAAACTCCTGATTTGTGTCTGTATAATAGGGGTGTAACGATACACTGGGCCCACAACCTGATCTGATCTGATTATGTCTAGTTCAGCATCACATCTGGCGTTTAGCAAAAGTTGTCAAAACAGCTGCAGTACGTTGCAGTATAATGTTCCTATTGTTGTGATTTACAAATTTCCAAATATTTCATAAATATCTCCTCATGGGAACTCTTTTCAACTTGTAAAAAAGACGAAAGTTTAAAAGACATCTTGACATAGCAAACAAAGAAAATCCATATTATATTACAACCTATTGCTGAGAATAAAAGGAAGAAATGTTTAATGTTTGAACAGTGGCATTGCATTAGATGCCCCTTCACAGAATTCTCCCATTAACAGAATCCACAATGCATATAGTCTTATTTTTGCATTGCAAAGTATAATGTTACAATTATGTATTGTCTATTGTTCTGCCCCAGTATCGATTAGTAATAAGGGCAATAAAAAAGTTATGTCTCAAAATTCAGCAGCAACATTTCTAGTAAGTTCTAGAACTGAAACACCTCAACCCATTTTAGCCAAGTCTTTATCTCCACTCTTCTGCCCTGAGGAGGGTCTTCCGAAACAGGAGGTACTCTCCTCTCCAGAGCTGTGTTCCTAATGCTTGTGTTTGTTCCTGTGCTGATCTCTGACCTTCTAATATCCGTGGTCATGACATGGAGACCACTTGACTGTGAACTTTGAGGTAGGGGGCTATGGTAAGCCACTCGCGCTCTCTTAGTAAATGCACACAGCCTCGGCTAATCTAAACTATTTAGTCTAGTTGGGGAATCCTCTCAGCCACATAGCTGTAGAGAAGCACTGGTTGGGTTTGGTGGACCAGAGCGTTCTTAAACTGTATAATAGATTATTAGTTTTGAATCAGTGCAGTCACAAACTGCAAGCACTCCACAGGAGCCTTATTTTATAGGAAGGATATGATACATTCCCATATATATATATATATACATAGATATGTAAAATGTTTGCTTTTTAAATTTTATTTTTTATTTTATTTTATTTTTATCTTCTATATATTTATGTAAAGTTGGGGGAACACGAGCTGTATATGACAATAAAACTTGAAACTTGAATAGTTAGTAGAATTAATGGAAACATTTTATACAGTGGTGATTAAAAAACACATTTGATTTTGCTTGTTTATTGTTGCATTTACCAGATTCAAGAAATTTCCTTGTCATAACAAAACACCGTATTTGATTTAGTAGCAGATATTGCAGCTAATTCCTGAAATGTTAAATTTATTTCATGGATGTGAAATTGTTATCATTTCAGATAATTACAGTTGTATTTTTATTAATTAAAATAAAAAGTAATAAAAATAAATAGAACAGTATTTTAAATAGTTCTCAGATGATGGCCTGTATTAATCGTAGAATCTGGCTGTTGGTTTTGACAGGCAAGCCTGCAGGCTGGAAGGAAGGCCTAGTGTTTACCCTGGGCTCCAGCATGGATCTGCTTTCACACACGTCTTCGTTTGTTTTCATTCCCAAAAGCCGACACCTCTCCTGCCTTATCTCTTCTGGAACGCCTCTTAGGAACTCGTTTCTTTCATTTCCTCAAAAAAAAGTATGCTCTGGAGAAACCAATCCTTAAAAATCAGTATTTTTAAAATGAAGTCTTGAACCTGTTTCCTGGTTCTGAATAATACATTTGTTTTTTGTGTCGTGTATTCAGTGTGTGGTGCATTTGTGTGTGTATGTGTCTGTGAGTATAGTGTGTACGCACATGCACAGATGTCTAAATATAAATGGTGATGCAGATACCTTGTTGTTTGCTTCCAGAGTGATTCAGAAACAGTCCTTAAACATACACAGAGGAGCATTTTCAGCACTCCATTAGAGTACAGTGTTTGTATATGTGTGTATGCTTTGACCACTCCTGGCAAGATAGAGAATCCTCCCTCCTAGGGCTTCTAAAGTTTGTTTATGCCATCTAATTTAGAAGACAATCTGATTGTCAAGAGCACTCACTAATAACAATCTATAGCTTAGAGTTTACAGTACGGAGGTGAAGGAGTAGTCTGTCTCTGTAAATACCCACTCAACAACACACATCACTGTCAATGAACCTCTTAGGTCATCTACTCCACCACTGTACAGTAACTGCTAAGAATGCTTAGGTTCTGCTGAATTTGAAGAGTGCAAAACTGTCCGCTCTTTGACAAGGCTTTCGATCACATCTTGCTGCCCCTCTCAGAAAGCCAGTGTAGTGGAGACAGCATGGCGCCCTGCTCAGTGTGTGTACATTACCAGCAGACGCTGTTGCTCCACTTCAGGAGGAGGCCCATACTGGCTTGGGCGTTTTTGGTGGATCTGGATGCCCTATGCTCAGCACCGCTGGCCTGAGGAATCCCATTGTCTGGTTTTCCACTGAGTGCAGAGGAGCTCCCAAGACTGTCTTGTCTAAATAAGCAATGACAGAGTGGGCTCCCTTCTACATTAGGCGCCCAGCCTCACTTATCTACTGCAGACTCAGCCTCAACACAAAACAGGGACCAAAACATCGCCTAATTTCCAACGTCAAAGCTTCCTGAAACACCAGGGCTCCCTTCATGCCTGCCATCACTTCGCTAAATAGTGTGATAATCACAAAATGGATTTGCAGAGGTCCTGACATCCGAGAATGCACCACTAGAGAAATTAGCTTCAAGCGCAAACCCAGCTGCCCTTGTCACACCCTCCCCACCACTCTCTTTTATAGATATCTTCTAAAGTACTCTCTGTGTGCACTATAATCATCAGTGTTTGGATAGATTGGGGGTTAATCTAGGTTTTAGAGTGTATTATGTTAAACCCTAATGCAAACCCACACATAGCCAAGCAAACACTTAGTAGCAAGTTAGTAGCAAACTCAAAAGTTCAAAAGTAAGGAAATGATCCATTTGAATTTGTCTACACACGCACAAGGTACCTTGAGCAAGGTACCGTCCCCTACACTGCTCCCTGGACGCTGTGGGCGTCTGAACCATTGTATTGGTAACCACCCCCCACTTTTCCTCTTCCGGACTACAGCCCAGACATAGAATGTGTATTATTCTCTATTCACCTTGTCACATTTTTGTATTGCAATTTAACAGTGTTGTGATGTTTGTTACACTAAAGTGTTACTTATTAGCAACTTTAGCCTTTCAGCTCCAGTGAAAGGCTAAAGAAACAAATTTTTTAAATGGAATTAAAGTAGAAAGTTGATATTGCTCTTATCAGCCAGATGCATCAAAGTACTACACATGCAAGATTAAAGATGTGGCAGGAAGATATGTGCTGGGAGTATTGAAAATAGCCAAGCTCCATTTGTAAAACACTTGATGGGTAAAGGCCTTTGGACTATCATTTTATGTGTACAGTGAATGAAGGTAGTGAGTGTGTAAAGCCTCAAGGTGAAACCAGCGTTTTTTCTCTGTGTGTTGATCTCACGCTCTCTGAGCAGAAAGTGTGTGGATGGAGTGACTGCGTGTAACCCACCTGCCCTGTTGCCAGGCTGTCTGCCTGGCTGTTCTCCATTCTAGTTGGCTTTTTTGGCTCAGCCTCTAACTTCAACATGATGGAACACTTTGCCCTTGACATAGCTAACACTCTCTCACTCATTGTAAGAGTGCTGGGCAGGGGAAGTGTTGTGGGAGTGAATTGTGGGGATTCTGCTGATCCTATGTAACATATAGCAACATTTTTCATTTTATGTCTCTGACCAGTGCATTGAGTTATTGAGGTTTAAAGCCATTTCTATCTTTTGCAACTTCCAAACAAGAAACAAACACTCTACAGTGAGTTGAGTGTTAAATGATTTGAGATATGCCATTACTGAATTAATTTCTCACAGTGAGCTCATATTGCATAATGCATCAATTCATTATGAAATTCTGACATCAGAGATGCCATAGAACCTCAGAATGGTGTGCAGTTGCCTTAGACCTAGATCATGAATGACATCCATCAGGAACTACAAGAGTCATTTAGACAATATAATGCCCAGCAGTGCAATTCACAGGGACAGCCTTTATACAGTTAAGTCTGAATTGTCACCAACAGGGTACATTTATAAATGGTACTTTGCTTGGAACAAACTTTAAGTCTTTACTCTCAAATGTCTTTGGACAACAGGATCATTTTACACACACTGTGCTGCAGATTCTCCAACATAGTTGACACACAGTGTCACCTGATTGACTTGAGAGAATAGGAGAGAAAAAAAAGCTTAGCTGGATGATAAGCAAAGACAACCAAAGAATAACTAGTTAGTTCAGTATTACACGTAAATGTTTTTAAGTAAATGCTAGACATGGGTGTGCAATAGTTGTGCTCTGCCCCAGTTTAATATTTGGGTTTACAATGGATTTAAAAATCAAACAATGAGCATAATTTGTGTGTGTGTGTGTGTGTGTGTGTGTGTTTGTGTGTGTGTGTGTGTGTGTGTGTGTGTGTGCATAGTTTGTATGAGTACACTTCCTCTATTCAGTTTTTGAGCTGTGCATTTCTTTCATTTTTTGTGAATGAACAGAGTGGGTCTAACTTAAACCCTGAGTCTTTTGCTTTAGACGTGCTCTTTCTACTCTTTGAATAGCAATGCCATTAATCTCACTCATGTTGGAACTGCACCTGGTTGCAAATGTTCATTGAAAAATAGTTTATCATCATATGATGGAAGAGATAGTGTCATGTTCTACTGCTGTTCCCAGCAAAAGATGATGAATCACATTTTTTTCTTCTCAATTTCACTCTGCCTGCCGCTTGGATTCAAATGTGGCGTGAAATCTCAGTCTTTGGCACTGCTTGATGTTCAGATATTGCTTGGTGTAGTTAAGGTGAAACATGGATTTTTTTGGGATCCACTGGGGAGAGTGCACTTGTCATCACTGTTTGAGGAGACTTTGGTTAGGTAGGATCGCAGACCTGCAGGATAGGGGGCTCTCAAAAGAGAGATGATGTTCACACGCAGAAGGATGAGATACAGCTGGGTTATTTGTGTTCCAGAATGGGGTATGACGCCATAGCTGAGACGATCATATGCTGCATTGTAGGTCACAATTTGCCATTTTCTCTTTACTCTTAAACCTTCTTTAATAATCATTTTTCTTTTGCAGTCTTAAAGTATTTTGCTACTCCCAAGTGTGTGTGTGGGTGTATGTATTGATCTTTGTGTCAATTTGTGTGCATGTGTATTGATGAGATCCTCATAATAATAGGAATACTGGACAATCTGTGGGATATTTTGCTGGTTGTTTTCACAAGATGTTTTTTTTGAAAAAACTAAGAAAAACATTTTAGTTACTGAGGTTAAGATTAGAATTACATTTAGGTGTAGCGCTACTGTGATACAGGTTTTTTGAAATACAGAGATACAGATAGAGTCCTCAAAAATATAGTTATACTACTGTATGAATGTATGTGTGAGTGTCTGTGTGGGCATGTGTGTGCGCATGTGTGTGTGTGTGGTGTTTCTTGTCTATGCGTAATAGGATACTCCACATTTGTCATCAAATAAAAGAAACTCATGCAAGACTTGCTATGTAAAGACAGCTTCCCCTAATAAATTTACCTGTTTATAGTGCTGTGACACTGCTAATGGTCTCCAGTCTTGAGGGCATAATGGCTGGTCTTGTAAAAGCAAAGTGTTGGCATCAGAGACTATGAAGAAAGATAGCTTGTCATGTCTTTTTAGCATGTCTCTTTCCAGGTTTTTAACACCTCCCTTGTCTCTTGTCGATGAATGTGAGAGGAATTAGTCTTTTAGGTGTTTCATTTCTGACTACTACTTGTGGTAAAATGTATCGTCTGAGAAGATTTTAAAGTAAAAGACTGACTGGAAAAAGCGTTGGCAGAGGGATGGCCTAGTGGTTAGGGCAGTGGCTCTGCAATCAGAGGGTTGGAGTTCATATCCCAATTACTAGTGTCACCACTGAGATGCCGTACCCACACACTGCTCCCCAGGTGCCTAGTTGGGGGCAGCCCACTGCTTTTATTTGCATGTGACAAATAAAGTTTCTTCTTCTTCTCGTCTCTGAAGTGGTTGTGTGAACAATGCAGTGGAGACAGTAGAACAGTAATTAGCATTTTATGGTTAAATTCAAATGTCAATTTTTAGTGTCCTACTGAGGAGCTACTTTTGGGCCAAGCAAAGCAAAGGAAAAATAAAAGAGCTTCCCAAAAGAGACAGGCTAAATGACCCTAAAATGCTTCCAGTTTAGGTCTTTAAGAGCTGTAAAAAGTAAGTGGAGGTACTTTGAAAAGCAAAGAATTTTATAAATGGGATATTCTAAAATAAACCTGTTCCCTCTTATTTATTTCCTGATTCCAAAGGAGCAAACAACTATATTCATTTGAACAGTCACTGAAGTCTTGTGCATTAGTAAACACTAAGAGGAGAAAAACAATAACATTACTCTTGGCAAAACTTAGCAGTCAAGGTAAAAGGACACAACAGGAGTAATCCTAATATCCCAGCTTCTAGCTCTTAGCAACAGAAAACAGATGAATGATTTTGGATTTAACTGCATGAGCTAGATCAGATTTTTTCACCACTCGGGTCAAGATCAGATCCAGACATGCATCCAGGCACCCTGCCTCACTGGAAATCTTGCATATGAGAAACATACATGTATGTACAGAGGCATTTTTAAGGTGAGGGGAGGGCACACTGGAGAAAGGAATGGGAGGTGCGAGTGGATGCACACTCCGCTTGTCAGGTGTTTCCCTCATGCAAATCGTTGTATTGGGCGAAAAGAATAATTGTATGTATGTTATTAAAAATTGATCAAATTTGATGATGGCCATATGTATATGTATGATATATATGTATGATATATGTATATTCATATTTATATCATGCCTGTACTAGTAAAATTGTCAGTATTTGTCATCCTAGCGAGAAACTAGCAACTCAATGGACTGAGGCAAGGAAGGCTTTAAACCTATTGCCAGGGGACATTTAAAATCTACTCAACATAGTCAGTTTGACAGCGCTTCTTTTGGTGCTGAGGTTCAAAGTGCACCAACAGCGTTCCATAGTCACCCCATGCCTGCTCTGCACCTGTGCAGTACATCTAGACAAGTTGAGACCTAACAATCTCAATCCTACCAATTCCTTCTGAAAGGAAATGACCCACACACTCCCAGAACTCCCTAGAGGTACCTGACAGGAGATTTTATGACTTTGTTTACTTTCTGAGAGGCAATTGTCACAACAAATATAAGGGGCAAAAAGTGAGTATTTTTTTCTTTCTTTTTTTTTTCTTTGTATAAAGTTGTGGACACCTGCACACATCACACCTGAATACAACATCCCTTTAGACTCTTGAGGCTTAAAGGACTTAAGAATACCCCTGTTTCAAAATTAAGTGTTTTCCTACCCAGTATAAAACTGTGGAGTACTCTTGAGTATATGATTGCAGGACCGGTTAGCTTACATCAAAATCAGCTGAAAAAATATATACCTAAGTAAGGGCATGAGAATCTGTTGCTTATTGAATGTATTACATATGAATATATTAATAATTACCACTATTGCATCAAACATGTTACATGAATCATTTACATTATTTCCTATGTATTTTCTAAGTTAGTTTTTTAGTCACTTGTGACTACTGAATTTTCTGAAATTATTCTTACTGGATGGTGAGTCAAAAATGATCATATAATCAAAACAGTTGAAATGGATACTATTAACTGTTCATCTAAGGGGTAGTTGTTAGATATAAAGGAATTGAGGAAAATGTATTTATTTTTTATTTTAAAAATGCATCATGTTGAATTTATTTTTGATATCCACATTTTATTACAGTTTTTGTTCAGCTTGCCACAGTTTGGTCCAGCTTGCCTTTAGTGGGGTATTTTTGCTATTTGTATCAACAATGTAAAATGTGAATTATCGGTGTATATATACATTAATAATGCTCACCTTGTTTTGCCTGTTTTCAGTGATACATGTGCAGTTTAGATAGATTTCTTAATCATATCTCTTCATTTGCATAGTGTGTATGAAACAGCCACCTCAAAAGATTTTATACACACTCCCAAAAGGCTGACTAAGTTCAAGGATAGGCTTTGTTCACAGTTGTCTGCTGGCCTTGCCATATTCCAGGCCTCTGTGTAATAATCCTTGAAAACCTGTACTACCTGAATGACAAAGAAACCTGCGTTCCAGAAACTACAAGGACATAGGGCCCATTCCAGGCAGTGGAGGAAGAGTACTCAAGCCAAGTCTCAGATGGTAAGAAGCCCTAAGAGCCTGTAAGTGGAGGTTCTATCTGAGCCGTGATAGGAGATGTTCCCCAGTGTCAATGCTCCTCAATGCACTCCTTGTCTTCCCTTATCTGTGGTAATTAAAACATTTAAATTCCTTTCACAGAGCACAGGGAGTGAGAGATAGGCCTGTTGGGAAGCATCTTGAGGAAATGTAACAGGTTGGAGGATATCAGACTCCTCGGCAGGCCATCTATGGCCAATGGAGTGTAGAAATATTCATAGCACACTGCCAAGAAAACACCATGTTCCCACACACACAAGGCTCCTATACGGTCTGAGAGAAAAGTATTGTTTTTTCCCCTGAAATTTATCAGTGCAATGAAAGTTGATTACATTTAGCTGTAGGGTTTTTGCTGTTTTAAAAATTCTTTGCGGTGTCATTTGTATGTTAATACTATATATTATTATATTTGGTGAAACACCATTCCTACTTTTTCTCAGCTAATATTAATGCCAGGACCTGAACAATTATAATTTATTCTTCTTCAATTAATATTTAAATATTCACTTTGTGGGATTTTAAGATCATTTAGGATTATGATTCCATGTAAGGCAATATGGGGCTATAACTACACATTAATACATTAACTATAAAAGAACAAAAAACAAATGCATAAGATTAGGAAGACATATGGTCTATAACAAAGTCCTCTACGGGAAAATGCAATTATTTTGAATGACCATGACTAAGAAACAGGACCAAACATCTGTTTAATCAGTCCACATAACAATACAGTCCCAGTTTCTTTATTAATAATGATGGTCCTCATCAGTTCGTTTTGGTGTGTAGTTTCTCACAGACAACTTTTTCAGTCATATGACTATGAATGCTAAATGAAAGATCTGAGGTCTGCATGCATGAGAAGGTGAAAAGTAGCTTAACCTTTAAGCTAAAAATGAATACTGTGACATGCAGCACATGTGGAACATAATCGGTTATGTTACATGTTTTGAAAAAGTTGCATGAAATATATATCAGGGCTGAGACATTAATTACACAGGTCAACAGGTAAAAATCATCAGAAAATATTGAAACAGTAACTTGATTTCTATTGTAGATCTAATATTACTCATAGTTCAAAAAGATGATTTGGCTAAATGAATGGAAAGCAGATCTGAAATCAGCATGGAAAACTGGTTTAGAAAAGTGTGTTGTGGTTTCTGATGATTACAAAAAAAATGTGTTACCTGTGTTATTATTTAAGAAAACACTTCAGGAACCATGGCAGCCAAATTTTATTGAAGCAGGCCAGCTTGCTATGGCTGGGCCAATTTGTTAAGGATGTACTGATCAACCATGTCCCTGACCCTGTCCCTGTGGTGCTTTGGGAAACATGTCTTTTAGTGGCTGTGTCCCGTTTCATCTACACTGAGGGCCTGATGTCCTGTACCTTTTCCGCAAATCGGATGCAATCTACCTATAGTTAGTGGTCATACCTACACTCACCTGGTGACTGCTGTACAGAATGACTCAGATGTAGTGGTGCTGCTGGAATTTTGAACAGTGTTCACTGTCCACTCTGTTAGACACAATTAACCTGTTTGTACATCATGCAGATGTAAAGTTACTGATAATAGATTATTTGATGATGCACAGTTTGTCTTAGTCACCTTTTAGTCCTTCATCGGTGGACAGTTTCCAGATATTGTGGTTGGTGAACTATTCTCAGCCCAGACCCTGAAGTGTTTTTAGAATCCACTCTGTCAAACGCACACACACACACACACACACACACACACACACACACACACACACACACACACACACACACACACACACA
>JBBPDC010000149.1:14522724-14558564 GCA_037974485.1 Hemigrammopetersius urotaenia | reverse complement strand
ACACACACACACACACACACACACACACACACACACACACACACACACACACACACACACACACACACACTTTTAGAAGAGATACCTATAAGTCACTTTACAAATTTAAATGGTCTGTATGCATTTGAAATGAAAAAGGGGAAAAAGGGCAACGTTTTGCAATGCAACTTTGAATATTATATTATCTAACTAGGAGGAGGCAATCATTGTTTCATTGTTTGCTGCCATGGGAATAATGTTATATAGAATTTCTTATGAATTATTTGACCACATTCTACAACAGATTTAAAGAAAATCTCAGCAGTTTTCTTTATGACATTATATTAAGAAAAGTCATAAAAAGCAACAGATTTTAAGTCTTAAACAGAAGTAGTAAATGTGCTATTGCAATAACCCGTCCTACTGATATCAAAACACACTCAGTAGTGAAGCTCTGTAGAGCCATCTTGTGGTTAAGGGTTTTAACAGCCGGGGAAAACTGTAGTGGCTGGGGTCGGAAAGCCTGTGTGCAGTGAAGCAGCAGCCTACAGCTATGAAGGCCACATTGAAGTCTTGCAAAAATAATGAGTTATATGATCAATTATGAAATTAAACTGCACTATATTGCAGTATTATGCAGTTCAGTGAAGTATGTTGTAGACAAAGGCAGATTATTCTATTATTTTACGACACTGCATTGCACAACGCGAACGAGAAGGCCCGCCTCCTAGACTGCCAATCATCTCCTCTTCAATTAGTGTCATATAACTCTTTCATCATTCTGGGACATAGCAGGAACCTATTTTTACGCAATCGAATCAGATAAGATTAAACTTCACATTTACACAATATTAGATAGGAGCAGTCCGAAAAGAGGGTGTGCACGAAAGTGCCTTTTCCTATTGCACCAGGCGCACACGCCCTCTTCCTGCGCACTATTGGTGAGAATATGCGTCAGTCGCGCAGACTGGTTTGGGATTGGTTCTGTCTGTGTGTTATTCTGTAAACGTCAGGTTTTGCCCCTCGACCTTGTCCACGGTGCTCCATGACTGGCTGGTTTTGGGGTCAGGTAGCAGAACCGGTCTGCTATTGGTGCGCTCCGACACGCCTGTCCTCCATTGCGCCACCGTCCAGCTTGAAGGTGAAATTCCTGTTTGTCTGCTGAGCTCCGCGACTGCAGCTCGTTACCCTCCGGCTCCCTCTTATTCTCACTCTCTTTCAAATCAGGGAAGCCATCAGATACTGAGCATGTCGTTATTCAGCGACGTCCCGCAAGCCGCCCCCGTGGCTGTTTTCAAACTGACGGCGGATTTCCGTGAAGACCCGGCTCCCAACAAGGTGAACCTTGGAGTAGGAGGTGAGATGCTCTAATGCTGCACACACAAGTCCCCAAAAAGGTCTGTCATGCTTTACAAGAAGTAGATGTCTTTGCATGGACTGATGGAAGTGTTTCGCAGCTCGTGGCCTAAAGGTTATGGATCTGCGACTGCAATCGGAAGGTCGTGTATTCTGGTACCCCTGAGGTACTCTTGAGCAAGAGACAGCTCCCACACAATGCTCCCATGCCCCGCGTCGCTGGCCGCCCGCTGCTTTTCGGGGTAGCTCGTGTCCTTGTGGTTAGGGAGTTGCTCCTGAGATCAGAAGGTCGTGGGGTTGAATCTCAGTGCCTTTAAAATACCGTCTCCAGACACTGCTCCCCACTGCCTGGCTGGCTGCCCACTGCTTCACTTGGAAAATGGACTAAATACAGAGAGACATCTCTCATTATTCACACTGAACCGTGCTGTGACGTGTTCACACGTGTCTGAAGGACTTTACTTTTGTGCTGCTTGAACTGTCACCATCATGGCGATGAGGCTGCATTCACACAGCTTGAGAGAATAACTTATTGATTTGTATGATTGTCAACTAACAGGCCTTTGCAGTTCTGTATATTGTCCCATACAGAACATAGCAGCCACTGCTAGCAGGCCCTTTCCGCTCTTTCCTGTGGCGTGTGTGCGTGTGATGAAAGCTTGTGCATCAGCAGAGCACACTAATCCTCTTTCTGACTCGTGCGGAATGGATCATTACTCCAGTGACCCGGTGTGACATTTCACTGAAGGTGAATAGCCTATAGACAGCACTCCTAAAGAGCACTGCCTGGTACTGATACAATTCAACTCTCTGTACTCCAAACCTGCCATAGATTTCCCTAAAACCTTTCCCATACTCTCTACTCTCTTGTCTCATTCTGTTTTAAAATTCAACAGTTCCGTTTTGAATTGTTGAATTCAGCAATTCATTACACCATTAGGGACTGTAATGACATTGCATTCAAGTACATAGACTTTAATATGGAGTTGGTCCCCCTTTGCAGCTATAACAGCTTCCACTCTTCTTGGAAGGCTTTCCGTAAGATTTTGGAGTTTCTGCGGGAATTTTTGCCCATTCTTTCTGTAGAGTATTTATGAGATCTGGCACAGATGAAAAGGCCAGGCTTTGTTACAGTTCAACCTAAAGGTGTTGAATGGGGTTGAGGTCAGGACTCTGTACTAGCTTGCTTTGTGCACTGGGACACAGCCATGCTGAAATAGAAAAGGGCCTTACCCATACTGTGTCCACAAGTTGGAAGCATTACGATTGTCCTTTTCAGGGTGTAAGGTTCCTAGACCAAACCCTGACAAACAGATATGCCATACATTACCTTAAAACCCCACCCCATACTATCTACTTTCTGTTTACATTATGTTTTAACAAGATTCTGAACACACCCAGCAAATTACATACATTGGGGTCACTTCTTAGCAACAGGTTCATTGCTATTTCATGTGTATTATATTATGGTCTGTCACTAAACCTGAACAGAAATACATGGTGCTTCAGTGTCACCATGTCACAGTTTACTCCTCATATTTTCCAATGCTCTTCTAATAGAGCACATGTGTTTGTTTCCTGCTTATCAAAGCCCAACTCCAACGTGAAACTCTGATCATAAGCCTCTTAAGCAGAAAGCCAAGTTGCAGCATTTAACTGTTGATTCTGCTGCCTGTGCCATGTGGTGGGACAGCTTTTTGGTGCTTGTTTAAGAGGTCAGTAGGTGTGACGCTGCAGCATTTTGTCCTTGGTAAAGTAAAAGAGCTCTTGGGAGACATCTTGGGTTTCTGACTCGGTCACCGGAGCGCTGAGAACGACTGGAGTTTTTTCTGTATGGAGGTGCCTGGTGTCTCTAAATTTATGCTAGTTTAAAACCCCTTTTAAACTACAGATTACAGATTTGTTCCTTGTGACATGAGAAGGTGTCGCTGCTGTTAAAAGGCAAGCCAGACAAATGAATGGAAGCTAAATACCAATGATGGATGATGGAGGTAGACCAACAATGCATCTTCTAACACAGTGTTCCCCAACCCCTGTGCTGCGGACCGGTACCGGGCCGTGGGTCATGTGGTACCGGTCTGTGGGCTGCACAGAAAAAATAATTAAAAAAAAACTTGTATGAAAATGCTGTTAATAAAGCTGCGAGTACACACTGGATTTACGTTTATTATTATATTTTAAAGATACCCCATTATTATCTTTTTAAAATATCCCCATTTTTGTGCCGGGCTGTGCTAACCACTGTTCTAACATACAGCAGTTTTGAGGAAGAAATGTCATTTTAAATTCATCCTAAACAACTGTGTGTCATCATGCTGTGCCATCTGTTTGGTTTCCCTTCTGTGTGGCAGCTTACATACCAGACAGCTTACTATGTAATGAATAAGATGCTTAAGCCATCGTCATGGTCAGATAAAAGAGAAAGAAATGAGATAAAGTGTGTGGTTACACAACACGGGTTTAAAAATCAATGTCCTGGTTAAAAGTGCTGAGGGAAAGAAAGCAGTTAGGTATTAAATCTCCATGAATGTCCCTGTAATGACGCCAGGGTCCATTGTTTCAGTTCCCCTCCCCCTTGACATAACTGCAGTTTCATTGCGTCTTGCTGTAATATCATTGGCTAAATTCAACAACACATCTCTGAAAATACAATCTGTGTGGGTGGATATGTGCTGGTACCCTGCAGTTATGTAGGATTTGTAATTGTGAATCATCATATGAATTCACCATCTATAAATAGCAAATAGCAAGTCTTTTGTTTTTGGTCATTTGTTTAAGAGATGGATGCATGGAAGTCAGTGCAAAAAAAATCATTTCTGGAATAAAATGATTACTTTCGTTGGCACTTGAAAAACTGAATTAAATAATTTTCATACATGGATCAAGGGGTTAGGGAACATACAGTAATTTATATCTGTATTCACTATGTGTCAGATTATTTGGTTATTCTGTTTGATATGTTTTTGCAATGTTTTATAGAGTGCACCGCACTGTTTCCATTTAAAAAAGCCTAAGCACACTCATAAAGAACAGCCAACGTATTTTCATTACTTGCTAACTGTAAAAGAGCATATTGTGACATCATGTGATGTAATTTATCATAACGATAAGCACTATCATATTAGCCGCCCTTCAGAAGTAAAACAGATAAGTCCTACTCTCTCTCACTTTTAGATGTTGCTGTCGTATCTGTATTTAACTGTTTGACTTTAATTATTCAAAATAATTCTTGCCTAGGACAATGCCTTTAATCAGATTGTTTCTTCCGTCTATGTAACAGTAAACATTACATTGTGCAAACTGTGGCTTCAGACATGTAAAAGATAATAAAGTCCAAGTTACACTTTCGATAATGAGAGCTGCTTGTTTCCGTGTGTCTGTCCAGTGACTGAGTTCTAATTCTGAAGTATAATTAATATTTTGGTTTGTTTCCTTTCATTTTTACTCCTTGTGTTATACAGCTTATAGAACAGAAGAGTGTCAGCCATGGGTGCTCCCTGTGGTGAGGAAAGTTGAGAAGATGCTTGCTGAGGACAACAGTCTAAACCATGAGTACCTACCTATACTGGGCCTGCCGGAGTTTCGCTCCAGTGCCTCTAAAATCGCTTTGGGGGAGGACAGCCCTGCCATTCTGGAGAAGAGGGTAAGCCACTTTCACTGCAAAGACTTATTATAGTACTGTACTGTACCAGTGTGTGGAGCATCTTCGAATCTTTAAGGTGGTCCTTTTATTTCACTTCACAGTTCAACACCTATTGGCCGTAACAATTAAAACCTGGATATTATGGTGCTGCAAAAATAACTCTAACCTACCGAGGCATGGTCTTCACAAGACCTCTAAAGGTGTGGTGTTGTGTGCATAGCAACAAATGCTTTACGTAAGTGTGGTCTCCATGGATCAGACTGATTTGTCCAGCACATCCTGTAGATGCTCCATCAGTTTGAGATCTATGTGTAACCTTTATGTGCGTCCCAGATCCCAGTAAACATTACCCATGAGCACTGTCCAGAACTCACATTGCCTCTGCTGGCTTGCCGTCTTTCTGCACCACATTGCCATCTTTTCCCAAGCGACACACATTATTTTACAGCAATTTGTTCCACAGTAGGTCTTCTGTAGGATTGGACCAGATGGGTTAGTCTTTGCTCCCCACAAGCATCAAAGAGCCCTGGGCTCCTTAAACCCTGTTGCCAGTTAACCGGTTGTGCTTGGGTCAATTTTGTTTGCTACTGACCATTGCAAACTGAGAACACCGCACAAGCCATGACCATTTTGGAGATGCTCTGACCCAGCAGTCTAGCCATCACAATTCATCAGAATCGATTTTTCCAGCATCTAACACATCGAATTCAAGACCTGACTGTTCTCTTGCTGCCTAATGTATCCCACCCCCTGATGTAAGATAGTCACAATCCTTTACTACAATTGTGGTTTTCATTTTGTGGCTGATGGGAGAATTTTTATGGGCAAAAGTGCATATTTGTGGCTGTTCATATACAGAGTTGTAAACGTTAGGGATACCTTTTTAAGTATAATGGTTAATGTTTTTTTTTTTATATATAATGCCATGGAAGAACTGCTTTTAGAACAATACAATGAAAGGTTCTTAATAAGAATAAATGCAGAATTTCTTTAACATGACCCCAAATGCCCTTTTTTCCACATTTTATTTTAAAGTGTATAGAGGAGCTTTTTTTGAGATTGTACTGTCTTAAGTTACAGGGTTGCTTTGTTTCAAAATACATTTTCTGTGTCTCGTAGGTGGGAGCTGTGCAGTGCCTTGGGGGCACTGGTGCACTAAAGATTGGGGCGGAGTTCCTTCGCAGATGGCACAATGGAAACAACAACACAAAAACACCAGTCTATGTTTCTGCACCCACATGGGGTAGGTGCTGTGACAAATATTGGGGCTTGGCAATGCTGTTCTCTGTATAGATAGCTAATATCTTTTTAATCGTAAAGTACAGATAAATGTGCGACAGTGAATGCTGAGTTTATACCTTGAGGGAGCATAGTTCAGAACACTTTGCTTTTCACAACTCGATAACTAATCTTTCTACTAATGCAGAACGTATGAAGCAAAGTCCTGTGTAGTAGTTTAAACTGATGGTACCAAGGTTTTTCAGATAGGGCTTATCACTTCTCTGTCTGTGTTTGTTTTTTTGTGATAATTATTTTTTTCTTTAGAGAACCACAATGCAGTTTTTGCTAATGCTGGGTTTGAGGATATCCGTCCATACAAATACTGGGATGGTCAAAAGCGTGGACTGGATCTGTCTGGTTTCTTAGCTGATTTGGAGGTGAAACGTCAACTTGGGATTTTTTTTTTTTTATTTAAACAAACTTAAATAAATGGTGTTACTAATTCTGTTTCAGTTTTTGATACCTGTTGTTTATTAGTTATAGTTTACTTTAAAAAAAATATAGCTTATAATATAACTACTTAGAAAGCTTAAATTGTAATTGCCCAGCTGTTTTGAGTGACACTAGACAGAGCAGCATGTTATTTTTATGCAGAAATGTGAGGTTGATCTAACGAGCATGTATCTGTCACAACTTTTAGAGTGCTCCTGAGCACTCTATCTTTGTGTTGCACGCCTGTGCACACAACCCCACAGGCACAGATCCCAGCCAGGATGAGTGGAAGCAGATTGCTGAAGTCATGAAGGTAAGTTTGAGGTTGAATTAAAAAGCTGCTAATGATTAATCAGGGAATAAACCCAGAAAATACCTTTTTAAATAAAAATATATTCTGTTTGTCATGCTCTACAGAGAAGGAACCTCTTTGCCTTCTTTGACTCTGCATATCAAGGCTTTGCCTCTGGAAATCTAGAGAAGGATGCCTGGGCAATTCGTTTCTTTGTGTCTCAGGGTTTTGAAATATTCTGTGCCCAGTCTTTCTCAAAGAACTTCGGCCTGTACAGTAAGTTATTTTTCCCTGCATTTGAACACACAGTATCGAACAATTTACAACACCCTATCAAGCATTTTTAAACTTAGTCATTAACACACACAAGTCATTAACACACACAAGAACACATTAAGAACAGCTTCAGGATGCCTGATTGTACAAGCCTCTGAAATTGTGTTTTTCCTTAAGTATTGCATATTACTTAAGTAACATATTAATGGAATGTTCTCTTTCAACCACAATTTTCAACCCAGTTTAGAACAAAATGGCTTTTGTTGTTGCTTGGTGCACCAAATAGGTCAAAAAAATTGGGACATCTGCACCCAAACAGTGCAGTGTATGTCTAAATCATTGGGAATGAACTGTGCATAGATCATACAGTTCACTCTTTGGGTAGAGACTCTGCAGCCAGTTAATAGGTGTCTGTGATCAATGCTCCTGCCATTTGTGCCTCTTATTCAAAATCATTTAAATCTTTTCTGTTTCCATCTTTTGTTGCAAAATTGATATTAACTGGGGTGGGGGTGGCCTAGTAGGTCGGATACTTGCCTCTGGATCAAGAGGTCATGGGTTCGAATACTACCTTCATTATACCACAACTGGGTTACTGACCCTTAACCCCAAGTTGCTCCAGGGAGACTGCCCCCTGTAGTTAGGGAATGGAAGTCGCTTTGGGTAAACGTGTCTGCTAAATGATGTAAATCTAAATGTTTAGCATTATTTTACACATGCGACAGCATGGAAGGATATCTACTACTGCGATGTATTATGCAATACTTCTACATCTATGCAGTACTTCTACATCTGTTTCTCTGCAGTTGTCTGTGTATTAATTCAGGTGTTCCTTTAATTTGTCACCCAATCTGTTCAATATCATTAAAATGTCATCTAAAAATATGAAAATCTGTTTCATTTTAAACTTACTTCCACAGATGAGAGGGTGGGTAACCTGACAGTTGTTGCGAAAGATGAGGATAACCTGAACCGCGTTCTTTCTCAGATGGAGAAGATTGTCCGAATCACCTGGTCCAACCCTCCGGCTCAGGGAGCTCGTTTGGTTGCCAATACACTCACTAGCCCAGAACTCTTTGCTGAATGGTACACGCACATAAAGCCCCAGTCACATTTACTTTTACAGGCTTACCTTTAGCTGTTTGAGTGGGTTGTAATTTCATCTTAGGTTTTTAACTCCTAGTATCTTGAGAGAAACTTCCATTTATAGCAAGGGGAAAAAACACACCCATCCCTTACGTTTTTTGCTGGATGTTTATTTTGTAGCATTGAAACAAACTGAAGAGTGGACATGTTAATACATTTAAATGTAATAAATTCTATTACTGTGTAATTACTTTAGAAATGTCATTTAAACATATAGTTTAACAATGATGACTTGAAAGGGTTGAAAATGGGTCTGTAAAACAGTGGCCCCCAACCCCTGGGCCTCGGACCGGTACCAGGCCGCGGGCTGCACAGAAAAAATAAACTTGTATGAAAATGCTGTTAATAAAACTGCGAGTACACATTGGATTTACATTTATTATATTTTAAAGAGACCCCATTATTATATTTTTAAATGTATCCCCATTTTTATGCGTATCATTTATTTGTATAAATACGTGTATTTATCTGCCACTCCTTAAAGGCCGGGCCATGAAAACAGTTTCTGATATTAAACCGGTCCGTGACGAAATAAAGGTTGGGGACCACTGATGTAAAAGACTGGAATTAGAAATGTTAGGTTTTAAGAAAACCATAAAAATTAAGAAAACCAAAAAAAGATTTCTTTTTTTTTCCCTTATGGAAGGAAGGACAATGTTAAGACGATGGCTGACAGGGTGCTGCTAATGCGAGCTCAGCTGAAAGCCAAGCTGCAAGCCCTCGGGACCCCGGGCACCTGGGAGCACATCACTGAACAGATCGGCATGTTCAGTTTCACAGGCCTCAACCGTAAGCCTTCCCACCTTCTTGCAACTTCTGACTTATTAATGTTCTGAATATGCCAAACTTCAGATGTAGATGGCCAAAGTTGATTATGAAAAACTGCAATGCAGCATTATAAACACACTGTAAGAGTAATGGGTCCTCCTGAAATCTTGCTGATGATAGCTGAATATCCAGCTTCCTGCCTCTGACATAGTTAAGTTAATTTCAAGATAAAAATGAAAACTTACTATATTTAATTCATGATTGTGCTAAGGCTAAAAATAGCAATTACCATTGCTGTGCCAACTTCCTCAGCATAACATTATTAAAACACTTTACCAATGTCTTATTTTGTGTTTTACAGCCAAACAAGTCGAGTACCTAGTGAAGGAGAAGCACGTCTACTTGATGGCCAGCGGTCGCATCAACATGTGTGGCCTGACCACCAAGAATATTGACTACGTTGCTGAGTCCATTCATGAAGCTGTCACCAGGGTCCAATAATAACCATGGCTCTCACACTGCCTGTTTCATGAGATAAGGGGCATCATTAACTTCAGTCCTGAAATCTCAAGTCATTCTCTCTCTCACATAGACACACTTACTGACACACACACACTTTGTTTTCAGTTTTCCATACTCCGCACTCCAGCGTCATATGCTGGTCCCATGGACAGTCTCTGTACACTTAATTAATACTCAAGGTGAAGTAGTTCTTCCAAGAGGAATATGTGGTTTTTTTTTTTATTGTCTGGTCTTCCTCCCAGTTGCAAGTCATCTTGCACTAAAGAATGAGATTGTTCCTCAGCTTTTCTTTTAGTTTTCTGCCGAAGATGTTCCGTTTTATGATTACCTAAAATAGCACTTTCTTGTGAGGCTGCAGGAGCTGAGTTACTACTGGCTCACTGTAAATTTGTTTTTTCCAGTGTGACTGGATTTCACAGTGATCGCTTTCACGGTTAACGGTTTGCAGTAATTTAGCGCACATTTACTTGTGTTCTGTTGATGAGCCTAGGATGTTTAACAAAGTTAAAATTAACTAAATGAACTGAGTTCAAATGACCTTGGGATAAAGGCCTGAGATTTTATTGAACACGTATCTGTTTTTAGTTGGGGAATAATACATGAAATAGATGTACTTATGAAGGAACTGACACTTGAACAATCAATTACGATATGTTTTAATATAAAACTAGTTAAACTTGAAGCGTGACCCACTTAACTTGTTCGTAACCCCACCCTAAGTTTAAGCAACCTTACCTGTAAACACACCATGTGATGCAATAGTGTAATAAGGTTTTAATATCAGATGACAGTGTGAACCACAATGAGACTTTTGCTCTAGTTTAAAACAACCATTTCTAATTTAGTGTTGCTGGTCCCAAACGTTGAGGGTTTAACAGGGCGTGGCAGTGTCTGCACTTTAAGTGTCCGCTTTTGACGTGTTTTGGTGTTTGCTGCTTTTCTCCACCACTCAGTGCTCTGTATGTATGTGTAGGGGCAGTCACTGTCAGTAGATTTGGTCAATATACAAATATCCTCTCATTCGGGCAGGTATGGTTCTCTCTGACCGTGTGTTCTTTAAAAAATGTAATGCCTCAGAGAATCTCATTCTTTCATTATGTATTATATTTGCACACACAAATGATGTGAGAAAAGCTGATCAAAGACCGTTGAAATAAACATTAAGTGTACATATGGAACATATAGTAGTTTGTCTTGTTGTGTGTGTGTGTCCTTATTTAAACTGTCCTGGGTGCAGACATTCCAGGAACATGTTCTGTTGTGTTAAAGAACAGGCAGCCAGAGGTTATCATGGCAGAAAAGCCAATAGGTCATGTGACCTTGAGTAAGGGCATTTTCTGTCTGGTTGTGGTGTAATACATTTACTGGGTCACGGCACTAGTGTATGGCATGTTGCATATTAATTGACATAGGCATCACAGACACCACTGATAAATGTAAGTAAAATTACTTTTATTTAATTTGTGGTATTTTATTCAGAAAATACCACCTCAATAATCATATATATATATATATATATATATATATATATATAATCATACATTATATTTTCAAATCTTTAAAGCATACACACATTACAATAGATTTCTTTATGAACATTAAATTATTATACCAAGATTTCATACCTCCAAACCACCACTGCCCATTTTTTTTCTAAGAACACATGGCAGGGGAAGCTTCATATTTTCTCCCTTTGTAGTTAGTAATACTGACTGCTTAGGGCTTGGCTTTGATGAATGTATCGTGTGTGTGTGTGTGTGTGTGTGTGTGTGTGTGTGTGTGTGTGTGGGCAGAGGGGATGCAGTGGATTTTGTGCTCCTGCAGCTGATACTAGTTTAATCAGTGCTACTGCAAGTCCCTAAAGCCCCTGTGTGTGGAGGGGGGCTGGGGCGTCACGCATGCGTCACATGTTCCTCTAACTGCAATGCAGCAGTGTGATGCAAGAGTGCTGTCTTTTTCTCCTTCCTCTACTTTCTGCTGCCTCCGGTGCCATGTGTTCTTAGTAAAGCAGGGGTCAGTTCACAGCATTGCACAATCGAATATGGGTCCAAATGACCCGAGAGCAGCAGTTCCACTGCCCGTCACTGTCGTATTGATCCTTTCGATAAACAAGATGCCAAGCAGTCAGTAGAAAAAGGGGAGTGTTCATTATTACAGTTGTGTTATTGCTAAACATCACCATTAATAACTAACTGAGTGATATCAAAGACATGTGATTGCCAGCCTGAGTCATTTTGCTCTGTGCTGTAAACCGATAGAATCAGGTCAGATACTGATTTGTAGCAGCTCAGAGGCAGTGCGGATCGTGTAGGTGTCCGTGCCTCATGCAGATCGACCTCTCATTTCTCTTTTTCTACAGTATAACATAGTGATACGTGCAGGAGGAGAGAGGTATTAGGGGGTATACTCAGTTTAAAAAAATGTAAAAACCAGTGCCTTTCATGCAACACATCAAGTCCCTTGTGTGCAACCCCCATGCTCCCATCCAACTATTTGTACCCTGTCAGCAGGGATGAGCTGTGAACTGATCAGTGTTCGTCATGATTACAGCATGCTGGTGAATGGATGGCAGTGATACGAAAGTGGCAATTCTGATATTACTCTTAGAAATAAAGGTTTATCATTGACTACTTGGATATATTTGTGAAGAAATATGATATAGAACCTTCAGGTTATATGGAGGATCTTTAAACTTCAAAAATATTTTTCACACTCACATCTAATTTACAGAATAATGTGAAGATCAGTCCATTGAAATGTTCATTGGGAAACTAAAATTAGTTCTTCTATGGCATCGCTCAAAAGAACCCTTTTTGGCACCTTTATTTTTAAGAATATAGTCATATATAGTCATCCTGTTTTGCTACAGTTTATGGACAGTTCCCCACCCATGTAGACAAACTAGAGGGGTGAAAGATTTGAGTCAGTGAAGAGCAGCAGCATGCCTATGAATGTGGGCAGCATTCCCAGTGCAAAGGCTAAAAGTGGACAAGACACTATGTTGTAGTAAGCCATTCACTAACATAGCCAATATTTTGAGCTGAGCTTTGGAATTGAGATTTTTATATAATAGGAATAAAAGCTTATTATATTTCAAGGGGATTTATAAAACATAATTCAAGGGTTTGGGAACATGACATTGCATACCACTTTCAAAGTCTGAGGTGATGTTTTAGTATTAATGCGTTCAAGTTTGTTCAAGATATGGCTTCGTTTTTACAGCCTAACACTATTTCTATTTTATAAATATAAGAAGACTCCTTTAAATAGTAGCAGTAGCTGATTGAAAAAAGCATGCTCTACTATACATACATACATACATTCATATGTATGTATATATATATATATATATATATATATATATTTATATATATATATTTATATCAGCTATAACATTAAAACCACTGACAGGTGAAGTGAATACGATTGATTATCTTGTTACTATAGCACTGGTGATATATACTAGGCAGCAAGTGAACTGATAGTTCTTGAAGCTGATGTGCTAAAAGCAGGAAGATGGGCAAGTGTAATGATCTTAGAGAATTTGACAAGGATCAAATTGTGATGATTGGAACAGAGCATCTTCAAAACAGCTGGTCTTGTGAGGTGTTCCCAGTATGCAGTGCCTACCAAAAATCATCCAAGGAAGAATAACCGGTGAATGGTTGACTGAGAGCAAAAGCTAACTCATCTGGTCCAATCAAGAAGAGCTGCTGTAGCACAAATTGCTGAAAACGTTCATGCTGGATGTGATAGAAAGGTCTTAGAATACAAAGTGCATTGCATTTAGGGCTGCATAGCTGTTGACTGGTCCAAGTGGCCATGCTGAGCCCTATCCACCGCTGAAAGGGCCTACAACGGGCATGTCAACATCAGAACTGCACCATTAAGCTTTGAAAAAGGCCTGTTCTGCTGAATCACATTTTCTTTTACATCACTGGGATGGCCTGAAGCATGTGTGTCGTTTATCTGGGGAACAGATGGCACATGGATGAACTATGAAGAGAAGGCAAGCTGGCGGAGGCAGTGAGATGCTCGGCAATGTTCGGCTGGGAAACCTTCAGTCCTGGTATTTATGTGTATGACATGCATCACCTCCCTGAAGACTATGTTTAACCCTTCATGACAATGGTGTTCCTTAATGGCAGTGGCCTCTTTCAGTAGGATAATGTGCCCTGCCGATTTGCAAACTGTTCAGGAATGGTTTGAGGAAATGTCAAAGAGGAGGTGACCTGGTCTTCAAGTTCTCAGATCTCAATCCAATAGAACATCTATGGGATGTGCTGGACAAACTAGGCCCAACCCCGCACTTACAGGATCTGCTGCTAACTTGGCCATGGTAACAGATACCAAAGAACACTTTCACTCTTGTGGAGTCAATACCTTGAGGGGTCAGAGTTGTTTGATCACAACACAGCATCAGACAGGTGGTTTCAATGGTATAGCTGATTTGTGTATATCTTTAAATATCCTGTAAATATAGCAACAATGCTCATAACTATCGGGATGTGGTCTAAAATCTGTTGATATTTTTCTTTAAAACATAAACAACCGCACTTTTGTCATTTTCACTTTGTGTCCAGGACAGAATATCCATTTACCTAACATGTATTCTCAGTATTAGTAGCCTGGTTGGAAATAAAACAAGAAAGAACACAACACTATAAATATTACTTATGTGGCTAAGAGCTTATAAAAAGCTAATAGCACTTACCTAATATAGGCAGTTTCATTCACACTTACACTGACAACTGAATATCAAATCAAAGGATTATCCTTCTCTCAAAGTGCTCCATTATTGTTCAGTTATCCAGGCACAGCCTAGCAATTATCTCATAATTCATTTGTTAATGAAACAAAAAATAATGAATCCGTTTAAAGCAATAGTGAAAGATTACAACGTTCTCCTGACCCTCTCAGAAGGCCAGGTCATGCTGGGAGTAAGAATGTGAACTTAACCTCTGTAGGCTTGTGCTTGTGAGCTTTGCCTGGACCAGAGGCTCACATGAAATCACCACAGTGACTAGAGATGACATCATAATTAACAAATGCCTCCTAATAGTATGTTTCACTGAAAAATAATATGTTATACCTCAAAACTTTGAACACAAGCAAATGTTTGTGTCTTGAATCTTTTCTTTGCCAGCATACCAAAGCTCAACTTGGTACACTGGGTAGTCTTACTGGTGCCTGAGAGTGGACCACATCCTGAATTTTTATGACCTTATAACAAAGTGTTCTTCAGTTGAAGAACTTCCAATAGGAGAAGTCCTGTCAAAATACAGAAGGCAAGGTTTTATGATCTTCAGTACGCTCTGCACATTGGGCTCGTTTTCTCTTTTAAAAGTCAACAATACAGTTGAAAACTGTAGGAGATTTCACATTTGTGGGAGTCTGTAGAGGTGTGCGAAAGGCGAAGGCCCTCACTCTTAGTGCTAGGTCTTCACCTGGGACTGTTCACAACTGTCCTCTATAGGTTTCTCCCCATCGCGGGACCTTTTCCGCTTTTTGTTACCTGGAAAACATAAACCAGCTTTAAGGCACATGGATGAATTTCTTATAATGCACTTTGTGGCTGAGAAAAAAAATGAATGAAATGATTACTGAATTTCCACATGAATGAAATATACTACATTTACACAGTTATTGCTAAAAAACAAGTCAACTGAAAGACAAAACTGTGTAAGTGTAATGTATTTTGTAAAGTGTAGATATGGAGCACACATTCGTATGCATTGCACCACTTTTTTTTCAGGGCAGTGTCTCCATTTCTAGCATGAATGTAAGGTCTTCAAATTAACAAACTTCTAAAAAGCAAGCATGGTTCCCAATGATAGATTACCTAATACCTCAGTCTGTTTTATCTGTATTTGGAGCAATGTGTGTGTATTGTCGGAGCTCAGTTTGAGCATGTATGCGAACTGTGTTTGATAAAGGAATGTGTGGGCAGCAGGAGAATGACAGAACAGCACACCTCTGAAAGCCTGGCTCGTTGCTAAGATACAGCTGCCATCAGCAGTGGCACTGCAGACATACGGTATAGTGACAGGGTGTTTGTGGAGGTGGTGGGGTGGGGGTTGGAGGGGTGATGAAGTGCAGGTGTGTCTGTGAGTGTGAGTTTGTGTGTGTTGGGATGCTCACTCAGTTTACGCAGCAGCTTTTTGCCCAATGTCTCATCTGATCCATTCAGAGAGTGTGAGCTGATCAGCTGAGATGTGGACAGGCCCGTTTCCAGAGGTATGGCAATAGAGTCTGAGAGAAAGGGACGCAAGGTCAGTGCAGGGGGCGAGATGGGCTCTACTCTGTACTGAAACATATAATTCCAGTGCTTAAATCTGAAGGCTTGAGCCGTGTTTTGAGGCATTGAAAAATATTGAATACAGATCAATTCAATGATCTATTAATGCCCTAAATGAGAAAACAAAAGGAATTATCAATAAGGAATAAAACATTTGTGTATTTTATCATATTGTTTATTTGTTATCATTTTAAAGCCCTAAGTAGCACTAAACTACTTAAAATATGGCTTCTTGAGGCTTTTTCTATTCTATTCTATTCCTCCTGCTTCTACCTTTGTAAAGGCAGATTTACTGAACCCTGATCCAGTGATTCTTGTTAAGCTCCGGCCGTAACTGTTGCACTGTTGAGATGACTAGTAGTGTCTGGTGTCAACATTCTTGCCTAGGTCATGTAAACAGAGCCTGGAAGTCATGCATTTCCTACTCCAGTGCCCTGTCAAACAGCCTCTCCACTGTTTGACAGTTTCAGTGCATTTATTCATGTCGCAGCAGATAGCAGGGACAGTGTTCATACCAGGCCCCCCACTTTCCCAACACATGCAGTTTTTCAAGTGCATCTGGTGACTGTTATCACTGATGTAATGGTAATTGTACAAATGATGGCAATGAAAATTATCAGTAGAAGATCTGAAATAACATCACTAAACAATGTTTTGTTATCATGAGTGTATGGCTTTAGGAAAACCATTTTATTTTGTGAAGTTTCCTTTCAAAGTTTTATTTACAAAACCAGTCCATCTAACCAAAGTGGTTCTCCTCAGCAACAGATTTTGGCACCTTTATTTTTAACAGTGTATGTTTTGTGTATGTAGAGTAAGAGGATGTTAATTTCACCCACCGGTTCCTTCTTTTTCTTCTAGACATTCAGTCCGCATGTAAGGGATCTCGTCCATTCGCAGGAACACAGAGTCACTGGGGCTCTTCTGGCCGTCTGATTTACTCCCTACAGGAGGAGCCAGAGAGCAGTTTGTCATACACCAAAAATTAAACAAGAAATCAGACACAAGTGTGCTGGCCAATGTCCATATACTACTTTACGCTGCTTATGAAGTTTAACATTTATTAGTTTCTCAAGCACACTTACTGTCGTAGTAAACATGGTCTTAGGTGCACACTGGATAATATGTTCATAATGAATATGACAACAGAGAGTCCTTATGCACTATAAACATTTATATCTCTGTCTAAAACTGATATTCCATGTTGTGCCAGTTGCCTTATGTGGTATTTACTTTCATGGTTGTCTAATCTCATGTCTGGCTGTTTATCTAAGCTAGGTTAAGTTCCACAAAAAATCAATTAAATAAGACCACAGTGATAACATCATTGTTTTTCAGTTTGAGCTTGTTTTTATTATTATTTTTTTCAATGAAATGTTTTTCACAAAGCTCTTGTTTGAATTACTCTAAGACTGATAATTATAACAAATAAGAAGGTCTAAGTACAGCCATTTTCCTTGCACACACTTTAAAGCCAACAGTATTGTAGTCCTCCTTCAGGACTGTTTTTTTATTTTTTTATTTTAAGGAACACTGGCTTGCATCTAAATGTCATTGTTTCTAAAAATATACTCAACCAGTTTAATGGAAACACTTCAAAGGAAAATATATTTCTGAAAGTTTTGGGATAAAATATTTTCTCTTACAGATGCTTCTGATCTTCCTGGGAACATCTCATATATACTGTAACTACAATAAAATAAGTAATTATGTTCAGAAGTGGAAAAAAATTTGAAAAATATACAAGATTAGGAGTATGGTTATAGTAAAATTCATATCCAGAACACCAAAACCTTAATTTCTTTAAAGCCATCCAGAGGTGAACTTGCTTTAATACTTTGGGTTGCTATTATGTTGCATTGGCTCCAGCTTTAGTTCACAGACTGATGACTGACATTCTTTCCTTGTTTGTAAGTCCACAGAACATCAAAGTATTTTTAGGAAAATGTGAGACATACAAGTTTTTGCTATGCATATCATTTCTTTCTAACTGTGGAATCTTTGACACTGCTGCTCCTTAGATGTTCTTCTAGTATCTTTTGTGACCTTGACTGTGTTCTTGGAGGTAATTCTGTTCTAAAAGTCTATCTTGTCTTATTGATTGCCAGTATCAATTAAATTTGGTTAATTGGTTGAACTAAGGGGTCTTTTTCACACAGTGTCGGGTAACTTTTTTTGTTCAGTAAATATGACAAATATGCAATAATCGAACAGGAAACAGCGCTGTGTTGGTAACTACTGTGAAGTTATTTGAAATGTTATGTAATTATGAGACCTTTATGTTGTAAATGAGTAAAGTGTTCAGTAAAAGTAACTGCACTCACTGACGATGCGGTTCCTCTCATTGAGTGTGGAGGTACTGTGGGGCTGTCTCAAGTGGTGTGTGTGATGGTGGGAGCGGGTCAGAGGCAGGGCGATACTGTTGGAGCGGGTCTCTGGGATGGTTGCTCTCTCGCCTGGGGCCTGTGTGTCTGCATCGGGTGTTTGGGGAGAGCTATCCATCCGTGTAGCCGTCAGAGCGTTCTGATAATGGTTTCGGGTGATCTGAAAGCAGGGATGAGCAGAAAGAGGCATTTTACAGAAGCACTTAAGAGCAAAGCAAACATTAGCTGTGTATTTATGATGTCCTAGCACTAAAGTGGTGGTAAGTAATGAAAAGGCTTATCCTAAATCCATTCAAAAGTAAAAGTATTGTTACTGGAATGACAGATGACTCAGGTAAAAGTAAATGTGGCCTAGGAAAAAAAAGAAAGAAGAAAACCTCCTCAAGTACTGTGCTCCATGCATGGCTGTAACACATTCAGCATCTGTCATTATGGGAACTGAATTTATTAGGTGCAATTATTCTCTTTTTGGAATACTTTTGGTCCAAATGAGAAGTATGTGTAACACCAAAGCAATTCAGATGTTAAACCAACAAAACAGAATGAAATAAAACACAAAAGAGAACTACTAACTCAACATAAACTGCTATAGTTGAACTGAATAAAAAATATATGAATTTTCTTGAAGATATACTTGTGTAGAAGCAAGAGTATTATCATTACAATTGTAAATTCATCATGTAAAAGGCATTAGTTACTACTCACCCCTGAGCTAGACTGGTCAAATATTAACGGAACAATGAAACAACTTATGTTATAAATCCAAACTGTACTGTATATCCAACACTTTCACTATAAATAAAATAATTATTCAGACCGGAAACTAGCCTTGTTCATGAATGCTGTTTAAGTACATATGACTGGGCAAATGAAGTTCCTTCAAGTGTGTATGTGTTTGGGGTACCTTGATGATTTGCAGGTCAGTGAGCTGGCGGACAGAGTAGTCTGGTAGATAAGCCCCTCCACTTATGCTCAGCTGGCCCAGACTACCTCCATGGATGGTCGTGTCAGAATGGTTTAATCCACTGCTCCGTGATGGGGACCTGTGAACTGAATTACACCAGCGTTAAAAAAAAACAGAAAAATGAAATTAAAGTAGTGTATCTAAACTGAAACTGTATTGATGATATGCCTCTCTGCCTCTTCCATTAATTTCTATACTTTTGCACTTTGTGGAAACCACTGTCAATCATCAACTGACTGATTAGTTTACTCATGAACCTTTAACACATAAATTGTTCAAAAATGTAAACTGTAGCTTAGTTACAGCTAATGCTTAGTTTAAGATTCTTCTTTAATTTTGTAAAACTTGTAATGGTGCTTTTGCAGCCTGTTGGGTTTTTGTAAATATAAATAGGGACGTGTCACATACTGTTTATAAGATTTTGCACAAGGTGCAAAGGGAGATGCTATTTTGTAATATTTAATTAGATTAGATTAGATTAGATTAGATTGACTTTATTAATCCCACAATGGGGAAATTCATTAGAAACAGCAGCAGTAGTGAGAAAGACAGTTGAACAGGATCCGTAGGATCAAAAGTAACGATATAAGAACAAAGAAAAATCAATATAAAACAATAAACAATTTCTCGCTGTATAAATATAAGTACAGATATAGGTAAACAACATATACACAGTGCAAGTTAAGTGGATGAACAGGGAAGGGGATAATTAGAAGAATTGCACATGTTCAAAAATACTGCACAACAGCAGAACAAGCAATATACACAAATATATGTATGTGTATGTAAGTGGACAATCTGAAAAAAATGCACATGGTTTAAATACTGCACAACAACAGCAGAACAAGCAATATACACAAACATATGTATGTGTATGTAAGTGGACAATCTGAAAAAAATGCACATGGTTTAAATAATAATTAGAAATAAGGTATGCATTTTTCTAAACCAGAATTGTCTATGGAGCATGTAATATAATTCTTTAGAGTCAAATTATTTTAAGGCAACAAAATCAAATCCTATATTGAATATTGACCTCAAATCATATTGAGGGACTGTCACAGCTCGGACTGTCGCAGACGGACCGACGGAGCGTCGGTGGTCGATCCGTGAGCTGCTTAATGGAGGGGAGTCGGATGATAGTGACGAGGACCAGGGCTCTCTATGGTTCAGGTGGATCGACGGATCCCCGATCATAGATTCGGAGCGTTTTGTGGACCCCTACGTCTCCGACTCTGCCGCGGAAGAGCTCCCGGGTAGGTACGCCTACCGGCGAGCTGAGAGACCCGCGGCTTGGCGGAGGCAGAGGCGTGGTGGTCCACACCGGATCCGTCACCCACCCGATCCCAAACTGCCCGGATAGGCTGGGACTTCCTCCGACTCACCACTGCTCCGGATCGACCCTGCCACGTCTCCAGAAGTCTGCTCACAGACGGTTCCACGAGCCTCATTCACTGCCCCTGAAGGCAGGGCCTCCGCGACCACCGCCAAGCCACTAGAGGGTGCGGTCACCGGCACTTCCCCTGCCGTCCGAGAGAGTGGCGTTTCCCGTGCCGCCGGAGAAAGCTTCGATTCCCGTGCTGCCGGAGAGAGCGTCCAAGGGGGCGGCGTATCCCGAGCCATAAGCGAGAGTGCCGTTTCCCGAGCCGCCTACGCGGGCTGCTTTCCCCACGCCGCCGGAGCACGAGGCCAGCGCAGAGAGGCACGGAACTTCCGGTGCGGAGGAAGAGCGCAGGCCGCGTCCCGTGCCTGCACCCCATCTCTGTTGCCCTCTTCCCGACCCAGCACAAACCCCGCTGCTCTACCTGGAGCAGCCGCATACCCCAGCACCCCGGCTAAACCCCCCAGTTAGCGGGCTAGGGCCTACTAGCACAGAGGCTACAGTTCTAGGGGAGGCTATAGAGACGAGGGTGCAGCGGGACCTTTTGAGTCCCTTAGAGACAGGTCAGGAGGAGTTGCAGGAACCACTAAGTCCCCTGCCCAGTACCAGTACTACTCCAGCAGATACAGAGACCCCCAAATACAGCATAGAGCCAGGGTTAGCTTGCTTAGCCGGGTTCTTAGTGGGCATAGCAATAGTCGTTAGCATGGATGAGAGGCTAGAGGGGTCTAGAGATGGAGGACCATCGCCCTCATGTTTTTATTTGGGGGGAGTACAGTGCTTGGGGTGGGTGGGCGATGGCTGGAGGGTGCTAAAACCACAGCTAGCAGCAGCAGCCTAGGGTTAGCAGGCTCGACCGAGCCGGGGTAGAGCCGGGGAGAAACCAGCGTGGGGGCCTGCCTGCCAGACAGCGCGGGGAGCGGGGAGCGCCCAGCCGAGGCCCACGGATGGGCCGCCAAGCTAAACTGCAGCGGTGGACCCGCTGGGAGGCGCCCGGCGGGGTGCTCAGTAGGGCCGGGGTTGCGGAGCCCGGACTGGGGGACAGCAAGCACCCTGCTGACAGAAGGCCTTCCCGGTGGCGGGGCTACCGCCTTGGACTTCGAGGGGGTCCTCAGTTAGGGACCTGGACCGTGGGACAAGGACAACATCCTACGGTCCACACCCGCGTCACCCAGGCTGAGGGGAAGCCAGCCCGGACCAGGACAGTGGGGATGCGGTCAGGGAATGGGGGCGTTGTCCTTGCCCCCTCCTCCCGCCACACCTCCCCCCTTCTTTTGGGTTTTCTGTTTTTGGGGTGGGTTTTTTCTGCTTATGGGCCTTGCCGCCCTGGTGTTGCAGCTTTATGTGGGGGGTACTGTCACGGCTCGGCCAGTGACTGTTAGGGGTCACTGTTTGTGTTCTGTTTGTTTTGGGATTTTGGGTCTTTTATTTTGATATCCTGTTCTGTTTTGTTCATTTGTCACGTGACTTGTTTTCAGCTGTTTTGTGTTTTCTGCCTTAATGACTGGCTGTATTTAAGTTCTGTTTTTCTAACCTTCTGTTGTCAGTCAATCGCCTCATTTTCATGCCTGTTTTTCACGTCCATGTTTATGGAGCGGCCCTTGAGCCAGGTTTTGTTTTTCCTTTGGTTTCTGTTGAATAAAAGAGCACTGAAACTATGGATGCAAGCTTGTCCTATCTCAGCTACCCCCGAGGTAAATCACAGAGGCCGGTTTACCTGGCCCCTCGTGACAAGGGCTCACAAGTGGGAAAACTTGGGAGATTAAAAGTTTGATTGCTTCTGATGCCACAGCTGGTTAATGGTGAATTAAAAAATTGTGATGACTTCACAAGACTTAGCTGGCCTTCACCCCCAACCATTGCAAAAGAGGAAATCCTAGCTGTGCAAAATATTAGACAAGACTCAATTGGGGAGAAAAATGGAAAGTATCTAAGTTCTATTGTAATAATTTCTGTTTGACTAAGCGTGTCCTAAGACTAATACTACGAATGAATAAGTCAGTAGTGATTGCCTCAGACAATATTATGTCACACACAAGGAATCCTACTGGCTCCCTCTCGGATACACGAGCAGATGACACTTCGCTTTAGTGAAACCTATGTACTGGACCAAACTAGTTTAGACAGCTCACACTGCCCATGCTGACGCATGTGCATGTGTGTGTGCGTATCTGTGCACTATTTTGATGTGTGTATACTAAGTCTGTGCCTCTGTCAGTAAAAATGTTCCAGAGTCTTTCTGAGAGTTAGGGGAGATGAGAGAGATTGGGACAATGTCAGAAGAAAAATCTGAAGCACATTCAAATTTAAAGCTCATTCATCCTAAAATGAAACTACAATAAGTAATAGCTGTGGTTATGGGGTTAGTTTTTTATGCTTATGAGGATTTTAACATTACATAACAACGTGCCAATTTTCTCTGAGTGCCTGAGCAAGAGTCTGCCTTTTACTTTAATTACTCCAGTGAGCTCCCACAAGATTTATAGAGCCGTTCCTCTTGTGTTTGCTTGCCTTAATTATCTCTTATGTAAGATGGGTCACATCCGTACCCCCTACTATCGCCGTGTTTTCAAATGTGAATGCATTAAAATCTTTTTAATTGCTCATTAAGTTTTCAGTGCTGTACAGTTCAGAGGTCATGAGATAAAATTCCAATTTCAAAAGGATCAAACAACTGTCACCTTGTCTATTTTGCTTGTAGCTACTCTGCTATAAAGTAAAACATGCATGTGATACAATAAACACTGCATTATTATGTTCAGTAACATACCTGTGGGTAGGACAACAATAATGGCAGGCATGCCATAGTAAGTGAAAGGACCGTTTTCAAACTTGAGTCCCTCTTTACCAATCTCAACTTCCACCCGACCCTGTGAAAGTAGGAGAAAAATCAATGCTCTTTCACAAACTAGCTCAAGCTTCACTTGTGGAAAAAATATATGCTCAGTACCTTTAGAATGTAATCACTTAATGCACAAACTTCTCACTCTACAATCTGACCTAAACTCAGTCCTGGGGAATACCATATTATTGAGCTTTCCCTCATCTAGCACAGCAGATACAACCTGTTACATGGTTAATAAGCTCCACATGTTCTGCATCAGGTGTGTGTTAGAGTAGGAAAACACAAAATATGCAGGGCATGAAGTCCTGAGAACAGACTTTAAGAACCAAAACCTTAGGTTCCCATTATACTGCTTCTTAATGCATACATTTTGTGTTATTTAGAGTTACAGACCAGGGTAGACATCTGAGCAAACCCCGGTCAAATTACATTTTGCTGATTTCTAAGTGAAATTAAGCACAGATCCTTACATACATGTCTGCATCTGTTTATACACAATTATTTTTTATATGCTGTATTGAAGATACCAACAAAAAATTTACAAAAGCAATGATAAAAGGTTTTTTATATAGTAAATTGAGAAATTGAGCAGAAAATGCCCTATTTATTTTTATTTTTTGTGGAGGATGTGTAAACATGCTTTCATTTTTACTTAAAAAACTTAAAAATCAGCAAAACATTTAACTGAAGGTGTTCATACATTTACACAGAACTGTCCTTTTACTGCATTTAAGTAGAATGACTTACGGAAGCACATACTGCACATATACTTAAACACACTGCTACAACATACATTAATAAATAGATAAAAACAGAAACTGAAGTTCATTATTTACTTGCAAAATCAGGACAAAATAATCAACAGGCTTGTTGCGCTGGTAGAGGTAGTGCTTTGGGGATTTCTTGTTCTTCTCATCAAACTTGAGCTCCTGCACAACACTGGGGTGCTTAATGAGACGCAGTAGAATCTTCTCTGAGAGGTGGGAAGGCTTAAAAGGCTCCACTTCTAAAGACAGACAGCATAGAGCAAGAAGGAAGAGAATGACAGGAGAACCACTGGGATTCACTGTAATGTTCTGTATTCAGATCTTTTCTGTATCATTTACTGCTGGGGGTTTAAAGTGATACCTGTTGCTAGAAAGCGATGTGTGGCCAACAACAGCTGAGGCGACACCTTCACCTTCATCTCACTGTCTGATAATTTGAAGATGGAGAAGTCTTGCTGCTTCCTCTCGTGGTGAGACACTCGCCTCTTGGTGCGGTTGTCGGCTACAAACACATAAAAGTATTTCTAGCCAAAATTTTAGTTTCTAGTAAAATATTTTAGAGCTGCTTAGCAACCTGTCCTTTAGACATCATTAAGCACAAAGCCATTACAAAAACTGTAAGCCTGAATCTGATTATGTATTAAAATACAGTATTTGTCCTTAATTATGTGTAATTCACTATAAGCCGAGTAAATGTCCACTGGCACAGTGTAATGTGTTAAATGCACCATTCTGTGTTGTAAAAAACTGTCTGGTTGTGGAAAGTTGAAACCAACGCAATAATGTATGACTAGGTGGACCAGCTGTGCTGTACACACACACACACACACACATACACACACACACACACACATACATTTCCCATGTAATTAAAAATATGACAGATGTGAAATTTTTGAGATTTTCTCTGCAGAGGGATGAGCTAATACAAAGAGCAGCATGTGTTTGCTGATCTTTAGTATAAATAGCACTAGCTAGAGGACCTATTGCACAGCAGCCATGTCCAGTGGGGCTGTTAGTTGCTTACAAATACATCAGTTTATGCATAAAAATGACAACAGCATCAGAGAGCAAAAAAAAACAAACAAACCCAGGAACCAAATGTTTTGTCATAGTCCATTATATTAACAGTGAAAAATGTTTCACATTCAGAATGTATTTATAAACGATACCATTATCCTTTCATTTATATAACAGAATATAACATGAAACAAAATTGGATTTAATAAAAGATGTCAATAGTTTTTTGCTGAAACTTCTTGAATGCATGCCTTGTATGTTACTAAAGCAACGACCTTCGATCAGTTGTGTATTTGAGTTGTTAAAGGTGAATTTCAGAGATTATTCAACATATCTTCAAAACTCATTTGATAAGACGTAATCAAACACAACAAAAAATAACTGTATACAGTATATCCATTACAGCATGACCCCTGGTTTCCATCTAAATGATACAGTTATGCAGAATTTTTGAAAAAAAATCAAATTTCAGAAGAACAGTTTTGCAAAAAACCTACTTTCAAGGCACAGCAGAAATTTGCCAAGAGCAACATTTGCTGGTGACTTCTTTAGTTTAGCACTAGAGCCATGAAGTTGATGTTGCTAACCAGAAATGTCTGGTACCAGATGGATCACTGAGCTAAAACGTTGCCATAAAAATAAATAAGTAAACAAATAAAATTCACCAAAACACCTCTCAGCTTGCTCATACCACATCCAGTAATGGCCCTGCAGACATGTGGATGTGGTTTTGGACTCAGTCCTCTAATGGCTCTGGTTGTCTGTATTTTTGAAGTCTCATTGTTGTAGCCCACAGAACTGGATGTGGTTTGAGCGAGTGGAGCTGAAGTGTTGATGATGTAATTTTATAGAAATTATGTGATCTGTTTGAGTGACTATTAAGTTCTAGTGTTTGTTAGCAATGTTAGCCTCACAGCTTCAGTTCTACGCGAAAGAAGCAACGTAAGGAGCTACGTCTAGGATGAGTGTGAAAAATGTGTAAATGTGATTTTTGCTGCTATTATTATAACTGCTATTATTTTAGTAAAGGTCAAGAAAGTAGGATGAGAAAGTGCTCAAAGACCTATTTTATACTTACTGTACAGATCAGTCTCATCCACAATCTCTGACTTGATGATTTCTTCAATAACATCCTCCAAAGTTACAATGCCCATGACTTCGTAGAAAGGGTCACCTTCTCCCTCATTGTTAACTCTCTGCACTATGGCCAAGTGGCTTTTCCCTAAACAATGAAAAAAAGATGATGGTGAAAACACATAAAAAAACTGAATGCTCAAGTTTCATATACAATTATAGAAGCTTCCCAAGCAGTTGAAACAAAACTGAATAAATGGATGATATTTTAATAAAACCTGACAATCCTATTAAACCTATATTTAAGCGTACCTGCTTTCTTGCAAACAGAACTGATGAACGGTCTCTGTATGTCTAAATTCAACAGAGTAATGCAAGGTACAGACCTAGAGTGAAATGATGCATGCTGATTTCTATTGTGGATGAAGAGTCAGAACTGACCATGAGGAATCTCATCAGTGGTGAGTCGTACGAACAGGATTAGTAGACACAGTTCAGACTTCTGAAGATTCAGACTTGCCCTTATGTAAACAGCAGGGGAGGATTATGCAATGGGGTTTGGAAAGCCAGGCTCTACTGTGACAGCACTGACCAGCAGTCAGCAGCAGTGCTCATTCCCCTCTGGAAGAAATCAGCTGTTTTTAATGCTCTCAGAAAATGCTGACAGGATGTCTCAGCTGTCAAAAGTAATTAGGAGTTTTCTTTTGTTTCCTTGATCTCATGACTGCATTTCGGGTATGAAAAGCAGCCTTTCTCATTAATATCCACCAGTTTATTCTCTTCAAAATGCTGTAACATCAATCCATTGCATCATTCCATAGCCCAAAACACAGAATTGCCTACCCCCAGAGGCAACACACACGCAAGCCTCATATGGGCCGATTTGGAATATCATTTCACACAGAGAGGATTAAGAGATATAATCCATTCCCTCTGACCTCAAGAGCAGAGGAGAACACAACGGTCTGACTGACTGATGGAATTTGAACTGAACAGTCCTCATGTTTGGAGTGCTATGCTGGTCAGACCCAAGTGGAGGTTCTGAAGTCAGGTAGAAGTCTGAACAACACTCTGCTCAGCCTTCAGCTGCAGATGCTTAGAAGGCTGCATTACATCACTGCACTATTATATAATGTTCGCACACACACACCCCCCAAGGGAAGATGAGTCCACATGGATGCCCCTTTGATTCCCTCTGCTGCTGTGCCAGCAAATGAGCATCTTAAGGCTGACAGCAGCCTGGGCATGTGCCTGTGATGCTATATTAAGCACCGCAGTACAAAAAAAGACACAGTGCAGTAATATAAATATTCATTCTTAGCCATAAAAGAGAGTGAGAGCAGCAATAAAATTTTTCTTTTTATCCAAATAAACACCATATGCAGACATTTTATTTACAAATTTCATAGCAGCTCAATAATTACCATAACTTAAGATTTTAAACACACTGTAACTGGGAATAACAAATGAATTGTTTTATGCATTTTTGGACATATAAATTTACATTTATGGCATTTAGTAGACACTTTTATCCAAAGCGACTTCCATTCCCTAACTACAGGGGACAGTCTCCCTGGAGCAACTTGAGTTTAAGGGTCTTGCTCAGGGACCCAGTGGTGGTGCTGGAGGTAGGATTCGAACCTGTGACCTCTTGGTCCGGAGGCAAGTATCCTACCCACTGAGCTACCGCCACCCCGGATTCTAAATAAGTTGATGAGATCCAGAATTTCAATCGCTGAGATGTGAACAAGATTGTGCATTGTAGAGAATATTACTGACTCCTTACTTTACTGTGGTGATGATAGGTACCAAAAGGTAACATTTCTGCAATGCAATATATTTATTTACTATTCATAACAGCTTTTATGAAATGTTGACAATGATGAAGTAGTACTCGCTCTAAAAATAGCCTGGAGCGCTATGCATTTACCACTCTGTCAACAGTGGGTTTTAAAAATACATTTTCAGTCAAAAACAACTTTAAATGTAGAGAAAACATGTTTCTCACTACATCAAAAACAGCTAAATAAGAACTGTTTGTCTACTTTTAAAAATCTAGGAATTTCAAATGGAAGACAAATTGTCTTGTAAGGAGTATGTAGTGAAAACGTTTGTTTTAGATTTTATTATAGAAATAAATCCTCCTTTTCTTTTTATACAAAACAGAAGCCTTTTACCTGTTAATGATTATAGAGATATAATATACATATATAAAGGCATCTGCTCATTGTCTTTGAATGCTTCATAGTGTGTATCATGTTGCACTGAGGTTTATTACAAACGGTGATATTCGCACTCATCATTATGTGCTCTATAGGGCAAATAAGGATTAAATAATGGCTAATAAAAATAAATGATTATTATGCACATTTCTTTTTTTAATTGGTGGAATCTCCCTTTCAGTGTAGATAAGTGGGTTACAATGTTGTCAGAGTTTGCAGCAATACACAGGTGAATCATGACTATTAAAGATGTGCCTTTAATTTGGACTGTAAATATATATTTTTACATCTACTGAATAAAAATTCATTTAAAGGCCTAGAAGGCTCTGAGGGTTCTGAGGGCTCTGAGGGTTCCTAAGTGTGATAGTAAAGTTCAAGAAAGTAGGATGAGAAAGTGCTCAAAGACCTATTTTATACTTACTGTACAGATCAGTCTCAACCACAGTCTCTGACTTGATGATTTCTTCAATAACATCCTCCAAAGTTACAATGCCCATGACTTTGTAGAAAGGGTCAGCTTCTCCCTCATTGTTAACTCTCTGCACTATGGCCATTAAAGATGTGCCTTTAGTTTGGACTGTAAATATTTTTTTAAATAAAAATTTATTTAAAGGTCTAGAAGGCTCTGTGGGCTCCTCTCTGCATGTGAACAACTTTGATCAGATACTTAATAATGCTTACTTTAATAAAGATATGGAAATATGAACTAACTAGAATATACATTTCTATGAGAAAATGCAAAGTGTGATTGCACGTTGGTATGGAAGATTACTAATGGTTGCTGACGTGTGGCAGCTTTGAGCCTCCAACTTTAACTTTTTAACTTTCTGTAACAGAACTTTTAGAGTCGGACGTCTGATTCTACAGACCACCTTTTTGAACAGTTCTGACTCACTGTGTGTCTTCAGAAGAGAATATTTTACAGCAACCTTGCTCTGAAATACTTCATTATGGGGTGGACCTAAGAGTTTAGTAATAGCTGTGTGATTTAAACAGACTGATTTAAACTTTTCATGGGCCTTAGAGAATCCTTAGTTTATGTCAAATGTTTGTTATGAGACTTTTAAAAGGTTTTCACTCATTTTCACTCATAGACTTGATCTCTAAGTGAGCAGGCTAGATATAATGTTAATTGCCCTACTTAAAACTGGAGGGGGCTTGATTCGGCTAATGTAAATCCTTTTGCCATTCAAAAGATTAGACGTGCCTGAAATTAATGGAGTGAGTAAAAGCGCATTCAAAGTTATTTGTCTCCCAATAGCAATGGTTGTTTGACACACCATCCCTTTCTCTCTTCATGTGCGTGGCTCATGGGGATCAATTCAGATTGGTTTTGTGCCTCTTCCATCTACACTACTGTGAGGGAAACTTTGGAGTCAAAACACTGATATGTAAGACTTCATAAACTGTTGCAACCAAAAAGTAAACATTACTGCTAGAATGTTGGTTAGCTTTTTCAGCTAGATGCTGAAAACTGCTTTTGTGTGTGTGTGGTTTTTTTTTGGTCTAATGAAAAAAATTATAATAATTTGACTGAGTAAAAAATAGCCCTTTATCACTGTGAAGTTACCCAGTGGTTACACCTTCAACCAATTTTTCTTAGTGCTGGAACCAAATACTTGCTTGAATTAAATTAGAGTTTTGCTTATCTGTGGCTTGTAATTATAGAGTATAGAAAGTGAAAGTATAATTTGATTTATGACAGTTTTCAGTCCTATTTTTCAATTCCTTGATGAAAAACCCTGTGAATTGCTACAGATAAAATGTGACTTTTAGTGAGCCTGACTGTGCGCCTGGCTGATTCAAGTCTGCATCAGCTTTTTAAGTTATAAATCACTTGCCAGCAGTCAAATATGCCTGGCTCAGTTTGTGCTGGCATTTGAGACAAAAATAGCCTTTCACTACTTTTGGTCTACAAAAGCCACTATCAGATAAAATCAAGACTACTTTTGTCTTAGTGCTGATCAGTCAATTGGGGTGGGGGGGTGGGGGGGTGGGGTTGTTATACTTTTGTAGGTAATATTTTTTTTATTAAGCCTGGACACATTATCTGACTGATTTCTGGATGGAAAATGATGTCACTCGAATTCACATATTTAGTACTAAAACATGCATTACTAGAGTTATTACAGAAAGTTATGGCTAGGTCCAAATGACTAACCACAAGACAACTTTACTGTGGTGATTAATTTCCTCACAAATATACACTACATGGACAAAAATATTGGGATACCTGACCATTAAACCAATAGGGACTTCAATGACATTGCATTCAAATACATAGACGTTAATATGGAGCTGGTTCCTGCTTTGCAGCTATAGCAGCTTCCACTCTTCTTGGAAGGCTTTCCACATCTTCGTTTCAGTTCATCCCAAAGGTGTTGGATGGGGTTGAGGGTCACTCAAGTACCTCCAAACTCATCCAACCACATCTTTATGGAGCTTGCTTTGTGCACTGAGGCAGAGTCATGCTATAATAGAAAAGGTTCTCTCCCAAACTGTCTCCACAAAGTTGGAAGCATGGTGTTGTCCAAAATGTCTTGGTATGCTAAAGCATTAAGATCACCATTCACTGCAAGTAAGGGGACACCTGAATTCAAGTCAAGAGGTTCCAATACTTTTGTCCATATAGGGCATGTACTTGAGCAACATAAGAAATGGCTACAAAGATTTTGTCTTTGCTTCTATTTATGTGTTACATTTCCCTATAAAGACATGCACATGAACATCACCTACTCTAGTATTAGCAAGTGTTATTTTTTCTTAACTTTATTTTTGTGCATACCTTAGTTTTTTTATTGAAAGTTACTCATTATCTATCATTTTTTGTGTCATTATATGCATTCATAATAACATGCATCTGCATTTTCCAATTCTTTTTGTGCTTGTGACTAATGGAACCCATCAGAGATTGGAAAAGGCTCAGTGCTGCCACCAAATTTCCCCAATGATGTGGACAGGGCGTCCTAAATTCCGCACCTGCCGAGCTGATTCAAAACTCAGTCTCTAATGAGTATGGTTGCAGAGCAGATAGATAGATAGATAGATAGATAGATAGATAGATAGATAGATAGATAGATAGATAGATAGATAGTGTGTGCCTCCATATTACTTTGTCAGGCTATCAGCAGTCACAAAGCAAAGAAAAAGAGTCACTCTCCAAGATATTACAATTTATAAGCAGCTCAATTTGAAAGAATTTCAGTGGAATCCATTCAATTAGAAAGTCCCATTTTTCAACTTCTTGATGAAAAAAAATTTGGATTTTTTATAAATATGACTGTCAAATGCAAATGAGCCTGACTGACAGATATGATATGGATTTGTAAATAGCAGTTTGTCATTTTCCAATTAAGGTTAACCTAAGCTTACCATGATTTAAACGAGTGATGAAACCAGCTGATATGCACCAGACTATTTGGTACATATAAGCATAGCACTTGGTTGCTGCATGAAAATGTAGCTACTGTTCAGTAAGTATATCAGTTAATGGCAATACCATAATCTTGACTTGGATCTTGATTTACTGACAGGCTCACAGACTGCACTGATCACTATAAAGCAATCACACCACTGTCTCTGACACATTCCTTAGATTTGATTTCACATAAAATACAGGAGTAGTGTCTTAAAACAGGAACATGAATGTTTTCTGGTCCAATGACTTGGTCTTGATATGCAGCATAAAATGCTTGCTAATTGCATTTTAACAAACATTCACTTGTTTCCCAGCAGACACGTGTGGATGGTCATATCTAGTCAGAGAGTCAGAGATTCTGAGACCAGTGGTGTTTGTGATGTTTTGCAGTTCAGACAGTATGTGTTCTTTTGTGGGCAGACATTAAAACTGGAAAAACAACAAAAAATCATCTACAGTAAAAATCCAAATACCAGATTTCTCCTATTAGCAAGCTTCTTTGGCAATGTTTTTTTCCCCTTATTTTGATATTGAGAACTACTGGGCTATGTTTTGACTTCTGAAAATGCATTGTTGCACAATTCTCAATGTGTGTTGGTTGGGAGATAATGAGGTTACATTTCATCACAGTTTCCAAGATTAGAAACATACCATAACTATGTCACAAACTGCTGGTTTTGTAATGTCAAACTCTTATCGGCTACTCTTTGACCAAGTTTGCATTCAGATAATCTGTTTTAAAGGATCTTAACAAAGTGCAAAGCGATACTCTGAGATCAGCGATAGTCATTTCAGCTTACTAGTGCCAAAAAATAGACGAGAAAAGAAAGAGATCAAACTGCAATAAACTTCAAAACAATGTTTAAAGACTTTCAGCTGCTTCATTTTGAAGGGATTTAGTGTCATTTCTGTTCCCCTGTGTTCACTGCAGTCAGAGCCAACTAATCCTGTAAACACAACGAAGGCCGATCATAATGTCATCCTTCACTAAAGCCTACTGTGTGGCTACCTCCTTAATTTGACAGGAAAGGTTGAGCTTGCATATTTCATGATTGCCCCTGAACACACCCTCTGGAGGCAGTAGGGGGTGATGGTGGTTTCAAAGGCAAAGGTTGGGGAGCTCACTCTGGGAGAGAGCAAGTCTTCCTCTTCCCCAGCCTTTGCCCTTTCTGCCTATATGGCCCCAAGCTGAGACACTGATTGGGAGAAAAGGTCACTGCTACAGCTTAATTTGCCCTGATGTTTCTGCTAAGGCATACTATCTTTCCTGCATTGCAAATTCTCACAAAGAGAAGTTGTCCAAACTGTATGTCTTTCAGCAAAATATGTGTGTATTAACATAAATAACAAATAAGACCTCCATAAAAAACATATTAAAAACAAGTAAGCTGCCAAAAATGGCAGGGGTAAGAGCTTCCAGGGACATCTTAAGAGTAGCATCAACTGCTATAACAACATAGCTGTTACATGGAGCGACTTACTTACATATAAATGTGGGCAGCTGTGTTTGAAAATAATTTTCAAAAGTCTGCGATAATGTAGGCTGCTGTGAAACACAAATATGAAGAGCGAACTGACTGTTTTATTTTACGTATCGTGTCTTGCCTATAAATTCATGTTATTTTAATTTTTTTTTAAGTTGGATGGAAAGAGCATTGCATCAATTTGTCCACAGAGGAAGCTAGCAATCTGAATGGGTCACTGTTACATAATGTTCAACAAATGCTGTATTTCAGTCATAAACCCCAAAGCATGAATTTATGCCAGATGTCAAAACAGATACCCATCATTATGTTCTATTCATCAGTGCACATTATCCCTCTGTCTCTTGAGGTTACATTTGTTGAAATGAGGCTTGTCTTTTAAAAAATAGGAGCGAACTCCTGATTATCCAGCTGACAGCAACTCATGAAGATGAAGCTAAATGCTGAAAACAATTTTGCTCTGTATGCAGCTTTATTACACTGAATCAGAGATGTTAAAGCGCAGCATCAGCACTTTGAACCTGTATAGCTGAACCTGTGTGTGTGTGTCTGTTTTCATTACCTGTGTCTAAGTGTGCTTGGGGGGCTGTGGGGGGGTATTTTAGCTAACATAGTCATTGGCCTAAGCTGATGAGTTGTTTTCAGCAAGGTGATGGAAAGTGCAGCAGCTCTGTTCAGAGAGCGTGTGATAAGGCTACAGATATTGGTCATGTGCTATTGATGCTTACCTTTCTTGAACTGCTCAAGCATTGCATCGAGCTTGGTATCATTAAACACACAATGCAACGGGTGCTTGTAGAACTGGGTGATGGTTTTAAGAGGGGTGCAGTCGTCTGGATCAACGAAGGCCAGGTCTTTCACAAACAGAATGTCAACAATGTTGGACCTTTCGTTCTCATACACAGGGATCCGCGTATAACCGCTCTGCATGACGTCAGACATGGTATAGAAATCCAGAATAGCGTCAGAGGCCAGCATGAAGCAATCATTGAGGGGGGTCAGCACATCCTCAACCGTTTTGGTCCTAAGCTCCAGGGCCCCTTGGATGATGTTGAGCTCCTCTTTCACCAGATCGTGATAGGGGTCCGTGACGCGTAGCATTGCCAGCAACTTTTCACGTGTGTAGAAGTTGCTGATCTCTTGGTGTAACATGTTGTCCAACAACTTGCTTATAGGGTATGTGATGGGAAATGTCACCAGCATCAGCAGGCGCGTCAGCCAGATGGTCTTGGACGCGATGGCCAGCCCGTGTCTGGATGCAACGGAATGCGGCAGAATCTCTCCCACGAAAAAGATGAGGAAAGTGCAGGCGGCGGTGGACAGAGGTGTGAGTCCAAGAATTTGGCACATCCAAACGACTAAGAAAGTGTTGGTGAGCACGTTGCACAGAACAAGGGTGCAGAGCACGTAGTTGCCGTGTTTGCGCACGGACTCGATCTTCCGCGCGTACTTCTGCTCCATCTCCGTGCCGCTGTTCTGGAGCACTTTGAGCTCCACGGGGTCAAGAGCGAGCATGCTGATGACCAGCCCGCTGAAGAGCGCGGACAGCGACAGCAGCAGCACCGAGAGGCTCGCCTGGAGCCATCCGTCCGTGTGAGGGGGCCGCTCCACCACAGCGAGCCAGAAGTCCCTCGTTCTGAAGTGCTCCCACTTCGCCCCATCGAAGGCACACATTGAGTAATATTTGATTTTCTCACCTCGCCGAAGGTCCTTGGCGAGCAGTTCCACCAGGATGGAATTTTGGCTCGAGGCAGACTTAAAAGTGCCCAGGAGCTCAATGTCGGAGCTCCGTGCACTCTCCTCGATGCACAAGTTCCGTTTGGGGTGCACCTGCCCCTCTCTGCCGCGGTCGGGCTCCTCGATGAAGGCTATCCACGGCGCCGCTGCAGCGTCGGCTCTGCCGCTGACAGTCCGGTTGAGCCTCTGCGGAGATGCTGCATAGTACACGCGCAGCATGAAGCGAGTTCCCTCCGTCGCCTTCAGCACCCCATCCTCCACGGACAGCTCTTTCCCAGTGTCCTCAGGCCGGAAGCCCAACAACCCGAGGGCAGGCGCGGGAAAATCTGAGGCAAAGAGAAGAAGCAGGGGCAGCAGCCATGGTCCCGGGATGCGGAGCGGGAGGAAAGCATCCGTAGCATCCGCAGCCATGATGCTGAGTGGGTTGTAGAAGGGCATTGGCGAGCTATGTCACGTGGCAATCTCTCTCTCTCCCTCTCTCTTTCTCTCTCTCTCTCTCTCTCTCTCTCTCTCTCCCACACACACACACACACACCCGCGCACCCACACAC
>JBBPDC010000149.1:14504510-14522624 GCA_037974485.1 Hemigrammopetersius urotaenia | reverse complement strand
TCTCTCTCTCTCTCTCTCTCTCTCTCTCTCTCACACACACACACACACACACACGCACACACACACACACACACACAGTGTATCAATGTGGCTGCTGGAGTGTCGAGTAAATAGTATCAGTTGCAAGCCCTCGGGGCGCGCGCTAAAATTACACTGCAATGACGTAATGTCATTTTGCTGTCTGAGCATTTTCTGATGCTTGCTCCAACCTACCTAGAATACGAAAACAGGACTATTCGGGAAATGGCCAGTAGCGAACGACTTCCATTATATCACACACTGCATCTGAGCCACCAATTACAGCATCTCGTCATATATATTTCAAACGATTTTAATATCCCTTCATTTTTAAATAAATGTATTGGCTATCTATGCACTTAAGCCATAAGCAGTCTAAGGGCTATGTACACACCATAACATTAAAACCACTGACAAGCGAAGTGAATAGTTCTGTAGGGGTGATGTATTAGGGATCAAGTGAGAAGTCACAGCTTGAAGCTGGTGTGTTGGAAGCATAAAAATTGGCAAGCATAAATATATGAGCGGCTTAAACAAGGGACGAATTGTGATGGCTAGGCAATTCAGTGTATCTCCAAAACGACAGGTCTTGTGGGATGTTCCCTAAATGCAGTGATTAGTACTTAACCAAAGTGGCCCAAGGAAGGACAACCAGTAGCCTAAATCAGCAGCAAAGTCAAGTGGTGGTCCAATCTGATTCAGTCCCACAGAAGAGCTACTGTAGTATAAATTGTACAATATTAATGCTGGTTGCGTTATTTTGTCATGTACCCCCTACCTAAGCATTGTTGTAAAGCAAGTGTGCCCCTTCATGGCAACACTATTCCCTAACGGCAGTGGCCTCTTTTAGTAGGATAACCACACTGCAAAAAAGGTTCAGGAATGGTTTGTGGAACACAACAAAGTGCTGACTTGGCCTTAAAATTCCCTAGACCTCAATAGATCAATCTAATACAGCATCCGTTAGATGCTGTATCATGTTGATCCATTGAGGTCTGACCTTGTAGCCTAGGATCTGCTGCTAACATCTCGTTGACATCTTGCGTTTATATGGAAGGCAGGCTGACCCGCATCACTTGTGCGGGGAAATAAGGCCCAGAAATAAGAAGATCGCACTTGCTTTAGAGAGGATGATGATTGTAAACAATCTTTCCACAAGATGGCAGTGTTGTGATGTTTAAACATAGTGGAAATGTAGTAAGGCCACACTGGAACAGCCGTTTACTTGGGCCGTATATATATAGTTCATTGTTTGTGCAGTACTCTGCAGGAGTTCTGTCAGCAATCACAAGTTAACCTTAGAATAAATTCTAATACGAAATAAAATTAAAAAATAAGCATTAAAAATATCAATATTTTGTTTGCTTATAGAAGGTAGTTGACGTTTAAAGCTTGAACAAAAGTTTGATTTCACGGTTTTTCTATATGCCTCCAGCCACTGCAAGTATTTGTGAAATTCTAACCGCAGCACACCCAATTTAATTTTAAGAAATATTGGTTGAACCATGTCAGGTATTTCATGGTAACTACAAGTAATGCTGGATATACACAAGCGAGGAGGGGTCTGAAAATGGTTAAGCAAACACACATACATACATAAATTAGCATTATTTATGCTATTTATCGATAGAGGCTAAATATTCAGTGAACTGTCACCGAAAAGAGAAGGTTACTATTTATGAAGCCGAGAGATTATAGATTGGACTTCACGTTAAAGGACATGTAAGGCTTCATGCTTCGTTCTGAATATTCAGATTTGATGAGCAAAATATTTAGTTAAGGAACCAATTTAGGTGATTTAATAGCACTTTAGATGCAATGGGACTGGTTATATCATACGTCCAGGAACTGTAAACAACTTCTGATTGTTTTAATTAGAATAGACGCTGAGCCACAAATAGGCAGTGGGAATGTGCTGTTCTTTGCGCTGCTGGGACTGAAGCAGAATCTTGACTGTTTGGAGTTTTGGCTTCTTTACTAAAGTGCGCTGGTCGTACCCTGCTGTTCAGTATCACCGCCACGCAGTACATGAGCCGCGTAAAAAGACCTACGCGACGCGTTTTATTGCTCACGCGTCATCGGTGTGGCTATGACAGACGGCCATGTCATCGTCCTTCTCCAAACTCCTCCGACAGCATGTCAGGCAGCCCGGGGCAGTGTTTTACTGCTCAGGCCATGGATGGTGTTCCCAGCCAGGGTGGCTCTAGAAGTGCAACATAAAATACGCCGAACGTCGTAAAAATTCAACTTTATCGCCATGTGTATGACAGTATACTCGCTCAGGGTTTTTTTTGGAACAACAAGTTTGAAATGTTAGTTTAAATATATAATTCCTGTTTGACTGAGCGCTCTGGTTACATTCCCCCTTTCCGTTGTTTTTGTTTAAGCTATAGGCCTTGTCTGCTGCTTCTGTGTGCCAGACCCCTCAACTTCATCAGGTCTGTTCTACCAACTGTTTTTAAAGCAAAGCAAACAATAACAACAACAAAAATAATAATAGTGACTATTATTATTATTATTATTATTATTATAATTATAATTGTTATTATTATTATTATTATTATTATTATTATTATTTATTTTATTTGCAAAATACGTCTTCGTTTATTATATGTAAGTTTATTTCTGTATTAGCTCCTTTGGCTCCTCTGAACAATGCAGTATGACCGTCACCGAACTGACTTAAACACGCGATAATTTTTGTTTTTATGTCTTTCAACTCTAAACTTGGGTGATCCTGTTTGGTTTACTGCATCGTTTATGTATTATTTACAGAAAAGCTCTTGCTAAAAAATAAATAACAGACGGTCATGTCATCGTCCTTTTCCAAACTTTGAGTGCGGTTCATTTTCAGTGATCCTCTTCGAACTTGTGACTGATGTGTGGAGACTTTAAATATTTACTTAAAATTACACGTTTTTTCATGTGATTGTGTTGCATATTTCACTTTTTTGTTTTTGTCCATTTGCTAATTTGTTTATTTTAGATTATAATTCTGGCAACCCCTCCTTCCATACAGGCAACCTCAGTTAATATTTAAACACCAAAATGAGGCAGTGCGGGAAGGATAGATGATCTGTCACATTTAAGAATGAAGGGTCTGGGGGAAGATACCTAGTTATATGTGTGCTACCTGGCTGTAGAGAACACCACTGATCTTCTGCATTCATTTTGCACCCGCAGCTCCAGTAACCTCCCGGAGTGTCCGGTCAACTCACAGCTCAGGGGCAACAAAGTCTGTGGAGACATTTGAATCGAGCAGTATTCAGAATTAAGTATACAGGCTCTTTTCCTGTCAGTAAGGTTATCGTTAGTAATACAGGGATCTGATCCTATATCAGCACTTCTAACCTGATGGTCTTTATGTACACGGGCCCTGAATAACCTTTTTTTCAACCATCGCGCACAACAGAAACCGTGGTAAAAGATCAAGTACTTCTTTCCTCACTTCTGAAACCATAGAATTGGACCTGATATAATCATGTATATTTGAGTGAATTAGCTTTATTCTAGTTAGTCTTCTGTGTGGCAATTTATTTACCTCTTGTCACAATGGCCCTTTCTTGCAGCAACAGTGAAAATAAATTCGGTTTGGTTGTCGAGAGGCCGTGCACGCTTTTGAAAAGTTTGATTTTGTAATACTGTGTTTTCACTTTATATACTCATATAAAACTTTAAAATAAGCACACTGTAACTCCTTAAATTGACAAACTAGAAATTGGCCGATGTAGCTTTTTTAAAACAGTATACACTTCTATGCAAATAATCATAGTAATATTATAATAAAAGAAGAAAGTTTGAATCTGACTACATGTATTTTTTAACATGTGTAAGCTGAATATATTTATTAATATATAATTCGTTTAATTTATATTTGGAGGACTACTCTAAATTCGAGCTATTATATAACCTTATGTATAATTCACACTGGCTGTATTTATTGTCAATGTAATGCTTCATGTTTCCTAATGGGCAAGTGGAATCATAAAGCGACTTCATTTGCCCAGCTACCTTTAGTTTAAAAGACATACTAGTAAAGATAAAACACATTTGGACTGGTCAGTTAATGAGGCTCATTGTTTTGAGGACATTAAGATATTAAAGACCATCCTAAGGCCCAATGAGCTTAAGGAATAGACTAGTTCCAGATTAGTATAATCTAATTCGTTGAAGTAATTTAGTCCATACTGACTCAATAGACAGATATTAGATGAATAAATAATTGTTTCACTGGCTATTTTTATAGAACCAGACCTTGTGTCTAGCTTTTCTGTCTGATTTATTTATTTATGATCTGTTTCTGTAACACTGTAACACTTGGTCTGGATGGTCCACTGATTGTCAGCTTATTCACCTAAATATCTATTTAATGAAACTCAACTTTAACTTTAATATAAGAAAACGATTTATTAAACCTAAACCCAATCATAACGCTAACCTTAAGCTAAAACTTGCTTCTAACCCTAAACCCAAAGTTTATGTTGTTAATAATCCACGTGCACTTTACCAATAAAAGCGTGTATAAGTGACCATTAAAATAAATTGTGTGACCAATGAAAGGGTCTTCTATGTTTTTTCCCAACTCAGCTTGATTTTTAAAGAAGTAAAAGTGTTCCTTAAAACATGTAAATGCACGAAGTAAAGCACGGTTATACTTCTGTTAACTAATTCTCAGAAGTTTAATGAACTTGGTATTTCAAAGCAGTTTAATTATTTTTAGTTAAAAAGCAAATGCATTCACGATTGGTTGTGCATTTTTATAGAATAGTTTATATCCTGAACGTTTATACATTCTTTTAATATTAATTTAGACTACCATTATCTGCTGTGTGTTCTCAAAAGTGTATAACTGGATCACACTGTCCCCTCAAGTTTATTAGAGGCTAAGCTTATTTAGAACCATAGTGGCTTTTCATTTTGACCAAATGCGACTTAATTTAAGGACGCAATTCTGCGCTAAATTACGCTTGAAACAAGTTGTTAATTATTGAACAAAATATTTCTTAATCATAAAGACGCATCGGTTTACTTGTTTGTCATACGCTCACTTACGGTAGTCATACGTTTCCAGATTTCCAGATTTTAGTCAATCTGGAAAGTGTATGGTGGATTATTTCTGCGAACCCAATAATCTTCAAATCAGACAGAGCGCGTGAAAAATACATAATATGTACAACTGAATTCTTAATGCAAGGAAAATCACATCTTATAAAAGCGTGCGCATTAGGCAATCTTTACCATTAGACATTAAATTAAATTAAATACTCATTTGATGGGTAATAGCGTTCTAGACTGTCTTTAAGTATGACATTAACCTCAGATGCAAAGTCTGAGTCTTCAGATAAATGTGTGCCACCTTACCTCTGTAAGCAGCAGCCTGTCTCCCGGAGGAGGGGCGGTGCTGCCACAGCTTCTGGCAGCAGTTAGTGAAGAGGCTGGCCCCGGGGCGTGAATTACGGCAGCGAGCTCCAAAACAGCGCGAGACAGGGGCGAGGGGACACAGGCTCACAGGACCATAAAAACAAATCATATGCTTACACCGAGACGAGGGACAGCAGGACCTCAGGTGACTCTAATCGCTTCTTTTTTTTAAGGCTGCTCGGTTCGCGCTGTTTGGCTCGGCGCTCGCGGAAAGAACGATGCCCAGGCGAGTCCTCATTCAGATCTTCCTCTGCCTCTCTCTCTGGCTGGCATTTACAGCAGAGGTTCTGCTGTCCTCCGCCGCGACCCACGGAAGACACGCGGCCGGCGGAAAGCGGCAAAGCTTTCTGGAGAGAACCTTAATTTTACTAGATGTCAATACTCGAAGTCCGGTGAAGGTTTTGAATGACAACTTCCTATCGTTGCAAGTGGACCCGTCTATCCTGAAGAATGGGTGGCTTGACTTCTTAAGGTATCCAGTTTTGACTTCTCCCATTCACCCACCGCTACACATCTTACTGTATAGACACATTAGCTCTTTTGGGTGTCGTTCGTCTCTCTGTTTTAATGGAGTACGAAGGAAAAATCAACACCAGCAGTCTTTTTGTCTTACCCTTGCTCATTCACGCTGAGGACAAGGCCAGAACAATATATGGCATGAGGCTCCCTCTCTCAAAAAGAGTTATTGTATAGGCTACTAGTTTCTTGTATACTAACTCTACACGATGGGCTGTTTCACGTTCAGGTGATTCAGTGCGTTTTTGAAACCAGAACCACCCCCAGTATCCCCCAGTGCTCTTCTGTGCGCGCTTGCTTTTGCTGTGATGAGTTTTTATGAAAAACAGGCTGCTGGCTGCACCGTACGAAATCGTTTGCGTGGGTATTGACACATTGCTTGACTGCAAGCGTAACCAATGCGCTTCTAGCGGCTTTCATTTCATGGAATCTCTTTTCCTCCAACTCCTCGGCTCATTTTGTCAAGTCAAGGCTAGGCTACACCATGCTGACGCGGAATGCCCCCGACCCCTCGCGGCATCACGCTTTCACTTGACCGACGTCTCTTTTATTCCAATGAAACTCTCGAGACGACATGTGGGATGGGACTTGGCCCGCGATCTTCCAGAGAAGAGATAAAAGCCCACGAATATGCGAATATCTGCGCCTGTTGGTAACTGCTCGTGCTAATATCGTGCTATGAGGCTGTCACGAACAGCCCCGTGAACTCGTCGTCGTGAACTTGCGTGACTTTGATTGTTCTGATGCTGTGCAGCCTGCGTTTTAGGCCAGGGCTTGACCTGGAAGTGAATTTGAGCTTTTCAGTCGTGCCCCAGCTGTCAGGAGAGGGGTTGCCCGCATTGTAACAAGCACTGTGTAGGAATGGCCGAGGTCTAATTCTCTTACAACCTTCACATTTCAAGGCAAGTTAGTCCAGCGCTGATTTCGAACCATTCTGCTACTTCTGAATGAAAAATTAAACCAGCAATTATCGCACTTTTGATTACAATAGTGCTCAGATTGGGTGCATCTTGATTCTGTATATGGAGTGTCCAATCAGCATGTAGTTTCCATTACGCTTTACGTTTCCATCACGCTTTTAAGTGCAGAGCAGAAGTTTTTCTATTTTGGGTTACATGATATGTTCTTTAATGCATCTGAGTTGTCCCATGGCGAAGAATTACTCGCGTCTTGCGTGCAGAAAAAATATAATTTCTGCTGATTATTATTATTATTATTATTATTATTATTATTATTATTATTATTATTATTATTATTATTATTATTACCATTTCAGTAGATATTGTTGATGATGTTATGATAGTAAGCTTAATTATTATTATTGTTATTGTTACTATTCTTATTATTATTATTTGTGGTAGTAGCAGTTCAATTACAGTACTGTTGGATCTATAATTGGACAGGTAACGTTTCTTTTATATATCGCTATATGTTTCGTTCTGAGATTAAAATGGGCTTTCGTTTTTATTTATGCATATATTTTAGCAATCTATTTTGCACAATTATGTAACTTATCCTTAAATAAGCGTAGGAGGTCTCAGACAGGTCAAAAAGTCAAGCAGGGCCATACGGAGTCAGCTGAATGAATTAAGGCCGTTTCCTGGTTATTAGTTCCGTTATGTTTGACTTTCATTTAATATTTTTTGGTCGTACGCATGACTGTCGATTGTTACTTTGCATGACATCCACCGTCACTTAGACACTGTTTTCTTTCTTTTTAGACTTCGATGAACGCCGTGCCTGCAGAAGTATGGCCTTTTAGCAAAACAAAAAAATTTAAAATACAGACACAGTTCACAGTACAAATACAGTTCTTATGGAGAGAACGAAGGCCGGATAACTGTCCGCAAATCTAGCGACCTAGATTTAAAGCAGAAAAATAAACAATACACAAGAAAAACAAAGGAGACATAGTAAGCTACCTGGACCACTGGTAGTGAAGTTTGACAGATCACCAGTTCTCATTTAAGCGCAAAGCGCTTGGTGGTGGTGATTTTTTTTTGCGCACGCACAGTTTTATTTTGCAGATTATAGCAAACTGTATGTGAAGCTGCCATTTATGTGGGGCAGATTTAATTCTGTTGTGACAACACGGTCATATAAATTTATGAATAACGGGGCGTTTTAACATGGACTCGAGGAGGCAAGCTTTGTGGTGGTAATCCATTTTGATGCTTGTGCGTGTGTATGTTTGTGTTTGTGAATAATTTTTGCATCTTTGCATGTCATTTAGAAAAATACTATTGTAAAATAATAGAAATTGTTACGGAGATTTAAAGTGACTGGCCCTATCACTCGCAGACCACGCGTTTTATAAAAACAGTTATTTTCATTTTTTAATCTTATTATTTAACTCCCCCTCCCCACACATTAGCTATAAAATACGTCGCGTTTATTTATAATTGTAGTTCTTGAATAATCCGACTCCGGGTTAACCTATCACGCGTCATCGTAACCGACTTTATTTCGAGCTATAGTTTGTTATTTAGACCCGGTAGAAACTCATAAAGGCAAAGAACAGTCTTAATAAAAATACTATATGAGAATATTGATGTTTAGCATTATTATATTAACTAAATGTTACATTTTGGCTTCATTTTGTTTTTTGTTTTTCTTTTTATGGGCTCTGTGGTGACTCACTGTCTTATAATTTGTAACTGTAAGTCACAGAAAGTAAAAAGACTTAACATTACACATGTTTAATGCCTTTTTTAGTAAGTAAAAATCACTTGCTAGGAATTCCAGCTTGCAAATTAGATTAAACAGAATTCAATGACTTTTAACAGTCATTGTTTATGTGTCCACAGTTCCAGGCGATTAGTCACTCTGGCTAGAGGACTTTCTCCAGCTTATCTGAAATTTGGGGGCAAGAGAACAGACTTCCTCCAGTTCCACAATCTGAAGAATCTCGCCAAGTTTAGAGGACCAGGACCAGATTATTACCTCAAAAATTATGAGGATGGTAAGACATTTTTATTCTATACAGTGCAAAAAAAAAGTGGATGACAAAAAGGCAATTCAACATAAAATCAACTATTTGTTGTATTTATCACAAAGTCACTTTGTTTTGTGCATTGTTTTCATAGCTTGGCATAATAAACCTCCTTTTGTGACACTACTGAAACATTAAAATGGTTTACTGTAGGTAATTTTCTAACGGTTCCCAGTATCTACTTAGACATTGTGCGCAGTGACATTGCCCTGGACAAACAAAAGGGCTGTAAGCTGGCCAGCCACCCAGACATGATGCTGGAGCTACAGCGGGAGAAAGCAGCTCAAATGCAGCAAGTTCTGCTGAAGGAGCAACTCTCCAACCTGTACAGCGATGTCACATTAACAGGTAGGAGATCAAAAAAACACACCACCACACATACCACGTTTTATAGTGAATGGTGGTTACATTATAACTACAGAAATGTTTAGGAGTCTTTTTGCCCACCTGTTCCTGTTAATGGCTGCTTTGGCCCCCTGTAAGCTGGCATGCGCTTGTTTTCAAAATTCAGCTTGTTGACCTAATGTCACTGGCATGTTCATTACTCATTGTGTTTAGTTATGCAACTGTGCCTGTTTGAATACACCATTTGTTTTTAGAAGCAGAAGAAAGCACACTGTATTAAAGAGACAGAAAAAAGGCAATGGCTTTCAATAAATCTGAGAAACACTTTTGATGAGAGAGCTACTGAGAGATTTTAGCAATATAAATGAATATGCAAAAAGCTCAATGAGTTGCTTGTGCTTTACTAAAGGGATTTAGTTGTTTAAGTGTGTTTGCATGTATATAATATTTAAATCATCATTCATTTTTTTCCTGTAAAATTGTTAAAGCTCAGTAAAACATAGAATAACTAGTCAAGATCAAGTGCAGAGCAGACTGAAGAAATGACATAGATGATAGATGATTAATTGACTCTGCAGCTGTGTGCCTGATAAAGGCATTCCTGCATGATTGTGCTATGGTCTGACCAACAAAGAGAGAAGAAAATAATTTGCAGTGCCTTTTGCTTGTAATAGATCTTTATAAGCCTCAAGGAATCAGTGCACAGAACCAGGCAAGAGAGAATTTACTGTAGCTCAGTGGGTAGGATACTTGCCTCCGGACCAGGAGGTCACAGGTTCGAGTCCAGCACACCACCACTGGGTTCCTGAGCAAGACCCTTAACCCCAAGTTGCTCCAGGGAGACTGTCCCCTGGAATGGAAGTCGCTTTGGATAAAAGCGTCTGGTAAATGCCGTAAATGTAAATGTGAGTGTTTCTGAGATTTTTGTTTTTTTTCCTGCCATTTCTGACACATTCTGACAAGGCACAAATAGAAAAGGGAAAATACATGCTGAAAGATCACATTAGGTCTCGGCTGCCAGTACTATTATTGAAATTGAGCATTAGCAAAATTTCAAAACTGCTTTACTAAAAACATAAATGACAAATTTAAGAGATATCTTTGATGAGCTCTTGACAGGTCTGCTATTGTTGAACACATGTCTTATTATTACAGTGTAAACAGTAATGTAACAGTTCGATGATAACAGATGATCCACCACAGACAACCAGACAACCAGTTGGAGTTTATTAGCTTTAAATTGATCTACATTGATACTACATTCTATTTCAGAGCCTGGTGTACTTCTGTTACTTCTGTCAGTTATACTTCCTCTCCTGTACACACACACACACACACACACACACACACACACACACACACACACACACACACATATATATATATATCTATATGTCACATAGCAGGGAGCCTGTAGAATATGTAACTTTGAGAGGTGGTTCCCGGTTTCAGGACTTAAGACAGCATTGTTAGCAGATCAGCAAGAAGGACAGGCCTGTTAACAATCAGAATGCCCCCTGTGCAGTAACTGGCAGGTGGGAGAAGTGGTAAAACAGCTCCCTTCCATCCTTTTCCACTCTCTGCGGATGACCTTTTCTGACCCTCTCTCATTACGACGAGAATTGTACTAGACGAGAAAGCACCCCTGCCAGTTAAAACAAACCGTGGTGAGACAAGCTGAGGTCAAACTCTCACCTCTCTTTTTGTCATAGTTTAGTCCAGGTTAGTTAAAGCAAACCATCTGAAACAAGCCAAGGTCAGGGTGAATTGATGGTCTTTAGCCGCCATAGTTCTATCCAGATTTCAGGGTCCTGGTTGCTGGCTACAGTTTCACCACTGACACAGCTGTTTCAGTTTCACACTACCAGTTCTTTGGTCTTACTGGCTGCCTTTTTACTTTATTGCAGCCATTTTTTCTGCAGCTAAACTATGTTTCTACTTTGCTCCCCGTTCCACGTTTACAGGATGAAGTGCTATGAAACACACACAGGTTGCGTGTCTATTATTTGCAGAAGATATTCTGCAGTTCATCACTGTGCAAATCTATCACTGCATCTGTTACTAGCCAGTTAGCAGAAAATTACAGCCATGTTGCGTAGACAAAACATAGACACACTCTGAGTCCATAAATCACTTACTCTGCATTCTGACACACTGTGTATGATAAATGTCCACTTCACTTTTTTGGTTCTCAGGAATTTCTCTCTGCTGCATGCATTCATTCAAGTGAAATGTAGATGAATGCAGCAAAAGGTAGATTTTATTGTGACTAAGGTGTTCTGGTGCAGTGACGATCGTGGTTGTCATCACCTGTTTTCTAGTCTGCTCAGGGCCACAGTGGAATCCTCCAATCTGCCTGGAATCCTGGAGCTCATTCTCCAGACTCTCAAGAGAGCAACATTCATCATAATCTCATGACAACTCACATCTCTATTACTGCCCTGCTCTCTCACACAGGTTTTTCTCTGCTGCTCTTCCCATTCATTCATCTTCACCTCTTTCTTTCCAAATTTCCAATGACTTCCAACTGGATATTTATTCTTTTTTTGAGAGAAATTTTAAAGATGTATCGAGACTCTCTCCATGCTGTGTTTCAGAACTGTTGCTTTGTATTGTTAAAATGTTTGCAATATTTAAAGCTATTTCCTGCCTTTTCCCCTGTCCGAACTGAAGACAAATGACAGGAAATTGTCCAGTAAGTGTAGTTTGGGCTTTAACGAAAGGTGCCCTTTAGCCCCTCATTTTCGTTGACAGCAGTAACTACTTGAATTTTCATCTCATTAAAAGCTCTTTAAAGGAAGATCTTATGAAAGCAGCATTGACAGTCCTCTGTAGAAAATCAGCTTTGTTTAGTCAGAGCTGGGATCATCGAGTTGTCCATTCTTGTAAATGTCTGTATAAACAGATCCTGAATTTGTTTAACTGTAACATGGTTAAGTGAGAGATATTTTTCTACACCACAGAGTTGGGTTTTTCACTTTGTGGATCAGACTGCAGAAACAAAGTCTTTGAGACTGTTAATATGATGCCTTTTAGATTTGTTTTTAGCTGTTGTGGCCAAATATCTGTCCTGTCGAAACGTGTTTGCTGCGGAGCGGGGGCAATTTTGCTGAAATGATTGCTGGAGTATTTTGATGAATACCGCATGGCAGAATTTCAGTTTTCTGGGCTTTGTGTCTTCTGCAGTCGTCACATCCTCTTTGTGCACATTAGACTGTGTGCGTAAAATCACTCAAAGAGTTTCGTGTTTTGATTCCCCTCCCCCTATTCTTTGCACTGGTGAGAACATGCGTGCGTGCACTCAATGGAAACACAGCGAGTGCATGTAGCTTAGTGTGCTAGTGATGGATCTGAGACTCCAGCAGATGTTGCCGCCTGTGAAGGGAAACATGACTTCTTTTTTTCCATTTCTGAGACATGAAGCAGATGAAGGTTCCTCTGTAGCAACATATACACTAATATACACATATACACGAAACATGCACTAGAAACAAGTAAATTCTTGTGTCTGGACACCCCCCTAAACTTATACATGTATGCACACACATATAAGGCACACTGGTCATGTTTAAAGTCTAGGAAGTAGAGGGAGAAAGTGTGTGTGTGTGTGTGTGTGTGTGTGTGTGTGAGAGAGAGAGAGAGAGAGAGAGAGAGATGTAGAACATTGTTGAACATTTACACTATCTAATCCCTTGTGGGGCTTGGTTAAACTGAATTGTGAGTAAATGAGACACTAATACATGCAATATATAAATGAGTGCACAGATTCTTTAATCTGGAAAGTATTTAACTCTCAGACACGGATCTGGCTCTAATTCTGAGCTCCATCACATTTATGAATTGCTTTTCAATTTATTTGTATATTAAATTCACGGAGAAATCATGCAGAGTCACGTTTTAGTCCATGTGTATTGATGCAAAACATCTAAAATACATTGTACATGAGTAAGTAGTGTAAGTAGCACATCCTGTAAAACTATGTCTTGCCATATACTGTAGAGTTGTTTATGAATCTTTATGTATAAAAATCTGAAGCACTATCAGACATAGTCATCATTTTGTATAATGACTGCAAGATTTTGGTGATATGGTGTTCTGACAGATCATTTGGTGCGCCTTTCAAAACAAATGGTTGAATTGTCTCTTGGAATATTCTGTGTGCTTGATCCAGGGTTATTTTGCCATACGCATGTCTTGTTGTCTGGATTTGTGAAATTCTGCCAGCAGCTACTGATTTAGTTTAATGAAGTACTGTACATAAAATCACTATTTACCATAACATTTTATTTATTCTTTTGTATATTTAGTAATATAATTGTAAAAAGCACTCTTCGTCTAAACCATTTTAGATGAGTAGCACTCAACTGTATAATTAAAAGAACTGATCAAACTTGCACATATCTTATTGTGTCAGACATTTTTTCAACTTATTTTCTTGAATTTTTCATATTTGGAGCCAATTCCCACCAATTGTGTAAATCTGGTAGATACAGAACAGTAACCAACTTCTGTTCACATACAAATATGAGCTTCTTATGGAAAAATGTGCAGCTAATTACTGTGCCTTGTCAAACTGTTCCCATGATCTTGTATATATGATGTAACCTTTTTATTATCCATTAACAGAAATAAATCCGTTTCTTGATGATGAATTAAAGCCTAATATTAAATTTAAGCTGACATCCTATTTACATTCAATACCTACATTCTAGATCTTAAATATTGACAGCCATATTTACAAATCAAAAGAGATTACTCAAACTCTTATGTTAGTGCCAGGTTCAGTTGACTAAAGCTAAAAATATCAACATTCCAGTGTCAATGTCATCCTCTCCAGTCTTTTACTAAGATTCAATAATTGGTTTTAGGGGTTTAGATATTTACATGAGACTCTGCTGTTTGCACTGGTGAGTACCCAGGGTAAAGCATGTCTCTTTTGGGAGTATATGGCATAGTATGTTTCTTGAGCTGTCAAGAGAATGTTTGCTTCAGAATCTCTTTCAAGAATTCGCAAAATGATTTACATGTTGTTAAAAACATTAAAAGTTGTGGGGAAGGTGCTTGTGGGTGTGTGGTGACATAGGCAGTAGTGTGTGAATTGCTATCTCACTTAGCAGGTTAAATGATCTTGTCACTATGGAGTTCAAGATCTGATGGTAATTGTGTGTTCATTTTGGCATAGCAATTTGAGTCATGGCCATATGTCTGAAGAATGAAGTGAATATCATATTAAAATGACAATAGATCACAAGCATGACACCCATCCCTTTTACCTTAGTTAATCCTGTGTTGTGCTCTCAGCTGTTTTCTGATGCAGTCTCATACAGAGGAAGGATTTGTGGCTCTTAAGGATCTCTTCTGATCAGGTCACTCGTTCCAGAACATATTGGGTTTCCCCTTGCTCCTAGAACACGTTTATATATTACAGCTGCTCCAGTCTCAGTTTGCCAGTAACTTTGTAACTTAGTTCAGGATGGTCCACTACTGCTCTAAGGAACAATATTAATTATTTTCTACTTAATAATATATAGGTTATATAGTAATAGTTAAAAAGTAATTATGAGGATATATGTGTTATGTCTTTTTGGCTGATGTTCTACATTAAAAACACCTGGTTAAATGCTCTATTTTGCTGCTGCTAGTTAGATCTTAATACATTACTATTACTAGTTGCAAGTTTTACAGTAGAATGACAATGTTTGGGCATATGACTGCAAATATTACTTCATTAGTCATTTATTTGGACTCTAAAATGATTAATAAAGTAGGCTAAAACAACGTGCTTGTTAAAAAGATATCCTAATGATATGTTAATGATAATGATATACAAGATATGCTGCTGTGAACGGGAAATAAAGAGTGCTCTCCAGCTGATAACCTGCAGTTGGCCAGAAATTATTGGTGGAAATATGACAGGCAGTAATGGCCAGCTGGTAATACACTTTTAAATGCACCTACCCTTTCTGGGCAGCCAGTGAGGGAAGTTAGGGTTAGGGTTAGTGTTAGGGTGACTGACAGGTTGCAGGAAAGACTTTACTGAGAGACAGCAGGAAAGACTGTGCTGGTGACTGGTGGCACAGTTATTCAACTCCTACTACATTGACTACCTGATGAAACTGTAAGTGCAAAGAGAAGACAGCATTACAAGTAATGAGTTGCAAGTAGTCAGTTGTAGCTTGAAGGACCAAATTAAGTTGCTTTGCATTAACATATCAGACAAGAAAGATTCAGAACTGTAGACTAAAACTAGAGAACTGTCACCTCAACAGTGGCTGTTCCTATAAGACTATAGGTGAAACAGTGTTTCAGCAAGAAAACTTATACAAAAAATGTATAACTATTACTATTTTATTGGTGTGAAACAAAAAATGCTTATAAAAATAAGGTTGCTCTTATAATATCAGCTCCTCAATAGCCTCTGGTCAAAAACGTGAAACAGCGCCACCCCCAACCGCGGTGAAACAGAGAATTTCAGTGAAACATGTTTCACTAGCGTCCGCATTCATTTCAATGTAAATCTTCTCAGGCCCGGCAGCACGTGGATTTTCAAAGTTTCAATGAACTGTAATGGTTAATAAGTCCCACCCGTGAAACAAGTGACTGCCTACTGTGATAGGATACTTTTCCACTTCAAAATGACTGACATAACACTGTGGCCAATCACTGCTTTTGTTTTCACTTCGTTCTATTTTATGTACTGAGCACTGACCTTGAGTGTGAGACTGAAGCTTCATACATAACAAAATGCATAACATATTATTTAATAGTATTTATTAATAGTTTTTCTTTTTCTTTCATATTTTATTTTTCGTCTACGAGTGCATAGAATGTCATTAGCTTTTTAGCTTGACCGCTTGTTAGCAATCCCACCACCACCCAGCCAAGCTGGGCACTGGTGAAATCCATGGGGAAAAATCCCTACTGGTATTCCAGATTGATTAACAACTTCACCAAGAAGACCAGTAGGGTAGAATTAATTTATAAGGAGAGAAAGTGGTTAGATATGTTTTTTGGGGATTTAGAAATATTGTTAATTATGTACTTTTGAAACAAACATTACTATTACATGTTTGTAAGATATGCACAATAAAATACTATTTTTATATTTTGTAGTAATTTAACACTTACTATGAGGAGATTGAGGGAAGAGCAGGAGAGAAAAGATACATCAAAATGTGAGGCAGCAAAAGCAGAACATGGAGGTGAAGTACTTAGGGCAAGGAAATCATGCTGCCCTGGGTGCATGGCGAGGTAGGCTACTGAACTTGTTTCACGGCGTGCAACGAGGATGAAGGGTGGTTTGTTTCACCAAAAATATTGACCAGGAACCGCCACTGCGTCCCAGCCATATACATGTGAGAAGGACAGCCCAACTAACTTCACACTCCATATTGTGCTTCCAGTCAGAAACGGTGTACAATACAAGCTTTGTTTGAGATATTTTATGACCCTGAGATGTGTTTCTTGTAAGAATCAACACATTCCACCTGATTGCTGAAAATCAATGTCTATCCTATAATGTCTATAATGTCTACAAAAAACAGGAATCCCTGAACATCAATTCATTTAGAACCACTGCTTTAGTGTACATGAAATGGAAGACAGTCTCATTTTCACGAATACTAAGAATAACCATCTACCTTCTGATGTACAACTCTGTATATGTGAGCAGCCAGGTAGCAGGTATTCCAGATTTTCCTGCATGTGTTGAACGTTCATATATGAAACAAATCCAGAACTATTTGAAACAAATCCAGACAACTGAGAAAGGTAACTGCCTGGCAGCATCTAGAATGAAACTGAACAGCAATGGAATTTTCGGTTTCATCCACTCTTTCCACAGCTGCATGACAGAAGGAAGATGGTCTGAGGAGTCTGGACAGTACACAGTTTAAGTGGCATGAATGAAAAAGACAAGGAAAAAAAAAACAATCTAGCTTTTAAGATCTAAAAGCTTGCTAACAGATAAAATGTGTGAAATGTGAAGTACCATGACATTTCATAAATTCTTTACAGTCACCCATAAATTCCAATAGCTAGACTCATAAGGTTTACTTGGAATAGTGTCACCAAAAGATACACGAAAATGGACTGCAATGTTGTGCAAAGAGCTAGTGGATACATATCCTAGAAATGAAGGATAAATATTAATAAATGTAACTCCTGAAAATAACTTATAAAAGTACATTTCAGTTGGCAGCTTTATTTTCCCACTAAAACAGGACACCTTCTCCAACTGATTAATATTTTGATCCTAAGGCTTGCTTCAAGGAGGAATAGAGGAGTGTCATTGTTCTACCACCAGAAGATGTTTCAGAACTAAAAAGACAAAACCTGATGAAGGGTGTTTCCTGGCTAATGACCCTGTAGCTCGCACAACAACATGGGCTGTAATGCCCTGCAGGTAGTACACCTAGCATTTTCTTCTGGCAATTGCATTATTTGCCTGTGCTTTGAGCTTGTTTGATTACATACAAATATGTAAACTAATACAATGTTTTTGAAGAGAACCTTTTTCAGAGTTAAATCAAAAACAGTGAAAACTTTTGCGATGCTCATATGAATATTTGCTCCAAAAACAAAATCATGAAGGCACGTTGTTATAAGCCAATTTCTGCAGAAATACAAAATCTTATGTGCCATTTAACAAAAGACCCTATTCAGCCGTACACTCCGTTATCTTTCTTTCATTTTTCTTTCTTTCTTTCCATAGAAAATAATATGCATAATCTTATATGCATAACTAGTACACTCAACAAAAATATAAACGCAACACCTTTGTTTCTGCTCCGATTTTTCATGAGATGGACTTAAAGATCTAA
>JBBPDC010000149.1:14475793-14490243 GCA_037974485.1 Hemigrammopetersius urotaenia | reverse complement strand
ACCATGTAGGTCATGCCCCAAGATCGCTTTTCCTACTGTTTTTGTGTATATACATGTTTGTCCATTTTTATGTACTGATTGTGATAGAGTATCAGAAATCACATAAGCAAGTTTACTGGAGAGTGGTTAGAGGTGAGTGTGTACTAACATTGCCAATTAGCTTATTAACTGCACTACTTTCCTAACTCCACTGTAAAGCTAAAGAAGGCAGACTTTAGACACCAAATGCATCTTGGCTGATCGACTACATTTGGGTTAAGCGAAAACTGTGTAAATTTGATTTTGGCTGAACCATTGCTTTAAGTGAACAGACTTTCTCTCACTGCTACAAAATGTTCAAAGTCTCTAGAAATCATTACTGACATTTGGGTGGACTGATTCTACCAGGTTTGAAAAAATTATTAATAGTGTATGAAACTTGTATTTGTTTCTATTTTTTCTAAACACTGCATCTTCATTTTTCATAACGGCAGCATTTAGCCTTTTCTAGTACTTGGCAGCAGTCAAAAATGTGGTTGTGAATTTCCAAGCAAAGGAGCAGTCCAAAACAGAGCTAAAAAAGAGCAATTGTAGCTATAAGTTCATGTTTATTAAATGAGGCATTCTAATGATGATGATGATGATTGTGATTATTATTACTACTTTATAGCAGTTTGGGGACAAGAGATTACATCCAATATAAAACATTTTATCATTTCAGTGGCTTTTTGTTGAAGATAATAAAATAAAAATGTTGAAATATTTGACTTGAACACTGGCCTCAGTCTGGCTTGACTCTGGCCCAGCACTGTCAACACTAATGTTACACAATGTTCTGTTTTGCCTTGCCGTACAAAGTAAAATATTGAAATATATAAATATATATTTTTTCGAACCCACCTAGATTTACTTGTCATTTAATTAACAAAATAGTTTTATGTATATTGTTTTTATGTGTAGGTTCAAGCAGTATTTCCCCTTAAAGTTCTTCAAAAAGCCATGTGCTGAAATGTCACTTTCATTGCAACCACCTAAACAACCTCCTGAGCAGAATTTGCAATGGAAATGGGTTCATACTTTATTAAGCTATATTTAATAATTTCAGATAATTATTATTTTTAAACCTAAAAAAATTTAAATGAAGGCCATCATTCAAGTGTAATATATACATCATGAAATCATGACCAAATAAGAATCGTAATCTAAGAAGCATCCAGAAAATATTACATTTAGACCTTACATAGATTACATTTTGGCTACAGCAGTTATGGGGGATGAAAGAATTTTTTTTGCCTTTATTTGGAATGTTGGAGGTTTAAGCTCTAAACTGATTTGTACTGTGTAAAAACTGTTCTGAAAAAGTAACCTATAAATCAATGAATCAATCAGAAATCATAAAGCATTTTCTTTGTACAATGATGGAAGTGAAGCTACAAGGAAGGTTTATTTTTTAACAGGATGGTTTTTATTGTCCAAGACAAGGGTGCCACGTTAGCCATGTTAGAATTTTTTGATAATTTGAGATTGAGAAATCACCTTATTCACAGATGTGTATTATGTATGTATATGGAGACTGTTTATCATTTGTTTATGTACAGCCATTTACAAAATTCAGTTCAGAATATACAAGTGAACTTTTTTTTTCCTCACAGAACCCAACAGTTACCGCACCATGGTAGCACGGTCAGTCAACAGCACTCGCCTGGCACAGGACTACATTCAGCTGAAGACTCTATTGCAGTCGGTACGCTACTACAGCCGCGCCAGTCTATATGGGCCAAATGTTGGCCGTCCTCGCAAAAATGCTATCCTGCTACTGGACGGGTGAGTGGCTATAGCAGGTTAGTGAATACTCTGTAGGCCATTGTTTGGTGAATAATGCTTTTAACATAGTGTACCACTATTCTGTGCACATAATTTTAATTTGTCTGACATTAGTACTGTTGCAATGATGTTATGATATTTCAGTGATATGTGATTGTCATGGTTGCTGAACAGAGCTTGCATGATTTGAGAATGTGCATGAGGTGTTGGCAAGATACAAAAGCAGACAATACTTTCAAAAATATGGTGTAGATCAAAGCTTGGAAAGATCAAATTAAGAAGCCAGACAGACTGAGTTGAAAGTGTACGCCAACAGAAGAAAGACAGAACACTAAACAATGTTTCAGAAGAATACAAACAACTCAAACACAGAAGCATACAAGCATAGTTTGCATAGACAGAATGCAAACCAGGGGTTTATATACTGGTTTTACACTTTATATACTTTAAGTATCAAGTCTGATCAGTCAGCAATAGGGTGAGTTAGAACTGGTTGGACTGGAAATGGAGGCTAGAGGTATAGTGCATAATCTGACTGAGGCCTGTGGGAAATGTTCTGAGAAGTAGCTTTTATCCCTTCAAATATTCCTTGCATATCAGTCACTGGTTTGATCGATTCAGTTACCGGTTTAATTGATTCACTCGTTAATACAGTAAAATTCCCTTCGGTCATCTGGCATTTAAAAAGAAAAAGTTAGCTGATTTAAATTTCACTGGACTGAATCTGTGAAGTGAGTTTTTTTTGTGCATCATATTATTAGGGCAGCTAGTGGCCTAGTGGTTAAGGCATTTGCCCTGTGATCAGAAAGTCCGGATTCGATTCCCAAGACCACTAGGCACCTCTGAGGTACCCTGAGCAAAGTACTGCCCCCACACACTGCTTCCCGGCGGGCGCTGTGTTCGTAGCTGCCCCCTGCTTCACTTGGTGAATGGATTAAATGCAGAGGAAGTATTTCGTGCTGTTCACACTGTGTGCTGTGGTGTGTTCACGTATGACCAGATTGTCACTTTCACTTTTTTAGTAACTGTATTGTTTGACAAATATTTGGAGTTGATTCAAGTTTAAAGGAATAGAAGCAGGGCATCCTACTGTGTGGCAGATATAGGCACTACATATAGTATGGTTGAATTATTTGATAGTATATGAATGATACGGTTACTGGAAGTATGCTGTAATAGTATTAACACTTTTCTACAAACATCTTTTAAAGAAAAAAAAGGAGAGAAAAGTCTGTGCTTTCCTTCTGTGCTATTTCAACATTATAGCATTTCTCTCTGAAAACTAGCTTTTATGTGACAATATGTGAAATGACATATATGACATAAACTTTTTTATGTCCAAGTCCTCTTAATTAAGTCCATAGTCTTGCAAGCAAATCCATTGCTGATCATGGGTTACATCCATGCCCTTCAATTCATGACAGTCTTGAACTAATTGGATCAACATCTAGCCAGTGTGTGCAGAACTCCTTTAGTAAGTGAAAAAGGACACCGAATGTATTCAGTGTCCTTTTTGGTGGAGGTGAAGGTAGCTCAGTGGGTAGGATACTTGCCTCCGGACCAAGAGGTCATAGGTTCGAATCCTACCTTCAGCACCACCACTGGCTCCCTGAGCAAGACCCTTAACCCCAAGTTGCTTCAGGGAGACTGTCCCCTGTAGTTAAGGGAATGGAAGTCGCTTTGGATAAAAGCATCTGCCAAATGTAAATATTCCCCCCTGAACCTGGAATCCATAGTGAATTACAAGAACAGTCTGTTTACCAAAGGACAAGACACATTTTACTGGATCTGTCACAGAACTTTTAAACTCTCAGCATGTGCCTGTCCAGGGAGAGCCCAGCTGTATTTCATACTTGTCTTTTCCTGTTCAAAGCAAGACACTAGGTAATGTATGCTTTTCCAAAGGTTCCTTTAGGATCTTGCCTGCTATGATTTTTTGGATCCTCTTTGGATTGCTCTGAATAAAAGATTTTCAGTGTTGGACTCTGTTTCAGTCTTGCACAGCAGGTATTTGAGCAAACTACTTTTGTATGTCTCTTGACCTTGGATTGTTGGAAAGAAACATCTTTCCTGACAGCAGGAGCTCACATGTGCAAAATGATGTCCTGCAAGATGCTTCTCACAGATAGATTGCTGATGAAATGAGAGCCATTTTGAATAGGAGACAAAAGTGCTCCTGTAACTAAATGTTTACTGACCAGGTTTTTGCCAACTGCAGAGTCAATTAGTTTGTTGTTTCATCCCATGACTTGCATCTGAAACAAAAGTATGATACATGCATTGAGAATGTAAATAAAAAAATATTATAAGCTCTTCCTGGGACCTTTGTGTGACATGTTCTGTTTGCACTTTCCAGCTCCTATCAACTTATCATCATATTTCCCAAGTTAGAACTGTTACTGAATTAAATACATAAGACATGTTTGTCAAACAATGCATCTTCGTTCTAAAATATGTACATCAGGCAGGGTGAGTGGCTGGGTTAAGCTACTTGCATAGAGGGGAGTGACAACCTATAACCAAACACTGCTGTGCAACAGCTTGACTGCAAGTGTCTCACAAAGAGGTGGTAATAGTATGTTAGTTAGAAGTGTGTCTTAGTGATTCTTTTTAAGTGCTTTGACCAAAAAAAGTCTCATATTTCTCACTCATCGTCATGCATGCACTTTAAGATAGCTCCATAGTTCATCCTTTGTTAATCGTTGTCTGTCTGTATTGTGAAGCACATAGCAAACTCTGTTTATGTTGCTTCCAGTGGGCTGTTATTGCTGGGGCTCATTGCACCAGTGAAATCCTCTGTCAGCTAAATAAAGTGTCACTCGATTTATGGTGTGACTGAGCAATACTCCACCTGCATCATCCTTGCTCTCCAAGGCAAGAAATTCTCCCTCTCTCTCTCAGTTTTTATTCCTTGTTTAATGCCTTGCATGCAACAGTTAAAGATTTTCACTGAAGGATGTTTAGGTTTTTTTATAGGTTGGCACAGGTTTTCTTCAGATTCTGTTGCAAAAAAAAACATTATTTTCCTTTAACATAGTTACACAGATACTGATCCAGTTCATTTAAATTAATCATCTTTGAAACAGCATAGACACAGCCAAACAACAGTTTTAGAAATTATGGACTTTGAGCCAACTAGCTGACCTGAGTGGAACTGCCATGTGAATAAGAGTCTATTAACCACTGTTTTGCCTTTGATGTGTTCCGCTTTTATGGACACACTGTTCTCATTCCAGTCTCATTTTAAAGTTGTGAGATGGGATTACCCAACATATTTCATGGCATCTGTCTCCTGCCAAAAATACCTCAGGATTTGATGTGTCTATATTTTTTGGTTGTTTGTGTTTTTGTGCAGTTGGCCACAGCTTTGAAATGTGGGATAATGAGGCCAGTTGGAGACAGTGAGTGGCTGCTAATTGGTTATGGTACAGACATGACCGAGCCAAGCATAAATATGTCATTGCTTAACCAACGCTCCCTCACACAAGTAATCAGTGGTTGACAGCGGCCCCTGTCTGCACCTTCTGCATTCACACTTAACCCAACAGGAATGATAAGAAGAATAACATACACCTCTGTATTGTGGCATTGAGCTTTACTTGGTGGGGGAAAGAGGTACATTCCACTAAATTCATTGTAATGTCCAGAGATTAACCGAAACTGCCATACATTTGCAGACTCTTGGGGGAAAAGCTTGATCAGATCAGATGCCTTAACATTATCTGGTCTTTAAAGGCCTGCCAGATTCTGGGCCTCATGTCTCTTCACGGGCTGATTGCTTTTTCTGTACTTCACTATTCTTCATCCATGTAGTTTGTCTGCCTCCATTGTTAAGAGCTATGGTGGAACTTTGGCGGACTCGGATGAAAATTTGACTGATAACCACAAGTGCCTTGTCAAAGGTCTTGCTCAGAAAGAGACGCCACCCCTTGCTGCTACCAGTCTGAGTTCAGATGGAAATGATAAATTGAGTCAGAGCTCTGCAGACAGAGAGGTCTGCTGTGCTTTGAGGCGGAGGGGGTGGGGAAGAAGGTTTTAGGAAGAAAAGGGGATGGGAGCAGTTTTACTGCACAGATCACACTTTCGTTTTTTCTTAAGCAGAAGGGCTGTTTAGAAAGAGAGGCCTTCTCAGAGTACATCTCACTCCCAAAAAAGGATCGCTCAGCTCTCTCTTAAACTGTCATCTCCTGTCTGTCTAGAGTGGGTTTACACATAGCCTGAAAAATCAGTCCCCTCTAGTCATATAAACATGCTCTCCTCGTGAGTGCTTGGTTTGTGTCTTAGTTCGCCTTGATATTTGCTGCCTACGCCAACGTTCTTTGCAGAAAGGGTCATTTACAATTGCAGGGCAGACTGAAATTGCAGCTGTAAATAATCTGCACTTCCACTGCCATTTCCCCACTCACCAACTGAAGCATTCTCCCTATTTTTCCCTTACAGGTTCATGAAGAAAGGTGGCTCTGTCGTTGATGCAGTTACGTGGCAACAGTAGGTATTCTACCCTTTAATATTTCTATACATAATATCCAATACTGCATTTTACATAGGGTAGCATATACATACATGTATGGTTATGCCGTATTTAATCTATTCTTAAACATATACAGCAGAACATAGAACTTACAAAATCAGTTCATAAATAATACTAAAATTGAATTCATAAAATTTTTCACACTCTATAATCTACGTAACTGTAGAACTCGTTTTGTCCACTTTTCTCTGTATACCTCAGCCCTTAATTGCTGTCACCTGTTGAGTGTGCTTGAAGGTAAAACACACACTTCCTTTAAAAACATGCGTACCTAATTTGAGCCTTTTGCCCTAATCTCATTTAACACAATTATTTTGAAGTGTTGTAAAATGATGTACCCTTGTCTGCAGCTGGTTCTGATGCTATCCAAGCCAGTGAAAGCCAAACCTTTTTTTGTGTACTGAAACACAAGTTTCCATCTGTGTGTGTGTGTTTTTTTAATGTGTGTATTGTATGCAGTACAATGAACAAGACAATTGTGATTGCTAACAGATATATACCATTAGTATTCTGTATGTGGAAGGAGGTGCTGTCATTGTTTTTGTTCATACAATATTAGCTTTTCTATTAAAAATCAAGATTTTGTAGGATTACACCATTATCTTGACACAATAGACTCTGCAGCAAAAAAACAAATCTTAGCAGCTCACAAAAACTACAGAAAATGCAATGAAAATGTGATGTAAAGTGAATCAGAGTAAGATGAGCAAATGAGAAAAGTCTGTGACTAGTGTAAGCAGCATTTACTTTTTAAAGATTTATTAAGATTTTATTTGGGAATTTATATATTTATATATTTTTTTCTGATCCAGATTTTATTTGCTTAATTTGCTTTTTTTCAAGAAAACTTACTCAGCAAATGCTGTTCATTCCATATAACATGATCTTTGGAATCAACACCAAAATATACATTGTCTTCATGACATATTTTATTATTAGCTATTAGTTCTTTTTGTTAGTTATTAGTTGAATTCTCTTTAGTCAAGAGATCCAGCAGGGACTATGCTTCTGTTATAGACTCTGGATGAAGCTCTTCATTATGAAGTAAGGAAAAGGCACCTGCCTGTGTATCAGGTTAAGAAAATGACCAGTAAAGGGGTTCCTCTTTTAAAAGAGTGTCATGCTCAGTAGTATTGTGACAGTATGTGACTCTTTGGTTTAGCTTCCTGTGGTACTTTTTTGTGCGGTGGTTTAAATACAAAATCGCTAGCAGTTGAGATTTCCTTAGCGGTGTGTGGAATGCAGTGTTCTGAATGGAATTTGTCTGGGAGCATGTTTTTGGTCAATTTGTCTTTGGACAGCTGGCTGTATTTCTGAGCTGCTGGTTGGCTGGTTAGGTGTCAGCTGGAGGTGAGGCTACAAGCTTGTCTGAAGACAAGACTCTGCTGTGGATTCTTTAAACTACAGACTTGTACCTCAAGGAAAGAGAAGGGGCACTGAGTTGCAGGTCACAGAAGGATTCTCTTTTTTTCACAGCATGAGGAATCACAGGTGCTATTAGCTTAACAGTGCTCTCCATTTGAGTGGTTTCTGATCTAGAAAATGACACTGATTCTGCTATATTGTAAATATGCTGTGACAGCTATCCAGGACAACCTTTAATCTATGTTTACTTTAGCTCACTGTGCTGTTAGTGCTTTCCTTGGCTTTTAAGTATATCTACTGAAGAGTTTTTCATACATTATTTCAGTAATTTGAGCCCACAAGCGCTATGTCAAGTGTTTATGATGGTTAAAGCCATTAAAAGTTATAAGGGCATTTGTGGGATTGCACCTCACCCCCCCAATTAAGTTGCCCTCCTGTGTCTACAGAGAGACAGTGGGTTTGGATAGCTTTCCTGACTTCAAACCTCTGTCTCTGAAAACATGCTAACTGCCCAGGGTGGACTCATTAATCCAGAGGTCAACCCTAATTAAGGGAAACGGAAGGAAAAAGTGGTGTCAGTTAGAGGAATTAAAAAAACACACCACCCACACTGGTGAATTCAAACCATATGCTCTCACACATTCACCTTTGTAATTATACAGTTGGAGCACCTTGAACTCCACGTTTCATGTTCTTTGTATTAGGTCCTATCTAAGCGCTTTTCATTTTGATCCACTATCTTTCTGTGCTGTCTCAGGCAATTTGAACCCCACAGCTCATATGAACCTGAAGTTGAGCTATAACCATCATGGTATTACCTTTCACCTGAGTTAAAAAAAAAAAAAATATCATAGTCAGTGCAGATGTATAGGAATAGTTTATATGGTGTGCTGTATCAAGGTGTTTCTCTTGTGTTGCACACAGACTGCCTGCTTTTTTTTTTGCAGAGTACCATAAAACAGATGTATGTGTAACATTTCTGTCTTGCTCTTTCTCTCCCTTCCATTTTCTCTTCCTTCAAACACTTTCTCTGTTTATAGAGCTGTATTCTCAAAACAAAGCCAACATGGCTTGTGGAAAGACCACTAATGTACCACACATTCTGAACCTAAAAAACCACTAATGGAGACGCATAAGCTAAAAATAATGAGGTGGAGGCGGTGAGGAGTTGTTCAATGTTGTTTGAGATCCAAGGGTAATGAAGATTTGTTGCCTCTACAGTTGTGGAGCCCTAGTCCCAGTGAGGCTGTAAATTGTGAGGGTCAGTGTCCACAGAGGCCCACCAGTCCTTCAGTTCTATGAGACTTTAATATGATTTGCTTCAAAACCGGTTGAGTTCATGGAGGCCCCTTGCTTTCCTTACCCCATCACCAGATGGTCAGCTCTTTGCTACTTCAGACTGAGCTCCTCTTTCTTCGTTTGACGTGACTGCAGTTATGTATCCTGTCATTGCCATCTCCCATAACTATATACTTTATATACTTTATATACTTTACCTTTAGACTGACACCAGGTGTTACAACTTCCGATTTAGCACACATTACACAACAGTGGACAATGGAAATGAGGATTTGGTCATATCAAATGATAGTGTTGACATCACGATTAATTACTTAACAACTTTCCAGACTTTCTCAGTGAGAGTCATTTTTAAGACTCTTTGAATAATATAGTAATTCTCTATGTAATATCTGAGATAAAATGTTGGTGAAATATTTATCTGAGCAATATGTTTTCTTATTATCATTTATCAATGTACTTTGCTGTGGTTAATTTATTTATATCTTGTATGTATTTGGCATTAGTGTGAGTGCTGATATAAATGAATGGTGCAAGACTTACTGAGCTGTATTCTGGTCTGCACAGTTACTACATCGATAGGCGAGTGACCAAAGTGGAGGACTTTATGAAGACACGGCTCCTGGAAACCCTGACAGACCAGATCAACAAGGTGTTGAAGGTGAGATTCTTTGTAGCAAGTGACTAAGGCTTACTCTAGGTTAGTAAGAAGACAAGATCTAACAGTATCTAAGAAGCCTGCTGATGACCTACTCTTCTGGAAGAGTAAATTACAAGAGGCATGTTTATTGCTTTGTTCTTTCTTCACACCAAAGATCTAGGCTGTTAGTGTCTGGGGCGTGGTGGTAGTAAAGTCCCTCGTGTCCTCATTAGGTCCTTCCCTCTTAATTAGCCAACTGTGCTCATTCTCCCGGGTGTACCATCCTAGCAAGCTATAGTCTTTCAGATTGGCTGTACAATTGCATAGGGAGCTAGAGTTAAGACACTGGGGAAGAAGGGCTTTGGTTTGAAATGGAGTTTCGACTTACTAGGTTGTGTGACATCTCATACCCTAACCATTCTAGTAACAGCCCCTCTAGGGCAATGTTGTGCCAGGTTTCACAACACAAAAGAAAGCCTTCCCCATGAGTCTTTCTCTCTAAATACACAGCTATCCTGTTATGCATGTCAGGCTCACATCTGGAAGAGTGTTCCCCACAAAGAGGAAAAAACTGAAAAAAACCTGGCTCCCTTCACAAATATCAAATGAATGAAAGCATCTAATTTTCCCCTGAGGTTAATGGGACAGCAATTAGTATGCATCCTTGAGAATGATGTTAGAACAACAGTTCAGGTCAACAGCTTGTATCAGCCAAGTCTTATAACTATCTAACCTGTTTAGGGAATTAAGGGACCTGTGGAGTTTTAGAGGGTTAAAAAACGCAGATTGTCCAGTTAGCTCGTAAATAATGATATGTCTAAAATAGTGATACTTTAGGCTCTTTGCCACTTTCTGGCAAATAAGAAAAGTATAATTCAGGGTCCCCAAGAGAGTGTTTTCCCATTTTGGAATGTAGCTTCAGGTGTTTGGAGGACAAGGCATTATTGAAGCTTTGTTCTCTTCTGCCAGTTATAATGTTTTACAACCATGGTGAAAGTCATAATTTGGTTTCTTTGGTCACTGTTTATTGCATTGAATCTATTACATAGCACAAAAATGAAGAAAAGGGTTTCTTTCAGTATTGAGATGCCTAAATGAAAAGTTTTTTATGATCACTTATTCAAGAATTATACAAGTAATAACACATGGAACTACTGTAAGTACTTCTGCAGCTAGTTACTGTGAGGTTATAATGCTTACACTCCAAAACGAAGAGATATATCAAGTCCATGTTATTGATGGTTTTATGTGGTGAATCTTCCTTTTTGGTTTATTGTGGAATATAGCTTTTGAAGTAAGTATATACATGACATACAGTGGCACTTTGGGACAATGGAACGAAGATATCTGTACAAAAGTACAACATCAGTGGCAAATACTGATGAGCCTGAATCTAAGGACAATAATAACATGCACAGAAAGTTGCTTTGTCATTTTTACTGATTTGTGATACACAATCATCAGTCATCAATAGGGTATTAAATTCAACTGAATTTACAGCATGGCCTGGATCAAATTGGAAACACAAACAGCAACAAGGGTGCTCTATATAAGCTGTAAGATCACTGGTGACATGGTCATACATTAAATGAGATTTGGATGCTACTCTTAAATAGTGATGAGTATCTAAAATCAAGCACATAGCCATGAACACAAGAACACTTTTGACAATGAAGGGTGTCTTTTTAAATGGAGAAATGTGTCCCACCGTTGGAGCTGTGGAAACATGTTTTCTGCAGTGTTGAATCATGTTTCACTCTCCAGCAGTCTGATGGATAACCCTTGTTTTGGCAGAAGCCAGAAAAACGCTACCAGAATGCTTGTTGTCAAGAGTAAAGTTTGGTGGAGGAGGGATAATGGTCAAGTGCTGTTTTTCAGAGTTTTCATTTTATTGAATGGAAATATTTAATGCTACAGTATAAAAAGACATTGCAGACAATTATATGTTTCCAACTTTGTGGCAGCAGTTCACGGAAGGCTGTTTCCTGTACCAGTATGACTGAGTGTCTGCACACAAAGCCCATGCCTTAAAGACATGGTTTGATAAATTTGATGTGAAGGATCTCCAGTGGTCTGCACAAAGCCCAGACCTCAACCCAAACAAACACCTTTGGCATGACGTTGATTGTTGACTGCGAGCCATCAGTGACTGACCTCACAAATACTCTTTTGACTGAATGGGTACAAGTTCTACAAATGGGGGCCAACAAATGATTAATTCCCATGATTTTGGAACGGGATGTAACATAAGCTCATATAGGTGTAATGGTTGTCTTCGCATTGTTATTTTCATGGACTGTATATGTACAAAACAACTGAACAACGGTGGTCCTGAAATGAACCCATGCGGTACTCCTTTAGTAATATCCTAGAACTGTTAATTCTGTTAACTGTTAAGTCTAACATTAGAGAGGGAAAAAGCAGGGATCAGTGTTATAAAAATATTTTGTAACCATGCTTGATGCACCTGATGAGTAAATTCTGGCTTTCAGTCAGTATCAGTTTTCCCACCCTGAAGACTTCAATACGTTCCAGGAATCTAATGAAACCAATAAAAAAACAGATGGATATTTTTTTTAACTTTCAGACTTGGTGTGTCTCAGTAGGTCTATTTACTGCTTGGGAAGGACTGAAGTATTTAGGTCACTTTTTTATATAAAGTCATAAGGTGCATATGGATCTTGCTGTAAAATAAAGCATTTGGTGGTCATTGTGAATGTGTTTTCTGCAGATTGTTAAAATCCATGCTCCGGAGAAAAAGGTGTGGCTGGGTGGTTTTGGACCTGCATGGGCTGGAGGCATCAACAATTTGTCTGACACATTTGCTGCTGGCTTTTTGTAAGTATTGTGCTGTCATCCAAAAAAATGTAATTTAAACATAAAAACAGTGTTACTTTTTGAATGCACTGACTGAAACATTTTATTTTGGGCTAGATGGTTGAACACTCTTGGAATTTCTGCAGTGCAAGGGATTGATGTTGTTCTGCGTCACTCCTTTTTTGACTATGGTTACAGCCACCTGGTGGACCAGCACTTCAACCCTTTACCTGTAAGTTAAATCTTAGTCATAGTTTTATGAACAATACGCAAACAGCATCCAACCCTGATCACTTGCTGCTGACCTCTCCAAAATAAGTTCAATTCATAAAAAGTTTCATAATAGAATAGAATAGAAATAGAAATACTTTTTGACATGGGCGTCGTAAGGTCTATTTTGGGGGGTCCGAAGCCCAGGGGCATTAGGACCCAGGCGAAGCTACACGGCGCTGCTTGTTAGCGAGTAGCAACTGGAGCCCGTTTAGTAATATTTCTCTGGTGGCAACGTTTGTACTTAGTTCAACAGAACAGTACTATGAGTGTCCATAACTGTTCACTGCTTAACTTTACTAGTTTCCTTAAGTGAAAGGAAAGGTTTGGTGAAAAGTTTTCAGCTCACTGTACACGCTAATTCCTTCCTACAACGCAGGGGGCTAAGCCCCCTTTGTATTTCCGTCCTAGTGATGTCCCTGCTTTTTGAATTTATGGTAAACAATAAACAGACTCACAGACATATGTCAGTATCAGTGTGGATACAGTACATTGTTTCCTGTGCAAATCATGTGAAGAAGAACACAATTACCAGTGTTGAATTCATATCTATGATGTTAATAGTTTAATAGGTGAAAACTGATTAATGTATGTGTGCATTCATACATTCAGAGCACCTACTTTAAAGACAAACAAATATGCACAGTGCAGTATGTAACAATTGTCAAGGTATTCTTTTGGCTTTGTTGTGAAATCTTTTCAGTCACATGAGCCAGTGAGTGTCTGAGATAGGTCCTCCTCAGTCTGCTGCATGGACACTTTGCAACTTTTCCCGTGGGACCTATTAGCCAAGATGAAAGGTGTTTAATGGTGTTGAATACTGGGCAGATGATGTGAGGTACACTGAAACTCTAACCCTCCGTCAAATACCCCAGGACAGTGTCATCTGCCCAGCACCCCCTTGCCCCTCAAACATGTGTGCTCCACTGTGTGTGCGGAACCACTAGATACTAAAAGACATGCAACCTGAGCCTAGGCCACTCTGACAGTAGCCACTGCAACAGCACGCAGCCCTTTTATGCAACTAGGCAAGACCAGCTTTATCCAAGGCATAGGTAGCTAATTTCCAAAGAGATAAAATACACTTCAGCTATTTTTTTTTTCTTTGACTGTTTTACGGTGTCAGAGATTTGTAGCATCATAAGCACAACTGCCAAAGGATGAAACTCAGGACTTAATATCCAGTTGTTTGGATGTGTTTGAAAAATCCCCAAATTCTAGGGACTTTTTATGTTTTTTTTTAATTATGGAATGTATTTTTTATTAGTAGTACCAACATGACTGTAAAAATACTGATCTTGGCAGGGTAACGTGTACACCTTTCATCCATAAAGCACATATTATCAAAGGAAGACATTTTCCAACATATATCCATGCCAAGATGGATATGAAGAACCTCTTATGATAAGATAACCTTTATTAATCTCACATCATATACCAAATTGTAAGAATTACCTTAATGAAAAAAGTAAAAAGGCAAAGGCAAATTAAAACCTTTCTTATCTTTTATATGAAAGTAAAATTCTGTTTTCCAATCTGGAAGAGGTTTGGGAATATATATCAGCCTGGCGCCAAAGAGAAGGCAGCCTTTCTAGTAGCTCCACTGAATTTCCCGCAGGAATCAATCAATCAATCAATCAATCAATCTATCCATCCATCCATCCATCCATCCATCCATCCATCCATCCATCCATCCATCTATCCATCTATCCATCTATCTATCTA
>JBBPDC010000149.1:14463849-14474996 GCA_037974485.1 Hemigrammopetersius urotaenia | reverse complement strand
ATCTATCTATCTATCTATCTATCTATCTATCTATCTATCTATCTATCTATCTATCTATCTATCTATCTATCTATCCTTTTATCCATCTATCTATCTTCCATAGAGTCACAAGTAATATTCCAGGTCTTATAAGCCCAGCTTGCCTATAAAAAATAATCCTCCATAAATTTGCTTTTTGTACTTGACTTTCTTCAAATGCTCCTCATTTTGAAAGGTCCTTTTTCCTGCTCTCAGTTCAATATCTCTGGTCATTCCTTAGAATAGCCACCCCTTGCTGGGATCACAATGCTTTAAACATAGCTGGGTGTCTGTGGGAACTGCCAGGCTTCCCACTGTGAGAATTCGCAACAGGCCCAACCTGTCGGGCTGCAGAGAAATTTATGTCCTGGCCCGCTCTCTTTAATCCTTCAGTCTAGCCTGCAGGGCTGGCCCAAACCCTATCCCTCCTCATCCCTCTTTGTCCAGCCCCCAAACCACTCCTCTCCTCTTTCTAAAGACTTACCTTTTTCCATTCTGTCATGCCACTTTCACTTTTCTGTCTTCTTTCAACAGTAAACAATTCACTACTAAATTCTACTAAAGTTTCACCACAATTACTTAACACAATTTGTTTTAACTCTGCAGGTGTAATTCATGACGATTTATTTGATGATTGAAAAAAAGACTAAACATTAAATATGTGTAAATTTGGTCACTTTTCAAAACGTACTAGATCCACACATCCACTTTCCAAGAGTGATGGCATTGAACTTTGTGAAGGCTACCTTCTGGTGACTCATCCATGTAAATGATGTTTGTGCAAGTGCAACAGCTAGTGCATCACTATTTAAATGCTAGTCTAACCTTCCTGTAGGTCTTTGGCAGTAATATATGGTTGATTTGTTTTGCATACCTGAAACATGAGCAAATTTTCAGAGATTTTTCTTGGTGTTTCAGATCTTAAATTGACTTCAGCTGTTCTGCTTAATTTCCATTTTTCAATGACAATGAGCGTTTGTATATCTTTATAGCTTTCTTTTGCTTTGTATGGGTCAGTTATTTTTAGTTTCAGATCCCTAGTCAGCTTTTTTGATGAGCTCATGCCTGTTTAGTTTAAGTTTAAAGTGGTTTAAATGTAATTTGAATTGTGAACACCTAACTAGGGCTAAGACCTTAAGAGTCGAATAAGCTCTCAGACTAACTGGAACCTTTGCTCATGCCATGTTATAAATGGTATTTCAAATAAATGGTAATCATGCACTAAAATGTGGGGAAATGTGTTTCATATTAAATCTGGTTCTATGCTGTTTACTTCTTCGTTTAGAAAATAATTTGAACAGCAGTGCCCACATTTTCTGTTGGTTAGGTAGAAACAAAAGCTAATATAAATAACCTATTGTTCCTGTTGACCAGTACTTAGTCATGTTCTTTGATCTCAGAGTAATTTATGAAGTCTTTGGGAAGCCTGACATCAATTTATTACTTTTTAGTAGATGCTGAGTTAATCCATACCCAGTTTTTATAGTTTGTTTTATTCATATTACTTTCTTTTCTCTCTCCACATCTAATTAACATACTTTGTTTTCCCTAGAGCCTCATTATACATTACATATTTTATGTGATTGAATATCATTGATGATTTATAACTAATTTTTTCATATTTGTCTAATTATTTTTCATATATATCTAATTACTCCATTCATATAAACTGATCCTGAGTGAGTGAGACTGGCTTAGTGTAGTTGGCATTCCTGTAGTGTTTTAGTATTATAGTGTTCAGAATTGTTGCCCTGTACACCTGACACCCTTCCAATGCCTACTGGCAGGGAAGCCCAGCCATCTGGTACAATCACAACTCACAAAAGCTGCTGCTGCTGCAATTTAGCTACAGCCTTCTCTGTTTTATCAATTTCATCTGCTTATCTTATGGAGCCTCTTGATCAGGACTCTTTTGGCACCTTTTTTCTATTTTTACAATTTTTTCATCTTTAGTTTTTCAACCATTTCACAGCCTAGGGGACTGAGAACATTTTTGAAAGCTTAATCTTTTTGGTGGTCTATCCAGCCCTGTGTATCATTTTTCACAGACATTACATCCATATTTAAACATGTGAGTTTTCGTACATGACAGTACAAAGAGACAGTCCTTCTGCTTAGACGTTTTCCCCCAGTAACTATGGCAGATCTTGTATAGTATTTGCTGCCGAAGCAAATTAAGCTAAAGCTTCCCTGAAAAAGAAGCCTTTAAATGTTGCCATATGCAGGATTGCATGGGAACTTCCTGATGCACACATGCTGTTCCCAATCCTTTCAATTAGGTGTTAAATTCAGGAACTGATGAGAAGATTTAATCTAAATCTACTGTAGTCATGACTGACAGACAGAGTGTTGGTTCTGTTTACACAATCAATATTTGTTAACATCTGAACTCTCAGATGTAAGGATTTTGCCCTGTTTTGATTACAGATGTAAGGGGGTTTGTGCTTCTGAAACTTCTGGTCCTTTTGGTAATGGTTCCTCATGTAATTAATTAATGTAGAATTAATGTAGAATATGTGTAGAAAGAGAAGGTAGAAAAGGAGAAGTGAATGTTGTTTTGTTCTGAGAAAACTTTTGTTAAATTTGATTAGTCAGCAGAAATATTTATTGAGAGATAACCTACAGAAAAAACATAAGATCCCTTATGCAAGAAACACCAACTATCTTGCATTAACCTGTAACAGAGAGCGTAGATTAACATAGGTAGTTATGTGAAGAACATGCTCTTAAATATTTGGTCTTCGTATGGGTGTACTCAAAGGTACATATAGTTTTCCTTATTGCTGCTGAAAAGCAAATGTTCATCATGTTGCCTTGAATCCAGTCAAGCATTTAGTTCTGGTCAGAGAAGAAATGCATCTCCTCTTTATGGCTCCTCAGTTCAAAAAGGAAAAGCTTCCAAATAATATCTGTAGTAATATTTCTCCAATTGGGCATCCAAGAAAGTGTCTCTTTCAATAAAAGGCTGAGGCATGGGTGGGCTTGTTTAACCACAGGATAAAAGAGCACAAGTCTCCTGCTGTCCTTACAGTAGAGGAGACTGATATGTGAAACGTACATTACAGCTGTGAAACTCTTATTTGTTTTTCACACCTTTCATTTTTAATCTTAGATGAATTGTTTACTTTTACCACGCTAAAATTAAAACATTTTTGAAAGGCACCACATACTGGGACGAACTTTCCTCCCACAGGCAAAGAAACACTGTTTCTACACTTTGTTTTTGAACCAGAACCAATCATACATGAGAATCATTTTTGTTTTCCAGTGGTGAATCATCCTAATACCCAGCGGTGTTTCTAGCTGTTCTGGCACTCTGGGCAGGTCTTGTCAAATGGAGTTGTGATTGGCAAAAAAATTGTCAATGGGGAGTGGGGGAGTGCTCATTATTATTATTTTTTTGTCAAGCAGGAGGGGAAAGGAGTGTTGGGTGTAAAATAACACCTCCACCCTGGTCAGCCAACAGGTGCCACCCTGGAAACATCGATGTCAAGAAATGCCCATTTCAATATCCCATATATTAGACTGTGTTGACATGCCCTAGCTTTGGTGAGTCAGTGGAGCATTCTTTATAACGTCTATAATATTGCAGGATTACTGGCTGTCTCTGCTCTATAAGCGCCTAGTAGGACCCAGAGTGCTGGCAGTGCACGTTGCTGGACTCCAGAGGAAGCCACGTCCAGGGAAGGTGATCAGAGACAAGCTCCGCATCTATGCACACTGCACCAGCTTCCACAAGTAGGTTTTTCAGTCTCTCTTGCTCAAAATAAATATCATATAATTTTCACAGTGTGCACTCATATTCCATTATCTTACACTCCAGAAAGAGTAAAGCTTAACAAATGTAGGAGTCATTTCATGGCACTTTTCTTTGTGACTGTTTAGGTGCAATTAGTGTCTATTTGACAGGTATTCCTGTCATATGTCAGACTCACAGTTATTTGAGAACACTGCCCAAAGTGCTTAACGTTGTTCTTTATATCTGCTTCTGCTCAAGGACATAAATAACTGACTCCAGACATGCACTCTTTCAGAATGACTGGCCATAAAATTTAACAAGTATCAATTATCAAATAAGCAGGGGCCCTTTCTACTGTCACAGAGTTGCTGAAAGGCAGTAGAGACCTTTATCCCAGCTCAGGTAGGTAAGAGAGTTTTTTTGGCTAGGCAGGCCAGGGGATAGGGGACAATAGAAGGGTCTGTCCCCAGACCAGATAAAAAATGCCACCATCCCCTTTGATGGTTATCGTTTACTCCCAGGATGATATGCACAAGGCTTGCTGGCTTGTCAGCAGCAGTATAGGCTTACGGACCACAGTCCTCCTCCTGCCTCAGCTCAGTTACAGTCTGTCTTACTGCAGCTTCTCCTGGCTGGAGCTTCTTGTAGCCTCATCCAGTTTAATCTGTACAACACATGGGACTATTAAAAGGTGTATTTAGCCATATGGGGTTTCAGGGTACTGGTTTAAACATTCATTTAAAGTAAATGCATGCACAGCATCAGTTGATGCAGAGAACACCTATTGTGAGAGAATTGAATTTAATAAAGTTAGAAGCACCATTGTAAGACCATAAAATAATTAGATGTGAGCCATACATATCAGGTTGCAACTCCTTGAGGCATATACACCTCTGCAACACTCTTTAAAAATCTTATTTTAATGCAGCTCACAACAATGTGCACAACCATCACATACATGTTAGAGTAATTTCACTGGTGTGTTAGATGTATTTGAACTGGTGTGCAGTCTGGTTCACAAGAAGGTGATGTCTAAATTATCTTTTAATAATACATGATATAACTGAAAAAAATATGGTATTCAAAATCCTTATTTTTGGCAACAATGTGTTAGCATGCTGTTTATATCTTTCTTCTTCATATCATGAGGGTTGCATTCTATTAGTGGTTGGAAGGACTGGTCGAGCAAGGAGTACAGACTTTTTTTTAAAAATCTGAGCCAATTTAGCTCATCAGAACATCCTTATACAAAACAGGCCTCTGACTTTTTCTTTGTTTTCTTTTTTTTTTTTTACTCACTTTTATGCACCACAGGCAGTGTGGTTTGCACCGTCCACATTTTGTCATTTGCTGACATGAAACAAAATATTAGATGTTTATGTTTCCAATGCAAGTGCTTGAGAAGTGCACATTTCAAAGTATTGGGCAGTGTTTCTTGCTCTTCAATCTGTTTATCTGATCAAATGCACTCAAATGGAAAATCTCTGCCTAAGTTACCAAACTCAATTAAAAGTGAGACACCACATACATATAACACAATATCTGTTTTCCTTTTGTTTCATGGCCTTTTTTTAATGTTTGCTTTAGTTCCACAAGCTTTGTTCACTGTATGCCAAGGTGTAAAAACCTTGGATGGGAGGCCAGGATGGTTTTGCTCAGAGAGATTACTAACAGACCTGTTTAACAAAAGTCAAGCTCTGACCTGTTCGCTCCTCTGCGACATGTGGTACTCACTACAGCTGTGTTGTTCTTGCCTTTACATTATACCTCTTATTGGATTTTATCATGTTTGCCTTATCGCTTTGCCAGATATTTATCTTTTTTCTAATATCCCAAAAGTCTGGTCTTCAGCAGTTTTAGTCCAAAGTGCAGTGCTCATGTTGAATAGTCTGAATAGTCTCTGTAACATAAGCACATATCATATACCACACGTTTGTTCTCTAGTGATGCAATAAGCTTAAGAATATTTAACTAAAGCAAAATAGCATTCTCTTTTCTTCAACACATGCACTTTTTCATTTGGTTGCGTACAAAAAATAAGGTACAACAGAAAAAATGCATAAATATATAAGAGCTAAATGTACATACGTGCATAAATAATTTGAAAATGCCAATTTTCAGCATTTTGAAAATGCTGTTTAAAAAATCTCAGAATTACTTACAATAAAACCTTGTTTCATTAAACTATTGAAAGTAAAGTGAAATGATTCCTTCTCCCATAAAGTTATATTTTCAAAAATATGAATGTTTTGTTCCGACAGCAACAATGGGCTACTTCACCTCATGGAGTCTTGGGTTTTTAGTGGAAGAAAATGCTTGTTTAAAGAGACCCTGTGCTTTCTTGTCATTGACTTATATGTTGTCATTCCCTACAGTCACAATTATGTCAGAGGATCTATAACAATCTACATCATCAATCTGCATCGGTCAAGAAAGAAAATAAAGCTGGCTGGCACTTTACGAAATAAAACAGTTCACCAGTACCTGTTACAGCCTTTTGGAGCAGATGGCCTTCAATCAAAGTAAGTGCATTATCAGTCCGACTCATAAAGATATGTTGCCTATATTTATTTTGTTGTTCTGCGGTGTGTCTTTCTTGTTCACTGAAACTGCAAAAATGAATGAAAGTGGGTTTTAGCTTCTACACCCATTGAAGATATTGTGTTGTATTAGCGTGTCATGAAACCATTATCAGCTATCTTCAATCTCTGCAGTTCAGCATTCACATGTTATTGCCCGAGACTGTGACCACAAGTTGAATTCTCAGTTTACTGAAAAAATCCATAAAGATCATGAAGCTGCTGTTTTTTCCAAAAACAGATTAGTTTAGAGTGAGTTGAGATACTGCATGTCTCACGCTCTGTGGCCAATGAGAAGATCTTAGACACACAGAGCTCAGCTAATTGTTTTCTAACAAAATATATATCTGCGACTTCAATGGTGGGTCTCCTTTTACCAGCACTGACCTAACAAGCCAAATAGCATGTGGAAAATAGAGGGAGAAAGACCTAGGTTACAACAACACTGAATATAGTCTGTTAATCCCTTCAAATCAGTTAAATGGGCTATGAGGATTTTTCCATTTTGCAATCATATCAAGATTTTATTAGAGATTACTTACTCAAGGAAGTCAAAGTACAGCTGAGACAAACAAGCCTGGCTGTGCATAATTTTTCTTACTGTTTAATAAACCTACTATTTTCCCTGAAGTGAATGGAAACAGATTGTGTTAGCTTTTGCATCCAGACAGCTATTGTTTCACCAGTTTTGTATTTGAGATGTGATCTGAATTTGTGTGTCTGCAACTATGGTCACTTTTGACTCCCAATTTAGAAAAATCAACCTCTGTACATTTTTATTTTACTCATCGTTAAAACATACAAATAGATACACAAATCTGGACCATCTTTATATTTTTGTTTTTCAGCACATAATTGCAATAATGTTAATTTTCTACATTTTCCAGCTGTAATTTCACAACCACAGCCATTGTTCCCTAATATCTACATCATAGAAAATGTAGATAGATAGATTGATTGATAGATGATAGATAGACAGACAGACAGACAGACAGACAGACAGACAGACAGACAGACAGACAGACAGACAGATAGATAGATAGGTAGATGTGCCTTAATTGTCATTGTACTGAAGCAGAATGCTACTCATGCAATGTAATGGTAAATGGTAGTAACACAGGACTTTAGCAATGGGCTGTTGTAGAGACAGAAACAGAACATAGTATAAAGACAGAAGAGACACTGCAGTAAACACTGGGTCAAATTAATTTTCATATTTAAAAAATATTATGGCCACTTCATTAGGGACACATAGATTGAATGGGACCCACTACAACAGCTCAGCTCATTTTATATATCTTAGTATTAAGACCCCAGGATGTGTAATAACACTGCAATTTCATTTATCGAGTATCATAAATCCAATATTCTACTACAGAGACTTAAAAATGGCCATTACAGAAATACCCTAGTACAGATTGATGTATGGTCTAGTTCCAGCGTCCCTAGACCTTATTAATCACGCATGCCGGGAAAATAACTGGATAACTCTAAGTTCCAGACCACAACTGCTGTAGCTACTTTATTTTCTAAACCAAAATGAATGACTTTGAAACATGCTCTCCCTTCCCCAGAACTGGAGGGCTGATTCCAGTTGAGTAGTACAAATGTCCAGACAATACTGGAACACATTGCTAGAACTACCACAAAGCCAAGAACAAAACATCGGCATCAAAATGAACCATAAAATTAGATTAGCATAATAACTTTTTCTTGGCTTATTGAAACTGAAAACAAACTGACTGTGCCATGATAAGTAATTTCCCTTAGAAGCTGTTGGCAACCATTTTTAAAAGCTTTTGAAATGTTCTGTTTCTTGTGGAATTGTGGGATGCAGTAGGTCACCTCTGCACACACACACACACATATATATATATATACATGCATATGTGTGTATGTGTCTGTATGTGTGGGTGTGGGTGAGTGTAAAGCCTGATTAGCTCTATTTTTGGCATAAGTATATCCAGCACAAGTGGAGAAAAGAGTACAATGCATCATACAGGCCTTTAAGAAAGCGATAAATAAGTCATTTGATAGATATGTCAGCATGTTGAATATTCATAATCAATTTGTTGCAATAGACCACTGCATCTCTATGAATATGAGAACGATCCCATGCCAGTATCTGTTAAATTCCTACACATGCACCTCATTCTGCTTTATGAGGTACTGGGTAGGTGATCACCTGAATCAGATCTTATTTAACGAGGGAAAGTATAAAAAACACAGCTGTAATCAACACTCTCCTCTTGACCAGTTGTGTGGAAACTAGTAAAAGTAATTATTGCCATTTTGTTTACGAGTAAACATGAGATTTGGTTTCATTGAATTATTCATTTCCTTTAAAATTATAAGAACAATATTTTTATTTGGAAATTAGAAATATTGTCAGCAGTTCTTAACAACAAAGGCAAAGCTGTTCAGTTTACCTGTAAAACCTACTTGCACCTATAAAAAACCTGAGAAACTGAACTTTTTTTGTAGTGGTCCCTTTTTCCCAGGGTTGTATATTGCATGCTTTACTCCTTTTTTTTCAGAGCTGACTGGTCATATTTAAAGTTCCCGTATAGTGCAGAATTTCACACACAGGATTGGGTTCGTTCTTTCGGAGTAAACATTGTGTAATATTGATACTTACCCTTAATTTGACTGTTTTCAAAACTGGCCCCTGTAGTCATTAGATTAATTAACCCCGTTATCCTGCAACACATTTTCTTCTGTGCCGTAAGTAATGGCAGAATATGCAGGGTATTTATCTCTTTTGAAATGCCCAAAGCTCCATATGGGCTGAATCAGTGCCTCCCAGTCCAAATTGAGTGAGTAACATATACAGGCAGACTATAAAGTTACCCATGACACATTCCGGTGCTAAAATCCTCTGCAAAGCATGTGCAGGCAAATTAAATGTTCATTCTGTGGGGGTACACTTGAAGACTCTCAGACTTCACAGACATGCTCCTAGGCGTTATTTCTGTAGTTTTGCTAGTGAATCTTTATCTTCATTATAGTTTAGCCTTTTCCTCCTTATTTTTTAAATATTATTTGATGTGCAATTTAAGATGGCGAGTCATACTGAAGGTCTAACATGGTAGCTGCTAAAGTGCCTTTCTTTTGTCTATTTTTTGGGTGATGTTGGAATTACATCCAGGTCAGCTGTCATAACAAACCATGTGACTGTAAGTTAGTCAGAACCATGCAACATGTAAGTTCAACAGGGGAAAAGTAGCCAAAATACAAGCGTCTCTAGGTGAAGTTTTGAGAGCAAAGCACTGTATTCCAGCAGCACCTTTTTTCACATGCAGAAAAGTAAAGTTCCTTATCCTTAGATACTTTCATATGCATAGGCCTTAGACTAGGAAGCTGGGCTGGAACTGATATTTACATGAGTTACATTATTACAAAAGAAGTCCTTTTATAGTCCTGTACACATGCCAGCAAACCAAGGGTGAAAGTCAGTCTAAATCTTTCTGAAAGAGTTGGGCCTGGACCACATGTTTTAATAGCACTCTTAGGTCAACAAAAACCTTAGTTGGACCATGACAATAAAACAAATTGTGCTTTTGAGTCTATTTTAGTTATACTGGTATAAAAACCATTTTTCTGCATGCAAACGTAGTTGTATATATATGATCTGTGCAGTTCATTTGTCATATTTAATTGAACCTGTCAAGTAATGGCAGATCAAGAGTTGGATGCACCCTAAATCTCCAGGGAGTCATAAAACAAACAATTATGAGGAGGTCACAGCCATACAGCGCTTGTTATAGGATTTGGGTTGGGTGTTGCCCACCCTTATTCATCCAGCCCCTGCCGCTTAACAGCTTCATTGGTAAAAGTTATGTGGAACATGAGATGCCTGTTTAGGAGCTGTGTTTTACTGGATGACTTAAAGGAATCAAATGTCAGCACTCTACCATAGTCAAAAAAGAAAAGCGGGCCAGAAGTCTAGATTTATTGCTTGACCATCACCATTTTGTCAGATGCATTAACATATGTGTCAACCAGTAAGTCTTTACAGGCTGTGTAGAGCCAGACAGGGCAACATACATGACGGTGATTAATAAAGGGGTCCAGCAGGGTCACATTAACACGTGGTGTTGCCAGGACGTAAAAGCTAAACAATACCTTAGAAGGCCATTTTTGGAGGCAGTTGTCAACGATGTCTGATGATTTCCCCCTTATAGCAATATTATTGATACGCCACTCTTTCATAAAAGAACAATATGTATATGCTTTTCTATATCTCTGCCCAGAAATTTAAACTTTGCACCAAACACATTTCATTTGTCAGCAATTTAGCTGATAGTGGTACCATAAAAGGGTTGCATCACCTTTGGGGTGAAGAGTTTCAGTAAGCCGAGACACAGTTATGCTAATCCAATTTTATGGTCAATTTTGATGGCAGTGTTTGTTCTTGGCTTTCAAGTCATTCATTCTGTTCTAGTTCAGACAGTACCTACAGGACTTTGTGATCTGAATGCTGGAGCTGTCCAGCTAGTTTTACTACTTCCATAATAAATTATTTCAGGAACTCTGGGCCATTAGGAACTCTGGGCCATGATTCTATCTACCTTATATTAAAACATATATCAGCTGCAGGTCTAGTGACACAATAGCTAGATTCCAAATCAAGAATTCTGTCGGATCCGGGTCAAAATTTGCAGTTAAGGTTTTGGTTTTATGAGAATATGCATGATCTATTTTGTTCAATTGCATTTAAAATGTATGTGTGTGAGTGTGTGTGTGTGTGTGTGTGTGTGTGTGTGTGTGTGTGTGTGTGTGTGTGTATGTGTGTGTGTGTGTGTGTGTGT
>JBBPDC010000149.1:14428058-14453164 GCA_037974485.1 Hemigrammopetersius urotaenia | reverse complement strand
TATGCAACTTTTATTGTAGTAATTTATGTTGTAATGGTTATAAGATGTATAATGTGGCGGGGTTTATAACTTTGACAGTGTGTGGGGACAGTACCTTACCTCAGTGGTGCCACTAGCAGCCCTGGGATTTGAACCTACAGCCCTCTGATCATTGGGGCAACTCCTTAACCACTAGGCCACCAGCTGTGAATGAAAATAAAGCATGTTGTTCTTTGTCCCATAGATTGAGGAATGTCTGTACATCGCTGTGAATGGGGATGGAGAGGAGAGTGAGGAAGATCTAAAGAGGAAGATCTATGTAATGAAGAAACTAATAGATGTCCTGTTTGGGATGGTCACACTCAGCAACCCCCTCTTAAGGAAAGAGTAAGAAATGCATGCTCTTTGTTTTGGTATATGTGTTACATTGTAACTGTAATGGGGAGCCAATAATCAGTAAAACTATGATCTATGATTCATACCCCCCGTATGAAAACTGCCTTGAGTGAATAAAAAATGGCAAAGTAATGTACTCTCTCCAACCATTCTGGTTTCCTGACACAAGCTAATGGTTAATTTAGATGCTAGTATTATTAGTGTTGGTATGTTATAGTCACTACTCTTAGATGATTATATTAGTAACTACCCGTGAGTCCTGGGTGTAGCAATACAAGGGGTCCAGTAAAGCGGTTAGATGGTCTGGGAATGTTCGTACTGATGGTAGGGCTTGCCAGTTTTATACTTAGTTTCACTCTGAACATTTGGTGTTTACAGCATGTTTTTTTCATTATGAGCTGTTGACATTAGAGTCCTTTATTGAGATGAGACACATATGGAATAAAAGTGAACATATGGTAAACCTTTCCTTTGGTCAAAGAATGGTTTATGTGATGTATTTAAACGTTGTCCTTCTCTCGTATATAGTAAGTTATTATCACATTTAGCTTGCATGTTTTCTTCACATTTTTCTGTTTACCAGATTGCGCCCCCAAGACACGGAGCACAGAAACCGTGTCTGGAAGAAACTGCAGAGACTCCTCGAAACATACAGCCGCTTACGAGAACAGGACCAAAGTTTCCTAGTGGAGGTAGTCTTTACAGCTTTATGGTCAAATGTTTTCAACCTGGGAATTTCAAAATACCAATCACAAAGAAAGACACTTTTCTTCTTGACACTGTGGAGTGTTTTGTCTGTCTTTCCCTAGGCTGTGGAGAGGTTGATCCATCCAACATTGTGTGAGCAGTGCATAGAGTTTCTGGAGCGAAAGCTGGTGCAGCAGATTAACAGCAGCATGGAGCGAGCAGGGGAGGAGGTGCTGCATGCCTTCATACTCGTGCACACCAAGTTATTGGCCTTTTACTCCGGGTACTACATGTGTTTTGCTTAATGCTGGTTAAAAATTTGATTTATACATTTTGCAGGTTATGAAATGGAAGTTTAATGTTATCTGTTGCTTCTGACATATACATTGCATAGCTTAAGTAGCTGAAGCCATCAGTCAAAATCCTTTATGTGCTTTTGCCCCTTTTATGGATGACAATATGTCATTCTTTTTATATTGTGATATTGTATTGTTTTATAGGTTATGCTGCTTCTACTCTGTCCTCTTGTACTGCAGTCCTCTTTGCTGTTACAATGCAAATTTCCCACCCTAATAAAGGGTTATCTCTTATCTTCAATCCTGTGCAGCCGTAATGCCAGCACTCTCATGTCTTCGGACCTGATGGCCCTGATCATCATCGTTCAGGACCTCTATCCCAGCAGCTACGACCTCGATGACACTACACCAGAGGTGGGATATCTGCCATTCATAGTGAAACATTGTGAAAGTGAAAGTTCGGTCATACGTGAACACACCACAGCACACAGTGTGAACAGCACGAAATACTTCCTCTGCATTTAACCCATTCACCATGTGAAAGGTACCTCAGAGGTGCCTAGTGGTCTTGGGAATCCAGCTTAGGCTACCAACTGGCCCCAATCGTATTGATTTTCACTCTCTTAAAATGTATGTTTGTGTGTGGTGATGTGTTTAGGAGTTAGAAACCACTTCAGCTCCGGACATTTTTTATACTCCCGAGCACTCTCCAAGTGACCAAGACTCAGGTAAGTTTTAATTAAACAGTTTTGACCCATTCTTAATTGGTTGTCGTGTAATTGATAATAGTAATAAGAAATAATATGTTTCTAGTATTGATCTCTGTTATGAAGCGTCAACTTGTTTTAATGCTAACAATATTATTGATTATTCATACAGCTTAAAGTTAAAAAATGTCTCTGTTCAACATTACCACCCAGGGCGACTGAGCAGTGACAGTCCTCCTGTCTTCCAGTTTGTGGATCCTGATATTCAGGTGAGGCAGCTGTTCACTGTGGTTTTAATCAGTGACGTCTCTGTTGGCCTTATAAGCTCTTAGGCCTAAGATGTTTAAAAGATATATCTCTAGTGCTCCACGGATTTATTTTGGGCTTGTTTTAGATGGCAGAGGACAGTCTGCAGACTCTTGAAGTGCCGGCCCCTGATCCTATGACCCCATCAAGGGTATTCCTGGAAGCCACACTTAAGGAGGGCTTCTCACCCATGATGCCTCATTCCATGTACTGTTTACCTCTGTGGCCAAGTATTACTCTAGTGCTGCTGACAAAGGTGATACATCCTACCATCCCTGGTTTCAGCACTACCTTGTAGCACAAGACATTTTTAGTTTACTTTTTCTATATTTTCCCTGTTGTCTTTTTCATTATAAATGCTTCCTAAAACCTTCAGTCAACGTATTTAAAGCTTACAGCAACAAATGATAAATAAATGCAGACTTCTGTAGGAGTTGGTTAAGAGTAGTGTCAGGTACAAGTGTAAATAAAATGCGGTGCCACAAGGTGGCACCACCTTACAGAAAGATATTATATGAACGTTGCCATGTTATTTATTTTCATGTCTGTTCTCGAGAAATATTGCAAGACAACTGTATATAATATAGAACATGATTCCAATATAACCATTGCTTTGCAGTTTACAATGAAACATTATTTTGTTAAGCTTTTAAGGATCTGTGTGATACCTGTCATCATTCAGACTGTGCTGGTTTACATGTTGGCTTAATTTGCAGTGTTTGAAGTTTTGAGGACTTGCTCACATGCAATAGTGTGTTTATTTGTTTGTCCCAACAGATCCCTAACAACCAGGTGGCCATGTCTGTGTATGCGTTTCTGGAGACTTTCGCTAAGCTGGAAAAAAGACTGAGTGAGGGATTGGAAGGGGCCGCAGCTTTAAGGGGCCAACAGCCGATCCAGGAGCTCCGCAACAAACTAGACAAGTTCATCAGAGTACTGGCCACCATGGACATCCAGGTCAGGAGAAAATGTGCTTTAAATATCTTATGTTTATTGCTTATTTTATGTTGAATAACTACACTATAAACACTAATATATTTCCTTTCAAACTCCGATTAGCCCTTTTATCAAGCACATGAGTGTTTTGTATTAGGTTTACTGGCTGAAAGGCTGTCTGTTTATCAGCAGCAAAACCCCAGAGGACTAGTGCTGATCAGTTCTTTTTTGGGTGGTGGACCAGTGTCAGCAAGGCAGTAACACAGCCATTATAGTGTGTGTGGTGATAGTTCAGGGCCATCAGGAACAGCATTATTTTTTTACACACTGTGTACACACACTGGCCACTTGATTAGACAGTAATGGTGAGTTTATAACTTCAGGAGTAATAATGTGCTGCTCGATACTGAAGTCCTCCACCCAAATGATATCTAGTCAGTGGTGATGGTTCGTGGTTGCTGACAAATGTTGTATACAGAAGGGCTACAGTTAGTGATTGTGTACCTACATGATACACTTCTAAATTGAGTATAGCTACACATTGGATGTATGTGTACATACAAAGTAATTTCATTTGTTCACCACGTCCTGTTTGAATCTAACAAGTTCAACATTCTCATATTCAGACCTCCCATCTTCAGAAAGTCTGGTCCGAGTTCAAGAACAAGGCGTTCACCCGATCAGGACCCGGCATCACAAGAGCGTGAGTGCCTGTGTTTATGGTTGCTCTAAACACAGCAGGGTGCTTTGAAGAAATGTAATTCAGTACACTCTCTCCTTTTTTTACTGGATTATAACACCCTTGACATTGCTGACCTTTTGGTCCTCATTGACCAACTAACCTTAGTGAAATTTAATACTCAGTGTGTGAATTGTTTTTTTTTTTTTTTTATTTATTTTTTAAAAAGCAAGCACTTGACATGCTTTGCGGCTTGTGTTGCAGGTTGGTGCCCTCATGTCGGGACATGAGGACTCAGCTGTGTGGGGTGTACCGGCTGTGTTTTGCAGCCGAGTGTATGGGCAGTAACCAGCGACTGGCCCCTAGTGTTCAAGAGCGAGCCCTGAACATGGTGCAGTATGTATGACTTAGAATGTTTTTCAAGCATAAACACCAGCATATTTGTGGTGCAGAGCTCAGCGTCCTTTTATTTCTGTTCCAGAGAGAAGCTGGTGGACTGGAAAGATTTTTTGTTGGTGAAGAGCAAGAGAAACGTCACCATGGTGTCATATCCTTGATTCCAGCAGCACTGCAATACCTGACGTGTTTTCTGTTATAATCTAATGTTTTTAGTTAAAACTTTGATGTGTCTCTTTATTTTTTTCCCCATTTTTTTTCCATTCCTTTCTACCACCCTGGAGTGTCTCTACAGTGAATGTATTCTTGTTTTATTTCTATTGTACGATAGATCTGTTATAGACTAGATTTAGTCTTCAGTTTTAATTTGAGGGTTCATTTAAGTTCTTATGAGTATACATTTACTTTAACCATGCTCTCACTTATCTGGAGGAGTTCCCTGGTCTTGTGCATTTCATTTATGTGGATCGTGCTTCAGGACAAATGATTGCTCCATCTCTCAATATCGCTGACCGCACTGCTTCAGAACTTGGGAAAGGCCCACTTGCACACTTTATTAAAAACAAGGTTTGCTTTGAAGTCTACCATAAATTATACACATTCTTGGTCATAATGCTATGTCTAGTACCAGTCTAAAGTTCGGCCACACTTGCTTATAGAAGTGTTTTTTCTTTTTACTATTGTCCACAGTATGGAATAATTGTAAAAAAATACAAAATAATGGAAGGATGCAAAGACAAAACAAATCAAACATAATAGCACTGTTTTGCCTTTACATGGCTTTACTCACTCTCTTGGCATTCTCTCAAGGAATGTCAAGCAGTATACCTAAATACACATTAATGTAATCTGATTTGACTGGTAGTGTATAAAGCATCTGCAGAGCCACCCTTTTATAGAGCGCCCTTATAAGACTACTTTTATCCTGAACATCAGTCATTGTCAGTAATATTTGTACTCCATCTTTTTAGGTTTGGCGTTTTTTTGCAACAACTCGACGGTATTTGCAGAAAGGCTATACCACTGTGACTCTGCGAGATGGAGATTACTTCTTTTGCTACTTCCTGTGGTTTGAGAATGAGACGGTATGTGTGGGGATCACTTTCACCATGTCCTCACTGGACAGTCATTTCCAGAAGCATGTGAACATTTTTGAACTGATTTTGTATGGTTCATTATCCAACGTGCAGTATCCATTTTCTTTGGCAGGGTTACAAGCTGGAGGTAGTAGACATACCTAGCCTTCCTGATGACTCTGCTCCCATAGGAGTGCTCAGCTGTGATTATTACAGGTAACGGCATTTATGAAAGGTGTGATAATCCCATGTCACGACAGCAGAAGAAACTTTTCGGAGTGTCTGAATGTTTTGTCTCAGTAAATGAAAATTAGATAATAGCAAACTCCATAGCAAACATTATAATTAAAGGAATTAAAAGAAGGAATGTCTTTCCAATGTTACAAGAGGACTACATCTCACAATGTTGCAACGTACAAGGTCAGCTATTGCATGGTTTTGCATTGATAAATGGTTTAGGCTCAAGCTAATTCTGAAAGCAATTACTGTGCAGCTGACAGCCTGCAACAATGAGCTTTGTGGCTGACCAGACCTCACAAAAAGCTTGGCTGTGAAAAGTTTACCATCCACTTTTGAGCTGAACATTTCTGTTGTCCCATAGGAAACTGCTGCGCTTCTACAGTAAGAGCCATCAGAGTGAAGTGGTGAAGTGCTATGAACTCCTGACCGTTCACCTGGGGGTGATCCCCACAGAATACATCCTGCAGCACTGCAGCCAGCTGGCCCGGAAGTTGTGGGAACCCTCCCGCATTCCGCTCTTATGAGCTGCTCCGTGTGCTTCCTCTTAAACGGATCCTCTACGTACCTCTCCAGCAGCTTCCCTCGTCATCAGTGGGAGCAGGATGTGACCATCTTTATTCTACAACTGCTGGAATGCTGTGCACTGATATGGTCTGAACACAGACCTGTTTTTTTAAAATCCATTTCTCTGTTATCATGCCTTCATGAATAGGGTCTACATCATCCGACGATGACTCTTTTCTTTATGCTTCTTTGACACAATGATGTCTAAACGATTTAAAAAAACATTTTGACTGTGATTGTGCACAAGTTCTCATGAAGTGGCACAGATTTTTCACTTGCTTGCTCCAGAACAATACTGAACACACGCGTTTACTCTGTGTTGGTAGGTGGAAACAAGAAAAGGAAATTCTCACCATGTTAGTTCCTCTGAGTATTTTATTTAAAAACGCTTTCATAAGAACTTTTCGATAAATCTTACTCTGTGCAGCCTTAAATAATGATTCACCTCTGCCTTTACAACAGCTGGTTACATATTTATACATTTAACTTCAGATTCAGACCTACATTTCATCGTACAACCTCTTCTCTTCAAAGAAGCTACCTAGTTATAATCACTAAATATGATAGAAATATGTTACCTTTTGTAACAGATGAGATTCCACAAATGTTCTGTATTGGTTAGAAATAAAAACCTCAAACACATTGTAACATTGTGAAGCACATAAATCATGCACTTAATACTGCATAAAACATTAGTAGTAGTACTGAAGTTGTGGTAGTGAATGGCTCCTCTCAGGCTAGAATAATTTACATTAATTTAAAGAATTAAAATGTCCAGAAATGTTTTTCTTTCATTCAGCTGTATGTAAGTGTAATGTGGATTATGCATTCATCTGTAGTCTCTCTTTTCCTCCAAATCATGTTTTGCACTTTGTGGTGGAAAACCAACACTATTTTTGTTCTCGGAGTCCCTAATAATAGACGTATGACAGAGAGGACACGGGATGTGTTGGTACAGAGACAAAGTGAGCTCTTCCTAATGCACCTGCAAAATCATCATAGTGCGCCTGTGAGGTCATGCACGACTTCAGCTTCAACTAGCTCCCGCAGTAAGCTGCTCTCACTGCTGACATCATGCACCACTTGTGTCATCATGGCATCCATGCGCAGGGTCTCATAGTAGTGCAGCAGGGCTCCAGGCTGCCGAAGGTCATAGCCAAAGCCTGCCAGGCTCACTTCATCGCACAGCTGCAGTGCCAGCACCACTGCACTGATCCCCAGAGTAGGAACGATCTAGAACAGATTGCAGAGCACACCTTTCTTTACTGCCTCTGAAACTGCAGGCTTATCATTCAGTTATCTGTCTTAAGGCTCAGTACTCAGATCCTATTGCACATAACTACTGTGAAACTAATATTTGTTATCCATTTATGAGCGTGAGGAACTGAAGTATGGAAGTTGCAGAGCAATTCAGACACAAAAGAGGCTACTGGTGTAATTGTGATGGTTCTTTGACTGTGAAGCACTCTTCCTAAAAGGGCATTTTGAAGTAAGGCAATAGAATAATAAGCATGAAAACCCCTTAAAAAGTTTAAGCAACCTCCACATAATATAAACATATTTCATTGTTGAGTGTACATGTATGTAATTTTCTTTACTTTTCTTTGTCGTTTTTCGTAACTTTGCAGCACGTCCCACGTCCTTTTTAGTATTTCTGGGTTCAGGATGCGGAAGTTTTCTGGTCGAAGTGGGATCTCATTCACCACGTCCCTCCAAAACCACAGTTTAGACCACCAGCTCTAAAAAGACAAATGAAATTCAGAATCTTTTTTTTCTTCTGGACAGTACATCCATGTAGAAGTAGCAGAGATTTGCCTACCAAAGACTTCTTTGTCAGAACAGAGGTAAGCCACTCTAAATCCAGTCTCTTGAATACAACCAAAGCAATTATATCTGTCTTCTGGTATTCCTGTTTTAAAAAGGGTGCTCCTTCTGGATACATCAGTCGAATAGTGGTTCTTGAGCCGGCATCCTTCTCATATCCAAGTACCGGTGCACTGTTCATCCTAAGTGTGCCAAACATCATATAGATTATTAGTTTGATCATATATATTATATCTTATGTGTCTTATGCATGCAATTTGAGCTGAAATTATTACAAATATCACAATATTTAATGATATAAAAAATGCTTTTGGTGGTGTACATTCAAAAAGATTATACCAAAACATTTAAATCCAAATTAATGACATAATTTGTTATATTGCATTGTTACATTGTATTCATAAAGTATGAGATACTACTACTACTACTACTACTAATAATAATAATAATAATAATAATAATAACAAATAATAATAATAATGGAGCTATTTCTATAGAACACATCAATAAAAATACCAAATGTCAAATTAGTGAAAGCAAAAATGAATGAAAATCTTTACAAATTTAAATTACATTTAATAAAACGCAATGTAAGTGCAATAAGTTATCTGACAACAGGCCTGAGTAAAAGCGCTGCTGTTACAATAAGAGCACATACCTGATGATGACATCATATTTATCAATATGAGATCCTAGTTGTTTGCCATGTAAGACTCCACCGCTCCCCACCACCATGCATCTTCTACATTTCTCTGGGGCAGAGGGCAGCCCTGAGTGGGGAAGGGCTCTGAGGGTGTTGTTCAGTGCCTCTTCACTGCCCTGCAGGCCCAGTGGAGGTGCCATTTCCCAGGCTCTGGTTTCATTCCTAAGGAAGACAGGGATGTCCAGCAGGCTGCGAAGCCCAGGAACTGTCCTCAGCATCGCCGTGCTCCAGCCACTCCTGCACATCTGAGACTTCAGGACTACAGAGTGATTCGCCAGAGCCTGCAGTAGAAGAGTCACATGTTTCATCATCATCACATACTTTCCTAAAACCCAGCAGTTTCCAGGTCTGGCCCTAGAATACACTCGTACTGTAAAACTTTGAATTAGAGTGGGTGGATTGATAGATAGTGAAGTATCAGTACTACCAATGCTTCTTTCTAAATGTTCATCCTCGTGCATAAGTAAGTGTTTAAGCAGTAACCTGTTCTTGAAATAAAACTGAATGAGGAAATGAATTATGGGAAGTGTAGGATGGGAACTACTTTTCTATCTACTCTCCTCTGCTCTTGATGTATCCACAATAGAGTTCTCTATGATGGCAGAATCCTTGGCCTTAGTATTAATTGGTACTCAATATAACAGAAAATCTGTAGTATTGTATATTCATTAGTTTGCTGTTTCCCTCCTGATCCCTCCTGATCTAATTGATTTTGTAAACAAAATGTCAATAACCTGTTCATAGCATTTTTCAGCAGCTGAAAAATCATTCAACCATATGAGCAACTGCAACACATGGATCATATTACTGAACTGCACTGTGTTGTTGTATCTAACCACATTATTCAGGGTTGATAGACTATAGTGAATTTGTAACCATGCTACAGTTCAACTACACCAAAACTTAAAACTGTAAAATTGATTTATTCAAACAGTATAACATCATCAATATAAAGTAAATAACACTTTAAAAAAAAGCCAAAACTAAATATGCTTATTCTGACAAAACACATGCTCTAAAATTCATTTAAAGGTGAAATGGGCTGAGCTACGATTAGAAACTCCTCCCACATACCAACCCCTAGTTGACAGCCTAACCGTTTTTATGTTAGTTAAAAAATGTCTTTTGAAGTAAACCCTGTACCATGGACTTTTCGGTCAACTTCTCACTCCAGATGGGTTGCTGAGCAGGCAGATAAGCAGGAACTAGAACAGCTGAATAACAGGCCAGGAGAAGCACAAGGCTCAGAGAAAGGTTTTTCTCCCTGCACAGACAGAGATAACACGTTACAATAGTGGCCACATTTCAGAGCTCTAAAAGCATTTCAGATAAAATATACCATTACATTTCTTTAATTAGACCTATGCAAATCACCATAGATGACTCAATTTGTGCTTAGTTTAAGTGAACTAAAATCAACCTACTGGTTCAAGAAGAATTCTCTGGACTCTGTCCTCCTGTTTTTGGTGCTGCCAGTCTCGGAGCTTCCTGCTTCCGCAAGCTGCAAAGCTGCGTCCTCACCATGGTCCTTCACACTCAGGTGCTTTAAAATGACCATCTAGCCACAGGACCCAGAGCTGCCCCTGATCATTCCTCCTGGAGCCAGTATCAAAAGCAGAAGTTTCCACAGTGAAACCAATAGACCTGGAAGCACTACAGCTGCCCGCTCCCAAAAGACACCTACTGCATTCTTTGCATTTGGGCAATAGCTAGAGAAGTGGATTGCTAAAATATTTCCAGAAGTTTCTGATTGCTTACCTCCTTTTTCAGATGTTGTTGCTTACTCCTGGCCTGAAAAGTGAAGTCATGGTTGTGTAGGGCAAAGAGCAGCAGTGGTGTTTTAAGCTGATGACTCTAAGCAGCAGTTATATGAGAGGGCTGTTTTTCTCTGACTTACCCTTGACAGTCAGGGTTAATGATTCACCTGTCTCTGAGAGACCTAGTCACGTGTAGATATTGTATACAATTGGGGAATCTGTTTAAACAAAATGCAAATGCTCTCATAGAAGAACTACATCGTTTTTTGCAGACTTTATATAAGAGTTATGTAGGAGTGTCAATTAAAATGCACAAAAGAACACTTTGCCGTTAGGAAATATTGCATTTAGTCATAATGTAATTTAGTAACCACTATCTCTGTTTTTGTGTCCGTTGTGGTATTCTGTTGACCAGTCTGACCATGTCTCAGTTCATCACATGAAAAGCATTACACGAGTAATCCACACACTCTTATAATCCACACATTTTTATAAAGAAAATTATTCTAGAAACATTAGGAACTTGTATTTTTATTAGATTCAAAAATCACTATCACAGTACAGTCTAATAGCTCAATAACCTTTTTTATACATTCTAACAATCTGTTCCTGGCTTCCATTTGCAAGGATAATGACAACATGGAGAAGTGATACACTTAATAAGTCATGCTTATGAGCTTGTAGTTATTTTAATAAAGTCTTGTCCTGCATTTGTGGACATTATTGCTTAAGCGTGAGTCGAAGGATGGTCCTGAATGCTCTGCAAGGATTGGTCATTGTATGGTGTGACAGTAGCAGGCATTTACAAGGTATCACTTGACACTAATGAAACACTTATAAATAACGTAATCCCCAAAACGTTGTGTTTATTGGGCAGAGGCTCTTGTAAAATTGAAGCTCCAGGACCTGGCACGGGATGGGCCAGTGGAAGTGGACGTCCCTGGCCTGAAGTGAGAGCTCATGGGACAGGAGTGGGTCAGATGTCACAGGGGCATCCAGCTCCTGACCACACCTGTTACACAATGCTTACTGTGGGCTTTGCATTCCTGCTGAGTGGTATAAGAGCACCCTCGGCGCATCTCATTCTCTATAGCTCTGTTTATCTCACGCGGACTCCTCGCACTGCTTATCTATAGGTGCCGGATCCTGCTGCAGTTTTCATTATAACCTGCTATAATACCTTATCAGCATAGAGGCTCTTTTGCTTGAACAGAGTCATTCACAGTTAATAAGTCGTATAATTCTGCTTTCAGATTGTGATCGTTCGGATCAGGATGGATGAGCAAATTCTGTGGGCTACGACTGTAGTGGACCGAAGAGCTGAGCTGGATAAGCGAGAGCAGGTCTGGTTTATAACTGTATAAATGATGTTCAGATTTAATTCGGCAGCTCTCTGATTCCTACAAGAATATTTTTGTAAATCGGACCGATTCAACAGCACTCTCAGGTATTGAGGATGCATGAAAAAGCTAGGATAATATAAAGGACAAAATTACAGTACATATCATTTCTTTTAAGATTTAAAATCACGTTAGAGCAGAAATAGCATTAAAAACCAATATTCTTCTTCTTTAACTGATGAACTCATCTCTAATACATGCCAGGGTGTTATTTTTTTATTAGTATATTTAGTCATTTTTCCCCACCTTTAGAATGCAGACATGGGGAAATAATATTAACCAATAATATAATGTTCAAAATGCTCAGATAACTCAGAGACTCTATCTGATGCAATGGGAAGATGCAGTAAGATCTCTGTTTCATGCTGATATTAATGGAAAATTTTACATATCGAAAAAGTAGTGGTCCCCAGTGGCACATGTAAATATTATACCTACACAGTATAACAGTTATATTATACTTGTTATTTGTTACTATTATTGATAGTCATGACATACTGAATGCTTATATTCACCACTCAGATGATTCAAATTCAAACGTAGTAGTTGTAGTTATATAAATTCTCAGAAGATCCTCTTAATACTGAAGATATTTGTGTAAGTTATAGCAACTTCAATCAGTTTCTTTTGATTTTTTGTTTTATTTTAGAAACGTCGAGCCCGTGCACGAAAGCTGGGAATTTTGTTAGTGGACAGTCCTAGAGACAGCACTGAGAGGAGCAATGAATCTCTCAATCAGAGTATTACAACAGTTCAGGTGAGACTGGAACACATCTGCTGACCCCCATTTTAGTGCCCACATTTCTATGTATTTTATTAATAAAATATATATATATATTTTAATTTGTGCAATGTTACCAGGCACCCATACCTTTGAATATGAGTGGACATTGTAATAAAATAAAGCTTTGTGCTGTTGCGGATTTGCCATGCTGTAATTTTCTATGTAGAGAACTTCAATTTACTGAGTTTCACTCTATATTACAACTCCTATCATCTAATCTCAGCACACTGGCACCTAATGGTTTACAAGCCCATAAGTGTCTGTGCTGTTTACTAGCTTTGTTAATGGTCAGAAATGAAGGGACTGCAGAACAATTCCTCTGTGGTGGTTCACACTGCGCCTGTAAAAAGGAGAGAAGCATGCGGCTTTTACTGTCCTGCAGTAAATAGCTGTATGACCTCATCTGGAAATAGCTGAACTTTTGCACAAAAGGGGGTTATGGAATATTGCATGTTGGGTTTCCAACATCTCAAGCTTTAAGAAAGCTGCTACGCCAACTTTTCATATTTTTACATTTTCCAATTTCTTGAGATTAGTGCTTGATTTAAAATGACTGCATGTTTCTCCTTCTTCACCTTATGGATGGTTTACTGTATCCTCACAATGAATCTATTAAAAACGTTCACTGATCATTTTCTCAGGCTGAAGAGCGTGTGAGAAAGATCTCGTTTGAACTCAAGCGTGAGATAGTGGATCTAGGAGGTGCCGAGAACATCACTGAGCTTCGTTTGAGGAAGAAGGCCAAGGATAAGGCACTTAAGTCCAGTGGCCTGGCTGATGATTCTCTGGTGAGGAAACTAAGACACATTCATTTAATAGAATATATCTCATCTCAAGATCATATTTTTGAGGAAGTTGACATGAAGATCACTTTATTGCACTGTTTGTGCATGCTATCTAAAAAGCAATATTCCCTAACTTCAAGTGTCTTGTGTTTCAATAGGGACCTGTGAGTCGTATGGATTTTTTACTGGCGGCTGCAAATGGAAACCTTAAAGTTGTAGATAAGTTCTTAGAAGATGGAGGTGACCCAAACACACATGATGAGGTATTTCTGACATGTTGTCCATCATTGAACCTTGATTAACTGCTTCATTCATTGCTTCAAAGATTCATTGATTCATTCGTTCATAAATTCCTTCATTCATTCAGTTGTTTTTTTCATAGTTCAGGAAATCAGCACTGCACAGGGCTGCCTTCGAGGGTCAAGTTATGGTTGTGGAGCGGTTACTGGATAAAGGAGCAGACATCAACTTAAAAGACCGGGTGAGAAATCTGAGAATGTTGTCCCGAGGATGATGTCAGTGCAGATTATTGAAATGATTGCAGCCTCTTTGATTTATTGTTTTTCATTATGTTTTTATTACGGGTTTTAAACAGACTCTTTCTCTCCCGCTGTTTTCCTCTCAGCTGGACTGCTCAGCGGTGCACTGGGCTTGCAGAGGTGGACGTTTAGAGGCTCTCAAAGTCCTGCAGAGCAGGGGAGCTAACGTAAATGTCACAGACAAGGTAAGGAGCATTTAAAATCACTGCCCCGTGAATGTACAACACTCTTTATGTTAGCACATGTTTCTCATTCCCACAGCTCATGAGCACACCCTTACATGTGGCGACCAGAATTGGTCACTGGGAGGTTGTGGAGCACCTTCTGGCCAGTGGCATCAAATTGAATGCTCAAGACAGGGTATGGACAATTATTGTGCTGAGATCTTTCATCTATGTGTCATGTATTCAATTATATCATGAGTATAAGCCATTTTGCTTGTTCTGAAGGAAGGGGACACTGCCCTGCACGATGCTGTTAGACTGAACCGATATAAAATAGTCAAGTTACTCATACTGGCTGGAGCTGACATGAAGACCAAGAATTCCGTAAGTACTGAAACAAATCCTGTGCTCGTATAAAAAGGCTTAGTTTAGTGGTTGAGCACAATGCCATGCATTTCAGGAGGGTGTCACAGCCACGGAACAGGTGAAGATGTGGCAGTTTGACACTAAGGAGACACTGGAGAAGCTGGAGCAGATGAAGGAGGTGGGATTGGCCTGAATGCCATACTTCATTACCTCTGAGTAAGCCTGAGGGCACTAACGCTGTGGAGAAGGGTGTCCACACACGGAAAGACTAATGCCGGATCTCTTTTGCTGGATTAATGATCCTTGTTAGCTGAATTATTTTTGTGCAACTATTTATGAAATCGCTGGTGTATTATTTTAAATATTTATTTATTTGTGTTGGATCTTTTGGATCTTTGAGTTATATGAATACAATTAACTTACAATAACTAATAAAATAACTGTCTAATGTATAAAACATAATCCAGATGTTATATTGGACTTTCGAGCATTTAAAGTAAGTCTCAGAGATGGATATACTTGGTGCATTGCTCAGGTAACAGAAACATAAGACAGTATGGATTAAATATTTTACTCATTGATCTGATTTTAAGGCTGAGAACAATTTGAACGTCTGAAATTGTGACCGAAATGGTTTCTTATGCACGCATAACAAAGTTTAGCTGGATTGTTAAGTGCATTAACGCACAAATGTTAGGGGCTTTGTTTTATAAATACAAGCCAGGGCTCATAGAACACAGAGGGAACATGTTTAGGATTTCTGCTTTGTCTGCTGACTTAACAGAGGGATTGGTAAAGAGGCCCCGGTGCATAGTTTCCTGATACTATCAGGGGGCACCATTTTGCGCAGATGAAATCGATATGCTAATGCCCAGTCACATGAGTCGGCTATGTCTTCTTTTAAAATCTTGCAATCCTCTGCTGTCATTCTGGCCATATACCAAAAAAGGCCTTTGACCCAGTGGCAAAGTGTACAGATCGATAAGTGGGCTGGTTTTGTAAGCACTACACACATGCACACACACAGCGGAGAGTCTGTGAGAGGGGTAATCCCTGCATTAAGCCTGCTTACATGATGACCTCTGAGTTTCTGGCACTGTGTCTTTAGTGCATAGTGAGGGATTTCTTGCCAATGCTGCTGTATAGCGTTGGCTACGTAAACCTGTAAGAGTTGGAATTAATTTAGTTTGAATCTCTAATCTATATTTTTGCTTCTGTTTTACATATAGTATATAGTCTTTTCACAAATGTCTACATTGTAAAAAGGCTCACAGTTAAGGGGTAACAATGTTGGCAGTAGTCTTGGACTAGATCATCTTTGGAATTCAAACCAGTATCAATATCAATGTTTTAACTGTAATCACAGCCAACTAAAAACTTTGCCATGCTTTGGTCTTCAAAAACTGCTTCAGAAACTTGGGCTGAAAGAAATGGTTTAACAAAATTAAGGTCACTTTTGAGAACGTACTCAATCTGCTTGTAGGAGGGACTTTAGAAACGCACTCGACTCTTGTGTATGTGGCTTGATTTTGCATGCAATGTGTAAATGTGACCACTGGAGGGCAGAGCTTGGCCCTTGTTTGTCAAACACAACCCGTCGGACAGGCAAACAAAAAAGCAAGTAATATTTAAGACATATTATAAAAAAGGCTGACCTGTTGAATACTTTTCTTGTGTTTCTTACCAGAACACAAATATATATTTATGATGTAAAAAATGTAGATTATAATCCTTTTAAAGGGCAGAAAGCTTGAAGCCAGTCATTAGTATGACTGCACTTTTCACATAGCAGTTCAATAACAGGTACCGAGTTAATTGTAATTTCTGGAAAAATAAACAAATACACTTGCTGAGCACCTCATCAAAACATTTTATTCTTCTCAGAAATATTTTCTTCCCTAAAAGGGAAGAAGGACATTTCTCCATTTTGGCTGTTTCCCATTCTGTTCAAGTAAATACCAAAGGTAATACACATTTTGGTGTCAGAGTATTTGATAAAGTGATGAGTAAAGCTCCTCTCATTGATACTGTGCATGTTAAAAACAGTGTAAATACAGTTAGTTAACCAAACAAACCTCTGAAAATGAACATTGTTAGTAATGGTATGGCATAGTACATTTCAGCGTATTTTCTTCCAGATATTTTCTTCTGCTTATATTCAGTCCTTAATGTATTTACATGATACACTTACACTCTGTAACTTCCAAATACATGCTTCTATAATCCAATTTTATTATTTACACAACCGCCCTCATATGTATCATGAAAATACTACACAAAGTGCACAAATATAAAGAATTCTGATACCAACATTGGTGATTATCATGTGAACACACAATCAGAAGGGGCACTCGTCATAGCCCAGACTGTCCAATTTCCATTAAAAGCACAAATTCAGTTAATAACACAACTTTGTACCATCTCAGAATAAATCAACTACATTTTGGATTATCTATATCGTCAGTGCTGGGTTTATATGGTACTTTTTATGAGGTATATATACACATTCATAAATTATATTTTATATACTTTTAAAAGAATCACACAAGGCAGATTGTGCTTAAAATAACATACAAATAAATTAAGTGATGATAAAAGCCATAAATAAATATGTGATAAAAGAAGTGCACAATCACTGTCTCACAAAGGCAAATACACTTGTTTTTACATACACCTTCAGTAGCCCCATGTTGTTGATGGTGACTTTGGTTTGTCCATATCTAAGATGAAATGGTTCTCAATAATGCAGCAAAAAACTTCGCCCATTTTGATGTTTTAAGCCGTAGGCAACCAAGGCAGAGCAGCACTGAGAAACAGAGATAAAGAGATTTTTGATAGAGAGAGAGAGAGAGAGAGAGAGAGAGAGACAGAGAGATAGAGATAGAGAGATAGAGAGAGAGATAGAGAGACAGAGAGAGAGAGAGGGTAAAGGAAAACCCTGTAATCCATTCCTGAGGGTCTTCTGGGATGTACACTTTAAAGGAGCCCCTCTATATACAGATCCAGAAGCGGCTCTGCTATTTAACCTTAACGTTTACCACTGCACTAGAAGAGGATTGGGGGGGACTGATCTGAGAGCAGCACTGTGTGTGGTGGGGGTTTGTGTCCTCGCTGAGGGCGGCTGGTCATACAGTGAGGCTGCGGGCCGTGGAAGCTGAGCTCCTGGCCCTCTGCACCACTGCCTGACTCTTTTCCCGTTTCAGCAGCTTGTTATTGGAAAAGACCCCCTCATTCCGTGGAGTACCATGGGAACCATCCGGAAATGTCAGTAACCCTGCAAGAGCAGCCAACACTACAGATAAGATCTCTATTCACTCACTGATTCAATGCAAATTTCATTAGATTTCTCAACAGATCTTGGCACATTCCTGCTCAGTTCATGTTCAGAACAGAAACTAAAAGAGCTATAATACTTACAGTTTTACAGTTATTGTATGTTACATTAATAATTCATCCACTTTAAAAAAGTGGCACTTTAAAAAGATGAATACATGAGTTCTATTAACTTTATCCGATAGCTATTTCTAGATGTGCTTTCTGGAAATAATTAACCTGTCATTATTTATAAGTGATCTTATAATATTGGAACGCATAGTGGTAAGTTCTGATAGCATGCAAAATATGTACCATATCCTTCCACACGGCCATTTTTAAATTCCCCTTCAAACTTCATCCCATCGAACCTGCTGAAGACTCCAACACCTTGGAATTTTCCTTGGGCAAATTCACCCTCATACCTTGGGGTTATAAGCAGAGATGGATTTACCTTTAAAACAGCCTCCCAAAACAGTGATAAACCATGTTTAACCAACACTTGAAAAAGTACAGCATGCTTATCCATGAGATCAGCCCCAGTATGCAGCCTAAGGACAGTAATGTGATCTCACACGGCCTCACCTGGAGCCATCAGGAAACATTAGCACCCCACAGCCGTGGAACAGGCCGTTCTCGAAGTGGCCCTTATAGCAGGTTCCATCAGAGAACTTCAGCTGCCCTACACCATGTCTCTTACCTGCATACAAATGAAAAGTCTATCATATTTAATGATAGGGAAAGCGTGGTTAAAATGGGGAATTCAATAGTGGCTCCCAGTCCCGCTTCTTGAGGCCCGCTGTCCTGCTCATTTTAGTATTTCCCTCTTATAAGGTTTTAGTTAATTACTTGTTGAGTGAAATCAGGTGTGGTGGGAGCATTAAACACCTTAACAAGAAATAAAAGTTTTCCATAGTGTTTTAAATGTAGTTAAGAAGCTGGCACAGCATGCCTTGGAGAATTTTAGGTTACAGTATGACTCTACTTTTATCAAAGCACTGTACTATCGCACTATAATCCACTAAAAGCCTTTAAAAGCTATGTGGGGGCAATGAGGGCAATCTAGTTGAGTCATTGGGTGCCAGCTAATTAGGATTTAGTCTTTTTGGCAAAAGTTGTTTTGGCATTCACTGATCCTAATTCACAATGCTGTGTGTTACATAACTACCCATAACTAGAGTTGTCTGATCTGTGAAGGTATGGACATCATCCACAACTTCAGTCAAGTCACAAATTGTGAGGCTTTTATGTTCTATTTTACAATAAGGAGGTGCTACAAATGCTTTAAATACAATCATAACATGCCAAGAAATTAGAAGAGTTCTGTTTAATTAGTGTCAAAGCCAATAACATTAAAGAACAAGAGAACACTCCAATGTGCATCTGTGTATATATTTACAGTGTTCATACACTGTTCATAGGAATGTACTATATACACATACATACAGAGAATGTATATATATATATATACATATATATCCAATGTGTACATACATAAATATACTATATAGCTTTACAGTGTAATGTTATAGTTTATTGTTGTGTTGTATAGCTTTTATTCTATTGTTTATGCTGCTCTTACTTTTGTTCTGTCCACTTTCTGCTTTAACAGGACTAATAAAGGATTATCTTATCATAACACAGTTCAATAATAAAGAAAGTGCTGTGATGTGAAATTTAGACTACTGAGTTACTTGCCTTCTTTCCATTCCCCACTATACTCTTCTCCAGTGGAATAAGTAAAGGAGCCCCTCGTCAGTGTCATACCTCCACCAACCTGCAAACAAAGGCTATTACATATCATAGTGACAATAACACAGTAATATGTAATTTAATGCAATGTAATGTAGCTTCTTCTTGCATTACTCTAACATAAAGATTTAGCAGTTAAATTTTCTCCTCTGGTTCTCAACACTGTCCTAAAACTTGAATGTGTCCTCGTATTGTAAGTCACTTTGGAGAAACATGTCTGCCAAATGACTGTGATTGTAATCTAATATAATGTAAACATGCACAACATTGTGGCCGCATACTACATACTAATTTTATACATTATGTATGAAAATAGCACACAAGCCTTAGACATGCATTCAGTGATGCAGAATGTGAAGTACAGAAGTGTGTGTGTCTCTGTAACAACTTACAGATGGACACACTGCTTTTACCAATGTAATAAATTAGTATCAACATTTTTACATGGTCATTAGAGACCAGACACAGGAAAGGTGAGAAATTTGGACATGTTGGTGTTGGGAGAGGCACAAAGCTGTCACGTTAATGAGATTTCATCAGGCGGGTTGATGGATTAGCTTCCACGTTTTTCTTCAGTCATGCTGATACGTGATAAATACAAAGACAGCAGACAAAGACACGAAGCTGCAGTGCCTTAAGAAGAATGAGTCAGAAGAAATGGCAGTGAATGAAGAAGTCACAGCATGGTTGTTCAGTCTCACTACCACAGTGGAGGCTCCAGCAGGGAAAAAGGGCAGCAGACCAGCCATGAGATACTAGGAACTAGAACGGAAAATAATCATAATAATATTTACCTGTCAGATGTCCTTTTTTTCTCACAAGCATGAAAAACCCTTTGAAGATCTATAGATGTTGGATCACAGGGAGAAAAGCACTGTCGAGCTTTGGAGAGGCAGCCTCCCTGTTTCTCTCTCACTCTCTCTCTCTCTCTCTCTATCTATCGCTCTCTCTTTCTCACTCGCTCGCTCGACCACTCTCTGAAGGTCGGCTCGCTTTATTGAACGTTTTTCTCAGCAACTCATTGAAGCTGCACGCTGATTGGCTGAGCGGTCACTACCGTAACAGCCCCGCTCCGTACACTCGAGTGTGTCCCGGAATGTGGGGCTGGCGGCGTAAGGCAGGGGGTTAACCGGGGGTGGTCGTGTGCAGTGCGGGAGGTAGGCTGTGTCCTCAGAAGACTGGACAAAAATGAGAAAAAAACATGTCCAAACCAGTTTTGTAAAGACTTGCGAGCGTTAAATATGGGCTGGAAAAGAATAACTGTATACTGGGGAAATTAGGCTGTTTGTTGTCATGTCATTTCAACCAGAGCGTACACTGAAATGAAACAATGTTCCTCCAGGACCATGGTGTGACATCACAACAAATACAAGACCATGGTGCAACAATGCACTAAAACAACATCACAACACCTACAGGACCATGGTGCAACACAAAGAATAAACACATACACACCACACGACCACACAGTGTAAGTAGGACAGGGCTGCAACAGTGCAGCAGACAGGAGTAGAAATATTAGTACTTTGAATTATTATTAGAACAGATCCTGTATTCTAGCAGTAGAGTACCTAAGTGTGCAAAAATGCAAAGGGTGATGTAAATAATTGTTTAAAATGTGCATAAATGTAAGTAGTCCATTTACGTTTTTCTTCATTTATTTTACCCCCGTCCCAAGAGGTCTTAAAATTTTAATTTAGCTTAAATAATTGAGTTACTTTTACGTAACCTTTCCTCTTGTTATCCCTTACTATTAAACATGCTGTTTCTATTACTGTGCCTTTAAGCCTCATAAATGAATGACTTCTGTTTTGATTGGCTGCTGTGCAGTGTGCCTCATTCTACTTCAGTATTAATAGACTATATAAACTACTGTATGCTGGGTATAGATAAATGTGAATAAATGTTAGTGTTCGTGACCATACAATGAACCCAAACAGACAGTTTTTGCAGCTTAATTTCAGTTTGTTTTTCCATGGAAACTTAGAAATTTCATACTGCGGTGGAGGTAGCTCTGTGGGTAGGATACTTGCCTCATGATCAAGAGGACCAAGAGGTCACAGGTTCGAATCCCACCTTCAGCACCACCACTGGGTCCCTGAGCAAGACCCTTAACCCCAAGAACCCCAGGAAGACTGTCCCCTGTAGTCGCTTTGGATAAAAGCGTCTGATAAATGCGGTAAATGTTTCTTTCAGCCTGGCTGACCTTAGGGTGGGTGAAGCCTTTATACATTAGTTGGGTGAGTGAAACTGGCTGTTTGGCTGCCTTTAAAGCCACCAAACATTAAAAACAGAGGGGAAATGACCTTGTTTGTCCTTGGAGCGATCCAGTCACTTAAGTCGGAGGGAAAATGTCTTTCTGACCCTAAGACATTTCCCCTCCGACTTAATGTGTGCCATTTAGGTCTCCTTCAGAAACTTAGTGAGCCTATTTTTCAGTGCATCAAATCCCCCAGCCTCTATGATACTAACTCAAAGACATTTGACAACTGATCTCTTCATACTACAGAGACCCATCAACATTCTGAACAGGGGTGGGTATTTATGGCCTCCTCTATAAACGTGAAGAGCTGGTAATGGGAAATGTCGATAATAATCGCACTCCTTGAGATGTATTGGATTTAACACTGAAGATGAGTTGTTTTTGCTCTAGAACAACAGTGAATTATATGGGGCTGTAAGTCAAGTATGAGAGCGAATGACCACACATCACAGGGGTTTATTTTCCACAGAAGAGAGTGCCGTACATTTAGCAGGAGATTGGGCTATTAAAGAAACCAGTGCAGCTATTACAGCCCCAATAAGCTAATAGCCCATAAGCTAATATTTAGTTTGGAAGCACAACTGTCGTCTTTCCAGATGTTTGAACGCACGCACATACACACACACACACACACTCTCACACACGCACACACACACACACACACATACATACAGTCAGAATTTTCTATCCCTTGACCTTCAGTTTGTATGGTCTCCAAGCTCATAACACTCACATACACAAACAAAACACACACACAGGGGAAATTGGGGACTAATTTGGCCTCCTTTAGTGATTATTGCCCTTCACTGGTAGTAAATCAGCATGGTGTTAATTCCCAAGGGAAATGGGCGGTCTGCTCCATATGCCCCAGAGCGGCAGGATGGGTCATACAAGCATCACTACACACGAGCAGCCATTTAGCACTGCATAACACACACACCAAGTACACACCCAAATACGCACAATCACATCTACACAATGAGTCTGCTCTCCTTGCAAGAAAAATCACAAAGGTCAACTTCTCACTGGATAAGGGGGGGGGGGCAGAGGTTGTTGATGGTCATCTCTCTCTCTCTCTGAGGTTTAATTGACCCATAATTCTCCCTATGCCAGAACATGAGATCAGGGCTGTTGTGTGTGAACCATGCGTTCAACCCAAGGTGAGCAGGGTTATGCTGTCATACTGTCGAACTGACCGAAACTAAATCTCTTCGCCCACTGTTCGGTAAACGATAGACTTATACAAGAATCTATCTCTCTCAGTTAAACAGCTGTTAGATTGTTTGGATGTATAGATATGTGTGAAGCAAGACTTATTTATATCTACACACACCAGGGATCAAACTCTCATTCCAGAGCTTAGATCTAATGTTTTCCCTTTGTAGCACATTTAAATCAATGCAACACCTAATGTCTGATTACAGAGCCTGTCATTAAATTAAAAACAGCCATTTGTGGCAGATTCAGTACTGAATGCTCTTCTGTGAGTTTGACATCACTGATGTAGGACAAAGCATAGGGATGCATGGTGATATCAGAACTGCATCAATATTGGATGGATGGGTTTTGCATTTTTCCTAATTGTACCCTCTGTTTAGTTTAATTTCACATACCCCTAATCACAAAATATGAAAGAGAAGGATGAAGGCTAGCATGGTCTTCCTCAGAGCCACCTGATGCCAGTCACATCTTTTAAAACAACCAGTAATGGAACATCATTGTAAAACACATTCAACAAGGGCGATGTCCTAGTGGTCAAGAAGTTGCCTCTGTGATCAGAAGGTTGTAGGTTTGAATCCAAGGACTGCCAGTGGCACCACCGAAGTACTCTTGAACAAGGTATCATCCCCACTCACTGATCCCCGGGCACTGTGTTCCTGGCTGCTTTTCTCGTGTGAATAGGTTAAATGCAGAGTCACACTGTGCGCCATGGTGTGTTCATGTGTGACAAATAGACACTTTAAATTTGGAGGAGAACACTGCCAATTCTGTTACATCAGCTAAGAGATGTTTGCATTGGCCAGCATAGTGCGGAGTAAAAGTGGAAGAGGGAGGGACATCCATCCAGAAAGCAAAACCAATTATGTCGGCTGCTCCACTGAAGGCTGTGGCATCACTTGGGATTGGGAATATTTCAAATCACTACAGGATGATACTTTTTCTTTTCATTCTAAATAAAATGTATGCATTTTATTTGTGTTATTGAACATAGAACATCAGAAAATTAGTGCACGTTCATTTCTGTGATGAATTTGAAATATTTAAAAATGTACACAACTGCATTTTGTTTTCCTTGCATGGTGGCTGTTACAATGTGTGAAACTGTGATATGGAGATATGGAGAAGGATGGAGTTTTATGCAGAAAGCTTCACTTGAATAAGTTGCCTGATGGATACTAGGAGAAAACAAAAGTCAAATTTAATGATCATGAAGTAATTCATCTTGTCATTGACAAAGTCTACGTAACATTAGCGTGGTATTTGTGGCCGAATTATGAAATCTGTAAGTGAAAAGGTATATACATTTATTATTAAAACTGCCACACAATTAACACAGTAGAAGATGATGGATTAAGGGGAACTAATCCAAATTGTTTCTATGGAGTAAAAAAGGTCCAGCTTTCTGAACTATCAACAGAATCTTTCCTTGTTCTTTTTTATATCTTTGCATGGACTATTGTGGACCTTTTTACAATCTTTGTTGTTAATATTATTTATATTGTTGTAAATATAATATTATATATAAGAAACTATCTCTGTTTTTTTTTCATTATTTATGTTCATATAGGTTCATATAACAATCAATTTTGATTACCTTGATGGTTTTATTAGAAATTCATGGTTTACATGAGAGAATTAAAGTTATAACAAAGTTATTAAACAATCATACTTAAATTTAAATATACTTCCTTGATTTTACATTTAAATATCTACTATTGAAAGCTTCAGACTTAAGAAGAAAAACAGTGATAAATCATGATTAATCACAGCAGCCTGTGCAATGTTTTGTTCAATAAATCACTAACCTTAAGAAAAATATAGAAATGAATGGGCATGTGATTACTATGTTGCTAAAGTATTCAGTCACTACGCCATAGAGGGAGTTTAAATAAAACATCTCATGAACACACACACACACACACACACACACACACACACACACACACACACACACACACACACACACACACACAC
>JBBPDC010000149.1:14415461-14427958 GCA_037974485.1 Hemigrammopetersius urotaenia | reverse complement strand
ACACACACACACACACACACACACACACACACACACACACACACACACACACATACACACACACACATACACACACATTTCCCTGCACACACTCTTTGCTCATGGCAGAGAACCTTGTTGAAGGAAAAAGAGCAATTAGTGTAGAAATGAAGGGGAATCGCAGAGGGAGATGGCTGATGAAGACTTTATTGATTAGCGACGTTTCACTGATCCAGCTTTCACTATAGCAATTACACTGCAGTCATTAGAGAATAGAGCTACAGGAGCCCTTGACAACAACTACTGTCTAAACACAGTGTGCAGATCATGCCTTTAGCGTGCTTAGTCTTCTACACTACCAATGAGCTCAAATTCCAGAGTCGCTCACAATAAAATAGGAGCCTTTGAAGCCAATTCCTTTTAGGTATTTGTCTGCAGTACTAACAGCTTCTGTAAGATGGGGCTGTTGCGGAAATAAGGAATAACTGTATTCTGATACCGGGTAATGCGTTCACATGCAGCTTTAACATACCACACTTACGTATTACACTATTAGCTACTGGTCTGTAGTTTAGCTTCTTTTGGAAGCAAAGGCTAGACAACTGTGAGAAAATCTATTGATGGCAACAGATGTACAACATAATGTCTACAGTTATCTCTACGATATAATTCAACTTTCTACAATACAATGCAAAAAGGCCTCTGTTCTCAGTGTATACAGTGTGATTTGTGACTGTGCTGAGTGAATCAAATTGAATGATTCTCCTGGTTCTCAACCTATCCCATTGCCTCAAACTGGAAATCAACACTGTATACTGCAGATTTATTAATAATCTTCAATTAATAATCTTTAGATTTATTTTATTTTCCAGTAACTAATTTACAGTATTCTGTAGGGTTAGTATTCAGCATATTACATGTAAGATTTTAGCAACTGATACTTTAAGGTGGATCGGACTGGTCTGTCCAGCACATCCCAGAGGTTCTCAGTTGGATTCAGATCTGAGGAATTTGGAAACCAGGTCAATACCTTGAACCCTTTGTCCTCAAAGCATTCCTGAACAATGCTTGCGGTGTGGCAAGGTTCATTATCCTGAAGAAAGCAGACGCTGCCATTAGGGAATACCGTTGTTATGAAGGGGTGTACTTGGTCTGTAACAAAAATGCAAGCCACTGGTATGAACATTTCATGATGAAAGGTCATATAGAAATGGTCCAAAATGACATAAAATCATATTAGTGTACTCTTATAAAGAGATCCTACTGCAGTGAAGTTGCCTTTCGGAGACATGAGATTTGTTACAGCATAATAGTAGTTGCTACAATGAGCACATCTGTACAAATGTCCATCTTTTCACCAGTGCAACAGTGCAAGACAGGAATTAGAGTACAGGTCTTATTTCAAATTTGCAAATGATACAATTTTAGAACTAGAAACACTAACTGAACAGCAGCAAGGACAGCAGGATTCACAGGCCGGGTAGCAGAGGGTGAAGCGGTGAGTGTTAAAGGGACAAACACAATCTGTTTCCTCCCAAATAGAGATGAATCCGGCTCTGCCTCCTTTCTCTCAATCAGCCATGCTCGGCCAGTTCTGCCCCATGCCTCGCTTCCTCTAAACACCCATAACCATTAATCCCAGACACACTATTTATATTTTCTAATTGTGAAGAGGATGAATTATCAATTATGGTTAGTGCTTAATTGCCCTTCATAAAGTTAGCCTCCCCCTGGCTTTAAAGTGGGCTATTTAAATAATGTAACTAATAGCCCTCTCCTTTACGTGGAGAATACATCTTCATTGTTGGGTGCGGGGAGCATGAGAGTCGCTCGTAATTTAACGGGCAATCATGGGAAGGCATGCAGGTGGCACCGGAGGGACTCGTTAAGCGTTAATGAATTATGACACGACCTTCTGAGAACAATGAGCAATTAATGCCAGCATTGACTGACAGAACCTCACATCTGCTATGGCCTGCATCCTAAGACGCCACATAGGTGCAAATATGTGTTTGCATGTGTGTCTGTGTGTGTGTGTCTGTGTGTGTCTGTGTGTGTGTGTGTGTGTGCATGTTTGTGTGTGTGTGTGTGTTTGTTTGATTTTATATGTTAAAGGGTTAAAATGTTATTGTGATTAAGAATAAGCATTTACAACATAAGTTCTGCATGATATATATGACCCTAATATATACGTGTGTGTGTGTGTGTGGATGTTCATGTGTGTGTGTGGGTGTGTGTGTGTGTGTGGGTGTGTGTGTGTGTGTGTGTTTGTGTGCCAGATAGGTGGAGCCAGAACACACTGGAATGTCTGGGATGTAGCCATTTCATAATACGTCGTCTATCTCTGTGTAACCTCAGTTGTCATGCCCAATTTCAGCCAACAGATTTTTAACACCAAATACATTTACTGCTCTGTGTCTATAAACACCTGACACAAGCCAAGAGTGTGGAAATGTCTGTGGTGTGACAGGAGCCAATAGGAATTTAAGATGTCCTTAAAGCGCTGCCACTTTCAGTGACACAGCGAGGATATGGGAGTTACATTGAAGGACAGAAGCTCTTTCTCCTCTGCAAATTCCACACATTGCCACTGTCTTAAGGAAATCTTATGACATTTCCATTATTTTTGGCTTTTTTTCAAACCACTTAAATCTTATTATACATTAAAATTAAGAACATCTTTCCCTTCTTCTAAAAAATGCCTTTTTTTCAATGATAAATTCATTCCAGGTATATAATTCGTATAATGGATGCTTTTGCTTGTCAGTAGTCCAGAATAGTCCAGTAGTCCAGAATTCACTGATGCAAGAAACACAGGGTTGCACGACTGCTCAGTGCCATCTGCCCAGGTCAAGATGAATGGCTTCCTTTTTAACAGCATTTAGCTTTCCTTCTATGTTCTAAAACAAACAAATGTCTAACACAGTTAAAGAGGCCACAAATGACTCTCTCACTCTTATGCCCAATCTAAGTCTCTAGACTCCAGCCTCATGGCCTCTGGTCTCACAGACCTTGGACCTACAGCTTGTGATGTTCACTGAAGTGCTCAACATCATCATGTTGGATATGTGAGGCCGCAGGGCCGATGAAAGGGCACTTAAGTTCAAACCATATATATGGTGGATATCTACACTTTTGCAGATTCCTGCCACTGTTGCTTTGAAAGACATTCTTCAGTTGTTTGTCTAAAAATAAATTACATTTATTATTGTGTAATGCCAGATCTAGGCAGCCCTACATGGACTTTCACACTAATGCTTATGCCTCTTAAATGTGTGTCTGTAAATCTGGAAGTTTAGGTCAGGCATTACTCCCTTAAGTCATTAACATAATGTTTCATACAGTGTACCACTAGAGGGCATCCACCATTGTTGCACCTCTTCACTGTAGTTGTTGGAACAGGTGAGAGCATGCGAACTGACCTTTACCTCAGTGTGTGTGTGTGTGTGTGTGTGTGTGTGTGTGTGTGTGTGTGTGTGTGTGTGTGTGTGTGGGTGTGGGTGTTGATGCCGACCAGAGTGGTGTCTGTAACTAAGTGAGTCCCTTAGCATAATTACCATCTCCTGCAATGATGTGGCCTCTTAACAAATCGCCCAGCAACTTCCCACATCTGCTCCATGTCAGCATCTGGCAGACGCGCTCACCCATCCCGGACGTAGCGGAGAGGCCTCATTAGGGCCGCTGCTGAGCAGGTAGAGCTGCTAGGACAATTATGGGGCAATGCAGCCGACCTTGCTATCGCCTCAATGCCCTAAAACATCACTCTCACACCCAGTAGAGAGTTGTAGAAGTGCATACAAAGTACACTATCTGTCCATTACACCAACAGGGCCTTTAATGACATTGTATTCAAATACATAGGCTTTAATACAGAGTTGGTTTCCCCTTCCCCCTCCACTCTTCTTAGGAGGCTTTCCACAAGTTTTTGGAGTTTCTGTGGGAATTTGTGCCCATTCATTCTGCAGAGCATTTATTAGGTCAGGCAGTGATGCTGAATGAGAAGGCCTGGCTCACAATCACCGTTCCAGTTCAAAGGAGTGGGATGGGGTTGAGGTCAGGCCTCTGTGAGGGCCAGTCAAGTTCTTCCACATCAAACTCATCCAACCTTGTTTTTATGGACCTTGCTCTGCTGAAGCATTAAGAACTTCCTTCATTGGAAGTAAGTGGTCTAGCCCAAGCCCTGAAAAACAAGTGTCTCCCAATACTTTTGTTATAGTATACATTTGTATCTGCAAAATGACCTGCAATAGTACACCCAACACATCACCTAGTGAAGCGGGAAGCCAGGAATACAGTAGTACTCAAAGGTACCTCAGAGGTGCTGAACAGTCTTGGGAATTGAACCCATGGCTGCTGGTATTGAGTAATCTGAAAATGAAAAAGATTTGTTTTTAAATAAAAGGTATTTGTACCTAATCTCTTAAAAAGCCTAAATTGGTTCTTTAGAGTGGTGCCATTGTAGAAGCCTTCCAACATTGGCTGGCTCATTAAAACACTTTTGTAACTGTGATGTGTACAGTATGTTTAAAGAACCTTCACATGTAAAAGGTTGAATTCCAAATAAATATTTTATTTAGGGCTATATGTCTAAGCCAAAAATCATCACATTCAGGAGCCAAAATCTAATATTCACCAATTCGTCTATTATCTCAGTTACTTCTCCTAACCAGGGTTTGGGGGGGGGGGGGGGGGGGGGGGGAAACCCCAATGGTTATAGGGCAAAAGACAGCAACTCCATCACAGGGCAGTCACCCAGACAAACACAGCCACACACAATCACACCTAGGTGTAATTTTGCATCCCCAGTTAAGACTTGCATGTCTTTGGACTTTGGGAGGAATCCACCTGGCGGAACCCCGTTCAGACCTCGACAACAGGCAAACTCCACACAGGAAGGACATATTGAAAAAAGATAAAAAAGAAACTAAAAAATAGAAAATTAAATGCTATTTTTATGTCTGTGCATATAAACCCTGATCACAGGACAAAAATTCTTAATTTAAAAAAATATTTGAAATCTGATAAAAAAAAAACTTACCTGACACAAAATATCTTACTGTGTTGTCAAAACAGGTAATGATTATTGCATTCATTTGCATGCAGAAGCACTGACAGCTTTCAATACACTGTGAGTAATTAAGGCAAACTTGTGAAACTGACACTTTCTTACATACGACAAATAACATTTTTGACACACTTAATTTATTTGTTGCCACATTTATAAGCTCTTTGGGCATGACCCTGTGTCTTCAGGCAGCATGTAGTCTACCACACCTAATACCATACTCTTAGAGCTCTCAGTGTGTATTCTGTCTGGAGGGCATGTGCCTGTCTTTTATTTAAACCAAAGAAAGGAAGAGAGTCAAAAGACATGAAACGGGTCTTTTGTCCAGCAATACTTTGGACAGGAATAAAAGGTTCAGAGGCTGACAAAGGGAACAGCTCAGCCTGTCAGTTGAGCTCCACCCAGCGACGTGACTCCTGCCATTATACGAATAATCATGTTTAGCTGAGTGTTCCGGCCTTCCTGGTACTCTGGTGATTTTATGGGTTCTGGAGGTGGTAATGCAGGAACGGCAGGAGGGTTGGCCCATAAGTGGGCCCTCCCCGGGCCACCTCTGATCTCTCCTGCCTAGAACATCTGTCTGTGGACATAACTGCCCCCCAGTAGCTGCGGCTTTTCTTAGGAATCCTCCTCTCACCTCATGACTTTTGTACAGCCATTACCTGCGTCTGCATTGTCGCTGGGATGCACTTTTGTGTCCCAGCCCTGTGTAAACATATGTGCGCGCGGTGTGGGATGCAGAGAGGAAGTTGTAAACCACCAGTAAGAGCTCATTCATATGGAACACGCTCAGTTACTGGGTTTACACATGCTAATGAAGGTAAACAGTGGCCTGAGTGGGGACAGACACAGGCTGATGTTTGCTCATGTTACTGGCAAGAAACATACACTGCAGGATGCCGACAACTGGAAAACAGAGCAGGACAAAAAAAGACTTGGGAAAGGGGATGAAATCTGCTTGAGCCATAAAGCAAGAGCAAGGGGAGGAAATGACATGCTCAGTGAAGTGGGAACGAATTAGAGCGGTCATTTAACAGCCTGCAAACTGGATTTTTGTCCTCCCCATTAACACGCTGTGTCTGAGCTCTTTATGATATCTGTCAGGTGTGTCTGTCAGGACCTGTAAGTTTACCTGTCATGTCAACACCTTGTAACTCTGTGTTGGTTTTCATATTTGTACACCAACAGGAACAACATTTAATCAACAGGAGTTGATTAAAAGCTTATTTTAATGTGGTATAATGTTATAATGTAATAATAATATTTATTTATTTTTCTTATAAAGTGACAGTTTTGTGTCTTTATGAAAAAGCTCATTTTAATTTTTAATAATGTTAGAAACATTTCTTTCTTCTCTTATAAAGTAAGAGTCTTGATGTAAAAGGTGGTGCTGTAAAGGGTTCGGGCTCTTATAGATGCCTTTATCACACATGGGGTTATTTTATGTATATATCTATCCTTCTACTGTATATGTATGTATGTCTGTCTATCTACCTATCTGTCTGTGTTTCCTTCTTTCTTTTTTCTTTTCTTTCTGTGTCTATTCTAGTTGCAGGCTTCTGTTTCTTAACCCCTTACAGATGATTTATAAACCATAGTAGAAATACTTCACCCTTGAGGCTTGTAGTTTCTAAAAATGAATGGCAACTTAAAATCAGATCAATACTGAATCAATGATTAATGGACCTGTCAGTAGCGGGAACAACATAAGCGCTGGTATTTATCTACTGCACACGTCTGAAACTGTTCTGTGCTTTTACCATTATTTTTTTTTCTTCACATTAAGCTAAAACCTTATGTGAAAACATTTCAGACACTGTGTTAAATAAGTGTAGGAAGTGAGCTTCCTGATCAGACAGCTGCGCTAATGGTTTAATGGTAAAGCCCTCTTTAGTGAGGCCATGCATTGTAGGCCACTTTTATCAGTGCCGGACACCCGCTGAGCGTATTGATCCAGACTGTGGCAGCTATCATCCTCGCCCAGGCTCACACTTGACCGTGACACATTAACATATGATCAGAAGTGAAGAAGGCTGATTAATAATGACCAGAGTAGATGACAGATTGAAGGTGTAGGTAGTCACAAATCCAAGGGAAAACAATTCTAAGTACTAGCTTACACATTACTCTATTGTTTTTTAGTGGAACCAGTTGGATGTATGTTTGGATATATTTATTTTCAGTTTTTAGTTGTTAGAATATTAGCAAAGTCATTTGGAGTGGTATGATGTGAAATGCACCATTCTTACAGAGAAACTTACAGAGAAGACTCTAAAAGTTCCCTCACAGAAGGTCATTACCTGAAGCTGTTTTTGGCCTAATGATGGTTTTAAATACATGTATGGTGCTGTACAGTGAAAGATTCCCTTAGTAGAACACTTTTATTGCCACTATAGCAATACTGTATTTAAAAACAGAAATACATGGGATTTAGACCATAAATAAAAAGAATGTGAGGGGGGAGCTTGTTTCTCAACAGTTTACAATTTCATGTCAGTTCGCTCAGAATAGCTATTCACGTCTTAACTGAATGATGCTGATGTTTATTAATAGATGAAATTGCACTTAAAAATATTCACTGAGGTACAATGTAACACCACAGAAAGGGTTAAAACCTTGAAAGGTGATCACAGTCTGATAAAATCTGATTAATGTCTGATCTGCACTGCCTTTGATTCCAGGTTGCGCTCAACAGTTGCACCTGCTGCTCTAACGAACTGAGACTGTAACAAAGATATATGGAGTGGCTTGATGTGAAATGGTCCATTCTCGAGAAACTTACAGAGAAGAATTTAATCACAGCTGTGGCGATAGTGGATGTTGGATATTCCACAAAGACAGCGGTGTTGTTGACACATTTATTTACTGTGTATATTAAACCTGGAAATTGATGTTTAAGATCACAGATCTTAAATAAAATGACTTTATATTCAACACCTGGGTAAGGAAAATGAGCTGATTTATCTACAGTTCACAATTTTACATCACTCTGAATGATTTTGTTCTTTTCTTAAAAACTGAATGCTGCTGATGTTTTAGTAGATGAATTCCCCTTAAAAATACACTGAGGTACAACAGTGTAATGAATCACAGCTGTAATGAAGTTATGTGGCCTGGTTTTAAGTGAAATGCTCCATTTCAGAGACAGTTACAGAGAAGAATTTTATCACAGGTTGTTACCTGACATAGTTATTAATGTGCTGAGATGATCTTTTTGGCCTAATGATGTTTTTAAATACATGTATGGTGCTTTATTGAGAAAATTTCTCGATGGTAGCACTTGAGCACCGTATACAAAATCACTGAATGTTTTAGATTTTAAGTAAAATATATTAGACATCTGGGTGAGTAAATGACTTAACAGTGTATTGTTTCACATCCGATCGCTCTGAATTACTTTGTTCATATCTAAACAACGAATGATGCTGTTTTTTTTTAATAGATTGAATGACCATCAAACATTCACACCAGTGTCACCTCCCCCCACATAAATGTTTGGAAGCTTGGAAGCTGATCAGAGATGTAGAGCCAGGTTCTGATGAAATTTGAACTAATTGTTTGAGCTCTTTGATTTCGGGTGGCGCTCAACAGTTGCACGTGCTGCTCTAATGAATCGCAGTTTACTGGAGCTCATTAAGAGCTGATCGGGGTCACGTGGGTGTGGGAGCGCGCGGAGTTAAAGAGCAGCCCCGAACATCCGGACACAGTGAGGCACGAGGCTCGTGCAGCAGTAGGACAGGAACGATACGCACGCGCCAGCTTGATCCCCCTCCTCAGGCGTCCCGGGGGTCTTCCAGGTGGCTTTGAGGTCGCAAGATGTTCGAGTATCAGGAGACTGGAGCGAAAACTTCGAGCAGCCACAGAATTTCCTTTTCGATTATCGATATATTGGATCCGAAAAAGTTCACGCGCAAAAAGGCGGACGGAGTTGAAAAAGACGAGTCACATTCACGAGACGTGGCGAGCAGCACGAAGAGTACAGGAGACACAGAGGCTTTATCCGTCGACAAGGATGGTGGTAAGAGAGCACCTATTACTTTGACTACTATACAGCTACAAATAGATTATTATTATTATTATTGTTATTATTAAAACATAATAAGACTCCAGCCGTGCATGAAGATGTGATCGCATTGAAACACTAAGAAATCGTTAGCACTCTCGAATATGCAGAATATGTGCATAAAAATGAAATTTCATAATTTTAAAACGATATTTTGTTTTTTAACATACAGATATACTGCGTGGGAAATTGTTGCACTTTTGACTTAGGTTCGAGAGAGAAAAACAGTGAGAGAAAGAGAGTGAGAGAGAGAGAGAGAGAGAGAGAGAGAGAGAGAGAGAGAGAGGTCCTTGTTTTCATTTAAGAAATACTATGAAATATTTGTAAGGGGGTCTTTTTTCTATGACCTTCCCCTAATTTCTGAGGCTGCGTGTCCCTTCAACACTCACAATGGCTCACTGTGTGATTGGCACAGGGGCAGTAAGGACAGATAATTGTTTAAATGGTCCCATTGAGGATGCCTGCGCTGCCTTTGATCGATATCCCATTACTGGATGCTGCATATCTCCCTGCAGCACCTTGCAGGTACAAACTTCAAACCCCTTCCCATGTCTGATCCCAAATATCGCTCGATTAAAACTTCCCTTTAAATAGATGACATTTATCGATTTGCCGACAAATATGAAACTCTATTAGCACGTCACGGCCAGGTGCCGGAGCTGGATTTAACCGGGATTTCTTTCCGCAACATGACATTTGAAGCGATTTGTGATTTATAAATTATTAAGGGATTACAGCCCAATCCACCCAAGTCCCCCTTCTTAACCCTCGCCTCGTTCCACACACATAACTCTCGATCCATATCTCCGAGACCCTGCTCGGGCCGTGCTCTAAATTCAGCAAATTATACTCGCAGGGTCTCGTTGGTGATTTACAGAGTGAGAGAAGCAGCTTCTTACACACACTTTATCTGTAGAGTTTTATTTTAAACACCCATTAAGAGGTCACACTATTGGAATTCTCTGCAGATACAAAACATCAGTTTTCTACTAAATTAAGCATTGATAATGACGCTCAACAGTTTTAGTTATTTGAGCACTGTAATGACTTCAGAATGCCTGTACTGTAGATATTTCAGCACTTCTGTATTGCTTTTCACTCTTACATATTGTGGATTTTGGCCCACTGTACTGCATTTCATCATGTCTGTGCATCAGAATAGATGTACAAATTTCAGCATTTATGAATTGAGTTCAGCATGGACTGATTTCAGCCTAACTGTCCTGATTTAAGCATCATTGTACTGATTTTAGCATTATTATACTGATTTCAGCATATCTGTGCTGATTTCAGCATCATTGTACTGATTTCAGCACGTATGAACTGATCCCTGCTGCACTGGACTGACTTCAGTACAGTTATATCTGCATGTTCTTTTTCCAAATGTTTCCGAAAATCATTTTTGACTGTTTCTAACAGCACTGTTTGCATTACTCACAGGTGGGCATACACAAGATAGCCCTCAGCACTCTTTCACACCTCATCCCACAAACGAAGCAGACTCACCACCAGCTCTCAGCAGCGTCTCTCGCTTGTCTCCCTGTGAGGACGGGGATGCTGCCGATAGAGAAAGTAGCAATACGTCAGAGCCGTCTCGCTCCCGCCGCCGCAGGCCTGATCATGGCTGCACCAGGCCCCGCCGCGCCAGGACCGCCTTCACCTACGAGCAGCTGGTGGCTCTGGAGAACAAGTTCCGTGCCACACGTTACCTGTCTGTGTGCGAGAGGCTGAACCTGGCACTGTCTCTGAGCCTCACCGAGACGCAGGTGAAGATCTGGTTCCAGAACCGCAGGACCAAGTGGAAGAAGCAGAACCCAGGGGCTGATGGTGCCATGCAGTCTAGCACAACCTCTCTTCCCAGCCTGAGCCCCAGCACTGGTGCCACAGCTTGTGGACCCCCCACAGCAGGATTCCGCCCTTTCCCCCCTTTCAGCAGCGGAGACGTCATCTTTCACTCCTCCAGCACTATGCCACTGTCATCCGCTGGCGGCATTCTGCATCCATTTTTACCCGCCAGCTACCTGCAGCCTGCACTCTTCCCACCTCATTTATGAAGCCAGGCAAGGTCACAGAACCTGCCTCCTGAGAGAACAAAAAAAGTGTCATCACAAATGATTGTGACATTGAACTGGTGATGTCATAAAGACTGAACTGACCACAAGCTGGTCTGTCTTGAGCACTCTGGACAACAAGGCAAAACTTTAAAGTGTATAAAAGATGTACATAAATGTAGATCATCTTGTAATTCAGTCATGAGTTTAATTTATGAGCCTAGACAAAGTGGTGGTATTCTTGTTGAACCTACAAGACTCTATAAGAACATGAGACACCTGTACAGGTATGTTGTTCTAAAAACACATTTGTATAAGTCAGTACATTTGTATATGTCCCTAATGTATCTAGTTTTTAAACTAGAATGTAGCTATTTAAAAGGATGATAGATCATCTAATAGAAATAAAGGTAAATGTATAATAAAAAAGAAAAAGTAATTTCTTTGCCATGAAGACTTGATTTTGCTCAAATGTAAATGGTTGGAATTTGTTGATTTAACCGATCACGCAAGACTTCTCATGGATGAACTCTGGTTATGTCCATATCCATTTTGTGAATTAAGAAAATCCTAACACTGTGTTCCTCAACTCCTCTTCAACAGCACTGCTGTACCACAAGACTGAGACACACCTGTTTGCAACAGTGGCTTGAATTACGTATTACTCGTGTAATTTATTCTTGCTGCCACAAGATGTCACTCTCATCCCAATTACATGCAGTTTTACCCAGTATGGACAAAAGTATCCAGACACCTCTGGTTATTTAGTAAATTCACCTACTTAAAGATACTATTTAATAGTCTTTCGGTTGCAAACAGCTCATATGATGTAATGATTATATATAACAGAATTATAATTAAGTCAGAGTATAATTTTATGAAGTACTATGTGGCAACTGGTGGTTGGGAAGTTGTCCCTGTGGGTGGAAGGTAGTGGGTTTAATAGTGGCACCACTGAGGTGCCCTTGAGCAAGGTGATGTCCTGCCCCCTGCTTGAATGAATGGTGAGAGGGTTAATGAAGAGAAATATCTTCACACTGTGTGGTGTGACTATAAGGGGCCACTTTGCTTTATATTATAAATAATATACTATGTAATTTAATAATCAAATAAAAAGCACTGCTAATAGAACAAAACGCTCTAGAGCAGCTCCACATGAGATCACCACGTTAATAAGCAGTGTGGGGTGATGAAGCTCCATTATATCCTACTGATGAGCCAATAATTGCAGAGGCTATTGCTACAGCAAAGAGGGGTAAAATTGTGTGTGTGTGTGTGTGTGTGTGTGTGTGTGTGTGTGTGTGTGTGTGTGTGTGTGTGTGTGTGTGTGTTTTCTTTT
>JBBPDC010000149.1:14400045-14414560 GCA_037974485.1 Hemigrammopetersius urotaenia | reverse complement strand
GTGTGTGTGTGTGTGTGTGTGTGTGTGTGTGTGTGTGTGTGTGTGTGTGTGTGTGTGTGTGTGTGTGTGTTTTAGTTTGAGGCTACTTTGTGTTGCAAAAATTACTACCCCTTCTTATTATATGCTCAACCACCCATTTCTGCCCCATGTTTTGTCAATAGTTCATACGTTCTTTAATCAAATACCTGGTAAAAGACTGGCATTGGTTCTAGACGTTTTGTTTGTCAAGAGATTAAGAGACAAAGAGTAAAACTTGCTTTTGCGTTTGTCTCTCCAAATGTAGCCGGAATCATAAACCTGAAAAGTCAGAATAAATCAGTTAAGGATTAAGGCATTGAGTCAAACTCAGCTGTCTAAAGTCCTACCTCACCTCGCAGCTGGAAAATGCCCCAAAGCACAATGAGCCACTGAACTGGAACACCAGGCTGAGCACCAGAAAAACAGCTTTGTGAAATGGTTGTACCACTAGAGGGCAACACAGACTCATGTTTCTTGTTTCCCAAAGACTCTCTTTTGTTTCCACATTTACTTGCGTATTCTTGTTGAATTTTTAGACCACACACAAACACACACACACACACACACACACACACACACACACACTTGGGAAAAGTAAGAGACAACATTTTTTTCCTGGTTATTGCTTTTGTAATTTGTGGGAGTGTGTCTGTGTAAAATGTGCATGTCACTATTGATACTATTGACTACACTTAATTCAAAAATCCAAGCAAAAAAAGATTTGGAGAAATTAAAAAATTAATACTTAGAAATAATTTATTTTACCTTGAAAATGTTAAACTATGCAGCACTTTTACATTATTTTACAACTCCAAAAATTAAAATAGTAATGTTAAGAGCAGTGTGTACATGTGTGAGATCTGTTTCATCCCATCAGAAAATGGTTCAGGAGTGAAGCTGCTGGAATACAGCACACAGAATAGCTGTAACACAAACACTATTGCACTTGCTACATGTTCGTGTAGGATTTCTTATATTTTTACATAGCTCACACTGCAATAGTTCCTGAAAGATCTCTTATCTCTGGTCTCTTATTTTTACCATGGATGTGTATATATTAACAAGATGTACATATGTTTGCACAAATGCTCTGAATAATCTTGAAATTTCTTCATGTGAAGTCTAAACTATTGGATGTGCACATGAGGGCATGTGTTTCTGTCTAAAAGGCTGAATCCAGGGCTCATCAGCTGAAGTTATTTTTGACTATGGATCTGTTTCTTTTGTTCTGGCTTTAGCTATATCCAGTCTGTTTCTCAATCTGTGCCCCTTTCTATCCAGCCCACCTCAAGCTGTTTCATCCTGCCTATAAAAGCATCAGCTGGTCATGCAAAGTAAGAGAGATTTCTCATCAATTATTTTGTGTGTACATATTCTATCCAGTGCCTGAAGCTGATGGAAACTACAGATAAACATTCCACCTGTACAATAAAAGCACAGTCTCCATTTACACCAGCAGGAAAATGCATATCCACCTAAGAGATCACTTAAGGCTGTCTGAGACCTCTATGGAGATAAATGACCCATCCATTTCCTGCTCATAAACTCATTTTTTTGTAGCTACTGATGCTGGTTTGACAAAATTATCATTACCAAAAAGTTAATTCAACTATTTTTTTAATTAAGAGAAATACGTAATATTTAATTTTGTTATTGAATATAATTTCAAGGTATTTTCTCTTAAATGTAAACAAATAATGTATTTTGATTTTGATTTTTTAATTGTCCACTGCTTGCAGTCCAGGAACTTTCTAAACAGCCTATTTTTGATCCGTTTTAACCAGCTATACCTACATTGATGTTTAAGCTCTTTTTTAAGTCAAAAAGGAAAATCAACTAAGGAGATAATCGTGGTCTCTTCCTCTAAACACAGATAAACATGTCCAGAGTGCACTTCAGCAAAATTTGAAATGAAAAACTAAAAGTTGACCACAGTACTGAGGGTTTTTAAATGATTAACAAGATCATTTAACAAGATCAACTTTTACAGTTTGTTTCAGTGGATCTGTTCTCTTTCAAAATCTCTTGCAGTGCATTGTAACCACTTGCTTATTACACTGTATCCAAACAAAAGAAACACTAAGGAAAGGACATGCTATTATTAATGACCCTTCTCATATACTCCATTCTGCCTTTGAGCTGTTGCCTTTGAGTCACAGTAATTGTTGCCCTGGATGTCAGTCTGTGTGAGGGAGAGGGACTTTTGTGCCTGAGGCCATCAGGGTGATTAATGTCTGATCCCACTGACCCATGCGACCGCTATAAATTTGTACGTCTGTACGTGTATTTTTACTTTTATTACATTCTTCTGCCATTAGAATGTTTTCCTGTAAATGTTCACATGCCCAGTCATGATCTGCCTCAAATAAAGTTGGTCCAATTTGCTTCATTTCAGTTGAATTCAATGGAAATATATTATATAAATAAAAAGTGTGTTATATCTGTTTGTCCTCAGAGTACAGCTGTAGTTTATTTGCTGGGTATGTGAGCTAATGTTATCATAATAGCACAATGACATCATAATATTTCACAGTCTCTGTTGTGAAAATTCTGCCAAGCTTGTCCAAAAACACAAGAAAAATGGCAGAACCAATCTGTAGGTGGAACATGAACAGGCCTGAATCGTTCCAGCCTTAGCCTGAGACATACAGTATTATGAGGGATATAATAGTATTTGTGTGCATGTATGTATGTTGTGTATGAGAGAGAGAGAAAAACACAGAGAGAGAGAGAGAGAGAGAGAGAGAGAAATAGAGAGAGAGAGAGAGAGAGAGAGAGAGAAATATATATATGAAATAGAGAGAGAGAGAGAGAGAGAGAGAGAGAGAGAGAGAGAGAGAAACACAGAGAGAGAGAGAGAGAGAGAGAGAGAAAGAAATAGTCTGGGAGGATACTATAAGGTCTATATTAAGGCAATTGGGAACTGAAAAAAACATGAGCAAAGCATTATGGTTGAGAAACATTTCACCATTGGCTTTGAGCCAGATGGTCTCACCAGTCTTGTCCTGCTCTCCCTCTCATATGTTGATAGATCAGTGGGCTCGGGGTGCACTAAAAGGGTTCATATTGACTGATCAATACCTTGTCTATTTTTTGACATTGCTGGACAGTAGAGTGATGCAGCATGTTATGGCACTCGGCTCCGTCACATCTGGGCTGATGGAGAAAAGATGAAACAGCCCTCTGCCTCACTGCTTCATGCCACACAACTCACATGTGAAGGTTTACTATTCGCTGGAATATTCTTGAGCACTTATGTATATCTCTAAATAACCAGAGTGAAGTTTTTAGTGTTAAAACATGCCATTAAACATGTCATTCAGTCTACTAGAGAACCACAAGGAAAACATAGGCTATTTTAGCAATTTTATTCTGAGAGGATTACATTCTATAGCCTTAAATCATCCTGCTTTTATTTTGGTTTAATGTCTCTGGAGGATGCCCGAGTCAACAAGTCATGCCAAACTCTCAGAGTATGTGTGGGTCTGTGTGCTGATGTACCATGTATTTACATTCAGTGTTTATTTTATCAGCTTTGCTCACTGTATAGGCACACTTTATGGTTTACAGTTACAGATCGCAATCCATTTGTTTTTCTGCATCATTTGCTTTCCCCATTACCCAGTTCATCATTGAGCAGGACCCCCACCGGCCCACCACTGTGCAGGTATTATTTGGGTCGCTGATCATTCTCAGCACAGCGGTGACATTGATGTTGTAGTGGCATGTGTGTGTGTGTGTATGTGTGTGTGTGTACACGTGTCAGCTGCTGCTGGAGTTTTTAAACACTGTGTCCAATCTAACATTCCTGTTTACCCCTCTAGTGAATGTAAAGTTCATCTGATGATCCACTGTTTGTGTTAATCATCCTTAAGACCTTCATTGGTGGTCAGTTTATGGTTGTTATGTTATGGATATGTAGGGATATTTTAGTTTGTGGTCTATACTTAGCCCAGCAGTGTCACTGAGGTGTTTAAAAACTCCATCTGGACTGCTGTGTGACATCCAGTCTATGCATAACAAACACACACACACACACACACACACACACACACACACACATAAACACACTAGCATTCCACTACCATGACAGGTCCCTGCTTTGCTGAGAGTAATCCCCCACCCAAACAATATCTCCACACTGGAGGTCGTGTGAGGGTCCTGATTGCTAAAGGTTCGGGAGGCTGAAGAGTAACAGATGTACCACATTCTAATGCATCTATATGGTAAGTGGAGCTGATAAAACGGATAACGAGTATAGATAAAAGGTAGGTGTACCCAGAAAGTGACTAGTCAGTGTGTCTCTGTCGGCTGACTTACTCATGTATGTCTGTAGCTGCCTAAAGGAGTTTGGACTCAATTTTGGTCGAGATGCTTGTTTTTTTGACAGTAACTAAATAATACCAATTGAAAAAAAAACATAATTTATTACTGATGTGTACATAATAGACATCCAATTGCACAGTGAAAAATGTACACAGCTTTAAAGATGGCTCAGCTAAATTTTAGAAATGGAACTATATATGTTATGATCTTTATTTTATCAGTGCTATGTAAACAGCAAGACAAGTGCTCCTCGCTTCATGTCTCTGTAGCTGTTCTTCCAGGTAATGTTGCGACTAATGTAGTTCCTCTGAATGGGGAAGTGTGTTCCAGCCCAGACCTGAATGAACCCTGATTGAGTAGTTCAGTGCTTTTCTGTGGACTGGAGGTCAAAAGCCTGAGAGTCAGAGCGCTTGATTGTGCTTTAATGCACCTCGCTCAGTGTATGAGCTGATTGATCACATTCTCACCCAGCCTACACAGGTTTAGTCTATTTAAAACCATTCTTATGTATCTGGATCCTGCTTGTGGAAGCCTAATTCAAAGCACTGCATCTCAATATAACGGCATCATTCTTTGGGCCCACACTGAATATTTGATATTGTGTATCATGTTCTCGTAATGAGAAGAAATGAGCTCAGGATCGGAACAGAATGAGATAGATTGAAGTTTCTGAAAGCCCTTTGTTCTTTATCAAAGTTTGATTGATAAATCGTACAGACTTTGGACATGACCACCAAGCATTATCTGGACACCAAAGCCAGAATCTCCTTAAATTAACCCAGCATCTGCCCATATATCACACACAGAAGAAAGAGTCTTGAATATGTGCTCCACACACAATGTTTTGGCTCCTCTCTGACAAATTAAACATTGCTTTTATGAGGCTGTAAGTTTGAATTCACACATGCAGACGCACGCGTGCATTCCTAAAAACTCTCTGCTTGGCTTTAGGGTACCCAGAATGTCATGTTATTATAATATAATCTTTTATTAGGAAGGTTTGTTTAACTTTAAAATTGCATCATACATGCAATTCTTCACTGGACCAAAAGAGATCTTTCTGTGGCATCACGCCAAAGAATCCTCTTTCTTTTTAAGACTGTAGCTGTAGTATTTTCTTAACTCTCCTCATACAAACAAACTTTATTGGTGTCATAGCACGCTCCACATGTGTTCCACACATATCTGTCCACTCTGTCTCCGGAGGTTCATTGTCTGCTGCCTCAGTGAAGTCAAGTGAAGATGAAGAGAGCACCACAGACTCCCAGGCAACCACAGCCAAACAATATCAATGGAAACGTACAAAGCAGAAATGTAAGACAACGGGGCTGCCTCCTTTACTCATCATCAGTCAGAGACCTGAACTCAGCTCCATGTGAGGAAATGACTCCCTGATTAGCAGTGCAGCTCTGGGTCATTTTGCTTCAGTAGAAGTCTAATTTCCTACATTTATTAGGCTTTGGTGGACAGATAATATTATGCTCTTCTTTTCCCCAGCTCTCACTTTAACTTTTCCTTTTCCCCGTAGCTCATCAGATGTACTAAAAAAGCAATGTACTGAATTTACTTAATGTGTTGATTTTCTAAATGAAAAAAAAATTCTCCCTCCCTGTTGAAAATATGTAAATATTACATTTTACTGAAAAATGTTGTTTTACATTAACATGCATAGAAGCTTTTGTAAACTCAATCATTTCAGATACACAAGGTTTGTTATATTTCTACCATTGTTTTATGACCGTGACAATATTTAATAACACATTTCAATAAATCGTAAATGGTCAATAATGTAAATTCAGTATGTTATTTTTGTCAGGAGCATGAAGTGTTTGGTAAATTGCTGTAAGACATGAATGTGAAAAAGGCATTGAGTCACTGTATGTCAATGTGGACATGTGTGTAATGTTGTCTCAGTGTTAATGACTGCTGCTGCCTGTCAGTTTCTGGTTTCATGCTGTGGTCTCTGGGGAAATATAGGATTTGAGAAGCCTGGTGAGATCATACATCCACTGTCTATCTCTCTGGGGGCCATAATGAACACACACACAAACACACACACACACAACCGTGCAGGATGTTATAAAGCTCATTTTATTGGACACATGTTTCTAAAAGCATGCAGGATGGACACACACACACACACACAGGTGGATTGGGAGTCATGTAGTACACTTCTGTTTCTTTTGCACACATTCACAAACACACACAAAGACATGGTTTAGAAAGCCTTTATAAAATTACATCTGATGAAAGGCAGGAAACATAAAGGACACAAGACGCTAGAGAGGGAAGATGGTATAACAAGAAAAAATGCATTCAGCACCTCTGTTTAACTGTCACTGTAACAAAGCATCAGGACCCACACGCATCAGGCACACAAAGCAGTCATGAATTCATGAAAGCTCTCAGGTGACCTCTCCATTCTCCACCCACAAATGTGTTGGAGCTTTGTAGAACATTGACAAAAAAAACCCATTCAACTTGATGAGAAATGCAGCACACAGTCAAGCAAGTAAATGATTCAGTTGTCAGTATATGTGACTGTGCTTTGAGCTTAAAGTGCTATGCTAGCAAGCTATGCTGTGTTGTTGTAGATAATCAGAACCAGGCATACTGAAAACCACAACATCGAATTTGCCTAAAATGTACTAAAATTACATCAATTACACACGGAGAACAATCCAGAATAGAACAGTTCTCTACACTGATTTATCATGTGTGATCATTCAACATGCATGTAAAATTTAAAACATTGTGGGGACTCTGAGCTGTAGCTTATTTGCATTCTCTCTTAAGACCCTGTGATCACCTGTAACTGTAGATTTAATGTTGCTGTTTATGAGAGTCATGCTGTTGATAGCCCAAAATGTGCCACTGTACTGATCCACGTGTGTATTTGTTGTAAGGCATGTCAGGTTTACCCTCAGTGGGTTTCTTCCTGCTTTCTAGTCCTCCAGTTAGAAACATTCATTAAGAATTACTGTAATACTCCAATAAGAGCTTCTATCTTTCAAGACACTTCCTGGTACAGTAACTTTCTTGACAATATTTAAGACTCTAAATATAAATGTTTTGTGAGTATGTTTATGTCTGTGTGTCTGTTGCCATTTTGTCAAGTTTGGAAAGTCTAATTTTGAGCTTTTTCTTTATTGCCACTAAATACAAAGTGCCTGGTTTTATATATTTAGAAGGATATCTAAACCAAAATCATTAGAAATGATTCTCTTATACTTGGGTTGTATAGTTCCTCGTTAATCTAAACAGGATTTGGTCATCATTCTGTAAAGTTTTAATATTTCCTATGAAAGAATGTATTTGTGGGCAAAGCATTTACAAGTCAGTTTCTCCTGCTCGAGTCTTCTTTGCATTCCTCTATAATAAGTCCTTCCAATTTCTTTTGTCTGTAATGTGGACATGTTTATTTCTTTTCACCCCCTGTTCCCCTTCATTAAGTGTTTAGCACATTCTGCAGGTGGTGGGCTGTGGAATGTGTGGCTGGAGGGGGTTAGACTGAACTGTATGCAGGTCATGGGGCTGTTTAGGACACTAAACCGCCTGGGGTTCAGTTCACAGGGAAAGGAACGGCCCACTGCATGTTAACACAGAGGTCAGTCCTGCTTTAGCTACCGACAACAGAGCAGTAAAACGCAGGGGCTCCGAGCTGGCAAAACAAGAAACTACTCCAGAGACTAGGAGAGAGAGGGACTTGGTGTTAGACTCAGTTTGGGTGTTTGATCTTGTGGTGATTAGTGTCGTCTCAAAGGAAGTCCAAAACACATGGGCATGGGATTGAGTACAGAAGTGATGTCAGTGGGGGCTCCAGAATGTACGGGGCCAGTTTTAATGGGGTCCTTAGGGTGGTGATTTACAGCGACTCCTGGAGCTGCTTGTGCCTATCTTTAGTGGCTTTATGAGTCTGTTCCAGTAATGCTGGAGCAATGGTGGAGCAGCTGAGTGGGCCTGACCTGTTGCCCAATACAACACCCTTTCTACGGCCTTCACTACATAAACATGCCTTGCATACCTGTGGACGTCGCACTCACATACAGATACACACAAATGTGTAGATTTGGGGTCATACACACTATATTGTCACTATTGTAAACAACCTCATACTGATTTTCAACTGTTAAGGTAATAAGATTTACCTTCATCCTCTTGCTGCCTCATTCTTTCTCACACAAGTAAGGGTGACAATATGCTTTCAGCTATGTAACCTGTCCTGCAGTTGGACTCATGCTCTTCATGTGCTGACCTGCAATGTGTGAGCTTTAAACCTGCACTTACAAATCTATCTCCTCTAGCTATTCACTGATGCCCCTTCTATTTCTTTATGAAATGTCCAGCTAATAGCAGACCTGGGCTGAAGGAGATGGTAGGAATATTGTATAGCATTCTCAGTGTGAGAACACAAGATCTGACTTGCCATTATACTGTTGCATTATACTACAGAACATTTCAATGAATTAAAGTTTACAGAACCTTTACTTAATGTAAAATTTCTACACCATTTTGATGATTTTCTTTGAACCTTAAGTCCATCCCAAGTACCTGTAATTTTTTTTTTGGTCAGCAAATGATAGAGTTGCAAGCATGAGATAAGCATTGTAGAATCACAAGGTTTCCAATGATGGCTCTACTGTACTTTTGTTTGTCTATTTTGCCAAATAACCCAGGTCCAAAAAGCAAAAGCTTAATCAGCTGAGAAGAGCTTCGCAAAGTTCACATTGTTCAGTAAATGAGGTGATAAAAGAAAGCATAAAAATGTTGCTCCCTGTGGGGAATGAGTCATCAGCAAGTCTTGTCCACAAGCTGCTTCAGGCATGTCTGGCCTTAGATTGCTGAACTTAACTTAGAAGAAATATCTTTTGTGACCTAGTTGACCTCAGAATGAAACCAAACTGATTTAGTATATATACAAGTGTTTTATTAAAATTAAGTTTATTAACTCACACAGTCCAGTGCAGAGGTCCCCAACCACTGGACGGCAGACCGGTATCGATCCGTGAGTCTTTCGGTACCAGGCCACACAGAAAGACAGAATAAAAATATTTTATTGATTTTCAGAGTCTGAAAGATCTTTTATTTAGAAAAAAAAACGGTGCATAAAAAATTTAGTAAGGTGCATCAAAAATGTTTAAATTTTAATAAAAGTAAACGCACTTTGTATTTGTCGGTGAAAATATTGTCCATGGCACTAACTGGTCCATGGCGCTAAAAAGGTTGGGGGTCGCTGGTCTATTGTACACATTTCGAACCCCTTTACATCCTCTTCTGCTGGATTATAACAATTCTGATCATTTAATAGTCTCATTTTGCTGTGTAATGTTCATTTAAGAATTGTGTATCTTTGAGCATAGTTTTTGCCTGTGAAAAATATCTCTATACAAAAAGAGACAACAAATATGGTCATGCCCTCCTAAGTGTACCCATTTGCCTCAGTACAGCAGTCAAGTGCAGGCAGAGGTTGAGTGGTCAGGTCTTATAATCGTTTAACATCCCAGACTACATTGCAAGCCAGTAAACAAAGCTCTGAGCTCATGAACACTCTCTTTATCTCTCATCACTGTCACCTGAGGCACTAGCAATAGGTCATTATGCCCATGAAACACTACAAGTGAGCTCTCATCATTCTGAATAGGGTAGGCAGTATGAGATTAGAGCTTAAAATAACATCTTGTTTGGCTCTGGGTTGGAGATATTTCCTTAACAAAATGAAAGTGTAAAATCAATGTATCTATTCCCTGCTATCTTCAAGTGTGGTATCTCGAGTTCCTGTTTTATTATACACCAATCAGCCATAACCTTAAAACCTAAGACTCTGTAACACTCACTTGTGCCACTAAACTATTCTGATCTATCAAGACATGGATCCACGAATCCTCTGAAAGGGTGCTATTATATCTGGCACCAAGACATTAGCAGCAGTTTTTAGCTACAGCAGTGGGCATGGATCAGACTTTATCCTGCACATCCCACAGATTCTTTGCTTGGATGACACCTCAAACTGTTTGTCATGTTCCTCAAACCATCCCTGAACAATATTTGCAGTGTGGCAGGACACATTATCCCGCTGAACGAGGCTGCTGCCATTAGGGAATACTGTTGCCATGAAGAGGAACACCTGCCCCGTACACAAAAAGCTGTGATGCACTATGTGTTCTGATACCTTTCTATCACAGCAAGCATTTACTGCATTAACTACCTTAACCACAGTTTGTGCTACAAATTGTGATGTGGGATCAGACCAGACAAGCAAGCCTTCCCTCCTAACGCACACCCATGACCCTGTTACCGATTCACTGGTTGTGCTTCCTTGGATCACTTTTGGTTGGTATTAATCACTGCACACCGGCAACACCCTACGAGACCTGACATTTTGGAAACTGTCTGACCTGTCTAGCCATCACAATTTGGAGAGTTGCTCAGATCCTTACACCCATTTGTGCTGCTTCCAACATTTCACTTGCTGCCTAATACATCCCACCCCTTGACAGGTGTCATTAGAATGAGATAATTCACGTTATTAACGCCGGCTGTCAGTGGTTTGAATGTTGTGACTGGTCCATGTACATGATGTGACCACAGTGGTGTATTGTCAGGTGGTCATAGAGATGGAATAAGGCTAAATCTTTATCTGCAAATCTTAGCCATTAATGTCCAGCCTGGATACATATAAGGGTGCAGTTTAATGGAAGAATAATCTGTAGTGAATTTCCTTTGTTAAACTCAGTCGGAAGCAGTTATATCCCTGGATGAGGGCTTGCTCTAGCACTCTAGTGCTAGTGTAGCATATCCTGAGGAAATACTCAGCACCGAGGGGGTATTATTGGAATTATTTCCTTCCGCATGTGTTTCCATGCTCACGGCAACTTATCCTCTCTGACAGGTCTCCTAAAGCCTAAAGCTAAAAAATCTGCATGGTGACCTTTTCAAATTCTTGATTATCCCCACCCCCTTGTCTGTAAACTCTCGTTGTGTCTCTTTCTCTCCCTCTCCCTCTCCCTCTCCCTCTCTCTCTCTCTCTCTCTCTCTCTCTCTCTCTCACACACACACACACACACACTCTCACATTGAAGTGCACTCAAATGTTCAAACCAACACAGCTCACTTCATAATTTACTACACTCTCTGATAGTACACTGCACATGCATGGGTAAATTTCCACATCAGTAATGATTAGATCATTTGGTCTGGGCAATAGTACCATGTGGGCCTGCTCCGTGGTGTGGTATGGAGACGTTGCGCAGTGTTTGCAGTCCAAGCTGCTCTGTGACTGAGATGTAGAGTTCTGTTTGCTGTCTTCAGCTGTGTGACAGGAAGAGAAACTCCAACTGCTTACCTCACAGAGACACTCCTTTTAAGGCCTGCACTTCACTCCACTCACTGCGCTCAGCAGGACTCTACACTGCATAGATCACCCCTTAGGCCTTTGAGCCTGCAGATATATTATGATCGGTGTCTACAGAACAGCGCTGAAAGCTGATGAAGTATCAATCTGCATTTAGCAGAAATTAGTGGACAGCACCAGCAGAGAATGTGACACTAATTTATATGGATGCACACACAAATAGTAGGTTGAGACCGAAAAATATCAAACACAGCACTGAAACAAAGCTTTATTCTACAAAGTTCACATGCAATTTGTCTTACACTTATCAAAAGCTTAGTGACTTGTGTTCTAAATTGTAGAACGTATGCCATTTTTTCCTAATACCTTACTGTTCATAAGTTATGGAAAGTCAGATGCAGGAGTATTTGTATTAGTTTAATTAAACCCCACTAAACTGTTCCTTCTAAAGTGTTTTCTTCTCCATTACAGAATTTTAAAATGACTTAGAAGTCGTGTGGCCCATAAATTGTTAAGATTGTCCTTTGGACAGTAGACAGTATTTATGACCAATGAGATGTAGGAGACGTTTAGTGTTTCTAGGCCATTGTTCTGGTGTATTAAGCCATGTTAAGTTGTTTCCTTGTAATGAGTTTTAATAGAGCACCTAATGCACATTGTATTTATTATTAGATTAAGGGTATTTATTTATTCACTTATTCAGTTACCATTAGGCAGTGTTTATGAAAAGCGTAGTGACATTTGGTCTTTCTGGGTCATTGTTTTGGTACATTAACTCAAGTTAAGCTGTTTGCTTACAGTGTGCTTTTATGGAAGAAAGTTTAATGCGAACTGTCTTGGATTCACAAGATCATTCTTTTGGCAGTGCGCAGTGTTTATTAAGATCATTCTGGTGCCCCATGATCATTGTTTTAGGACATTAAACCACGTTGATCATTTTCACATTAAGCATTGTGTTTGTCCTGCACTAAACACTAGAAGAAGCATTAACAGTAATTCTGTGTGTTTAAACATTCTACTCGAAAGGACTAAAGACAGCAAAGTCAAGAAACTTGCTTGTAATATGGAAAATATGTCATGTGATATGTGATCTCTGTGCTGTCTAATATGAAAACAACACTTGAGAATATTGAAGTATTGGCAGCAGGACTGTGTCAGAGCCTGAGAGTAGCCAGTGGGAGGCGATCACAATACTACAAGAACCTATTAGAGGAAGCGGCTGACTACGCAGTGTCTCAGACACAGCGTGCTAGATGTGATGAGAAGGACATCTCTGAGTGATACCTGAGTAATTGGAGAAGCTGAGAGAAGAAATAGTCCTCACTAAGCTTTGAAACAAAGCGTGAAAACACTCAACTAAAAATATACCCTGCTGTCAGGCCTGGGGGAGATTACAGTGAGAAAGCGAGAGAATAAGTGAGATGAGGGGAAAAAAAGAGAGCCAGACAGAAAGAGGAGGGGAGAGTGAGAGAGAGGGAGGGAGAGAGAGAGAGAACTAAAGAGAGAGTTCAAAGGAACCTGGGCCTGTAAGCTGTGTGGTGGGAGCTGCTAAATGACAGAATGTGAGTTGACAGACGGGGGAGTGGACTCGCAGAGTAAAGGAGGACTCCTCTCTGACCGGAGGCTTTGAATTGGCTTCTCTAGGCAATCCAGTGCAGGCACAGTGATGTTTATCATTAGGTCTATCGGTGCTGAAGGCATAAAAATGGCAACGACCAAAAATTTCATCATGAACATATTAACAATAACAATAAAGTTTGACTTGGAATATTTTTACATAGACTTCAACTGAAAGTTAAGCATTTATTTTCTTTGCTTGTAAAGTTGTTTTCCTGGAGAAATTAGATTCTGTTCAGATGGTTTAGGACATATGTGACACAATAAGCCATCGATTTCTTTTTAACAAAGGCTCTAAAAAAAAACACGAGTTATAAAGCAAGTTTAGGACTTTGTAAAGGACACAATTGTTTAAAATAAATGTTTTAATGTTCGGTAACAGAATACCATTGTAAAAATATCACCAGGAAATCTGCAGACACAGATGAACATAATTATATTGCATTATAATGTTAATAATGTTTGAAATGTTCCCTATTGGTCAAAAATGAAGATGAGTGGAGGTGGATGGTTCTTTGTGTTCCCACTGTGAGACAGTATTTGATTTCCTTGTCTATGATTTCAGTCTCTACCCTCATCCTCACTCTGTATCCCACTTTATAGCAGCTGGAGTGATTAAGAGGTGACACCAGTGTCTTCTTGTCCTGAAACTCTAAATCTCTGGGGTCGAAGGGGGTCGTGTAGCAGGAATGAGATGACTAATGTCTGCTGCTGCTCTTACCCACTAGGATCCTTTCACACACCTGCAATCCAATCTGTCCCTCAGGCAAACAGGGGATCACTGCATTACTGCACAGGACCACTAGGGTGATCACCACACTGTCAGAGTTCACACACAAAGACATCAGACTGCTAAAAAAAACATGCCCTGTTTATGAGCACTTCATTTTCCTTATGGTATAGATATAGCACAGGCTCTGTATTTAATGTTTTGAACCATACAGCATTATTTGTGCTTTTCGTGGCCAAATTCAAATAAACTGAATGCTGTCAGTACTGTCATACCGTCATAAAATAGCTAGGCTGATGTGCATTCTTTAAATTCATTAAGATGAGAAGTTTCCTCTAAGTGAAGAAAAGCAAAAGTGACTATCTATCTTTCTCTGTCTCTCTCTGTCTCTCTCTGTCTCTCTCTCTCTCTCTCTCTCTCTCTCTCTCTCTCTCTATATATATATATATATATATATATATATATATATATAT
>JBBPDC010000149.1:14370586-14387942 GCA_037974485.1 Hemigrammopetersius urotaenia | reverse complement strand
CACACACACACACACACACACACACACACACACACACACACACACACACACACACACACACACACACACACCCCATAGCATTCTCTTCGTTCCTTTATCAGCCCATCCGGTGATGTTGCCATAATGCTCTGCTGCGTCAGTATAATGTTCTCTCTCTCTCTCTCTCTCTCTCTCTCTCTCTCTCTCTCTTTTCTCCCTTTTCTCCTCTCCCCTTTCACTCTTTGTCTTTCTCTTCCCAGTGTCTCTGTCTCTCTCTTACATTCTTCCAGTCTTTTTCTTTATCCATCACTCACACACAATGTCCTTCTCTCACTGCCTCTCTCTCTCTCCCTTTATTTTTCCGCATCTTTCAACTCCTCCCCATCTCTCTCTTTCTCTTTCTCTTTCTCTCTCTCTCCCATGGCTGGTTTCATTTCTGCATACTTGGCACCTCTCCTGTTCCTCCATTTGCTGATTACTGTGTCCTATCATCTCTCATCTCTCTCTCTCTCTCTTTCTTTTTTACTCTGTTCTGTCGCTCTCTGTCTCTCTCTCTCTCTCACACACACACACACACACACCCCAATTTGCAGTGCATGCTGGTCAGAGAGGACAGGAAAGCTCTTCCCTTTAGGTCCCATTGGAGAGGGGAGTCCTGGGGCGCGGGGGAGTGAGCACTCCACCCTGGGACAGACCCAGACTGGACGAGGGCCTGGGGACGGGTCAAGCAGGGCTCCACCTCTCTGGAGACTTCCAGTGGCCATAGGCCAAACCTGAGGCATGCCATGTTTTGGAAAAAGTCTGCAGTGAAAATAACGCAGAGTACCGGTCAAAAGTTTAGAGACATCCACTCGAAGAACACAAACACATTATTCCGAGGGCGGCCAGGCTTCAGACTTTCTTCATTACAAATGTGGAACGTGGAGCAAACGCCGCAAGTCACCCAAACACCCGCTAACTCAGGCAAGGGCAGTAACCCCAAATGAATCTGATGGTGGCGCTATAGAGCAACATTTTGCATTTCGACCCATATCTCCTGAATCTCCGAATCTACGGTCAATTTTTTTCCCTTTTCTGTGATCTTTGCTTTATTGTTCATAAACGCACCACCGGCTGCATCTTTTTCACATATTAATCTTGACATAAATATGTGAAAAATACGTGAAACCTAAATGTTTGCCCCAAAAGTGTTTTGACACAAAATTGTCAATCTGTCTTGCCTAGATGTTGTAGGTCAAGAATCATGAAAAATTCACAGATGCAGTTTCAGTCCTGAGGCAATACAGACTGCGAGCATCTAACAACCCTTTGAGATCTTAAAACTAGTCTATTTTGAAATTTTGCACAGCCTTTGCACAGCCTTCACTGCACGGTGTACTTGTATAACTGTGAGTGTGACAACTAAAGAACCCTAAATCTTGAAATAAAGATGTTTTGAAATTTTTGAAATTTCAGTGAGATCTTCCATTTTTGTGTCACTTGATTGACTTTGACTCGTTCGACAGGATGATAACTGTGGTAGCTTTGGTTACAACGCCCATGTATAAATGAATAAGGGTGATACTGTAATCCCCCACTTTTCGTATGTAAACCGTAAATATGCCCCCAAATTTGCTCCCTGAACACTTTAATTTCGTGTTAAACTCAGTTTAATTCATTACCCTTAAAGAAAATGTAAAGGCAAATAAATAATCAGAATCAGAAAACTTTATTGCTTAAAAAAACGAGCGCAAAAGACATATTCAAGTCCATTATTTCAAATGTAGACACGCGGCAGCCACGCTCATAACGGAAGCGACGTGGTGCGACGCGGACGTTTTTTTCAGGTGCTAATGCAACAAGCGCACCGCGGGTCATGTGACAAGATTCGACCAATTAGCTTCCTCGCCTTTTCCGTTACACTGACGCCTCAGCAGAGACACGGAGGAGCAGCTCATCACTGAGCTCCAGGGATTTCCTGAGCTTTACGATTTGTCGAGGCCCCAAACTTTTCCTACAGTATAACCCAGCCGGTCCTTGTCGAGTCTGAAACAGGCTTTGAGCCTCCCGTTGTCCAGGCGGAGCTCTATGTTTTCTATGTTTTTGAAGAAGGGGCTGCACCCAAACACTACGGCGTTTCTTTCTTTTCTGCGTAAATAAATCGTGCAGCAGAGTTACAGCGAGGGCTTTTCGTTGGAGGAAATGGAAAGTGCGCAAACGCCCTTTTTGGAAAGAAGGAGAAAGGCTCGATATGTGAACGGCCCCTTAGACTGAATCCACGACTGCCGATCCGTGTAAAACCGAGGGGTTACTTTATACACGGTTCTCCAATGAAAAAAACTCAATAAAGGTGGTTTACAATCATGTGCAACAAAAACAACAGATTGGCAAAGCTGGTATTGCAAGTGAGCTCAAATATTCAATGTGTCAATAATCAAATATGCATCAAATATCCGTCCGTCAGCTGGTCCATCAGCTGGACACAGCCCATGTTTAGTGTGATTTTGTATGAATGTAGTGTAAATGTAATGTTGAATTCCCATTAACTTGCACTGTTGCATCAGTCAGCATGTGTTTACTGTTTAACTTTCCAATTCACACATTTCGCAGAAACCCACCAAGTTTCATGCCAATTAGTCCATAGGGGGCGCTACAACATGCACAAAACTACGTCTTGGAGCAACTCTAAGTGAGATATTAAAGATTAGCCATTTTTTAGCACCGAAATCCAATGTGCATCCAGCATCTGTCTCCTAAACATGTGGGGAATGAACTAGAACTGTGAGTTACATTGGTTCCCATTAAGGCCAGTTCTGTTACAGTATTTTACATTTTCCACATCTTTAGGTTTCACTAAAGTTCTAAATCAAATTAGGAAGGTGGGAGGTGTGTGTGTGGGGGGGGGGGGGGGAGAAAAAAATGATCTTGAAAAGTGGGAGGGACACGTCCCCTCCTGTAATGGTTCCAGCACCTATGGTTCACCTGCTACCTAATATATCCGACCACTTGGCAGGTGCTATTATAACAAGATAGTCAATGCTATTCACCCATCTTTTGGATGATCAGGGTGAATACTTATGTGTAACTCTGTTCACTAATGGCTCCTGTCCATTCCCGGCTGCCAAAGGGCTTGAATAAACCAAGCCTGCTTTGTTTAACGGGCAGATAATTTGCCTATCAAAGCAGTAGCATGGAAATTGATGCTGTACATCATTTCGGTGATCTATGCAGGCTACCAAATTCTCCTGTACAACACACAAATTGGTTATATCACATTATCACACAACAAGATGCTGGCTTAATTTGGATTTAATGCAGAGACAGTGAAGTTTAATATTACAAGCTTTTCATTAGTACAAAGGAGATTCAGTAGTGCCTTAGTAGTGTTGTTGGGTTTTGGAGCTGTGGGTTCACTTACCTGTTGATGCACAGGCTGGATGGACCTCTCTATTTCAATTTGCATCAAATGAATAGATAAGAGTAGAAGTTTGGTCTTTTAGTTATTTGCATGCAGCTGTTCAGTGATCTGTTCTGGCCATGCCACATTTATATGACTGACGTTTTAGTTATGTTTAATGTAAATGGAGCATGTATTTTGAAGAGGTTCTGTCAAATACTTATCAAGTACTTTTTTTCTTTTATTATATGGAGATGCACTATTGCCATTATGAGACAATTATATAAAGAGCAGTTTTAGTAACAGATACAGGTCTGCTAGATGGAGTCAGTGACAGAAATGATAAGGAGGTTACTGGTGCATCACTAAGAGCCCGTAAAGTTTATTGTAGGAAAAGTGTGTGTGTGGTCTTTATTATTTGTAGAGACATTTGTCTTTGTTGTACCTGTCTGGGCTTCGCTGAGATGTAGCTGAAAAGCATTAATCTAGTTTGCTTTCACCCTGTTTGGCTCTGGGGAAGTGTGTGCTGTGCTTGTAGAAGATTGGTATGGAGGAGATCAAGAGCGGCTTAAAGTCTTTCCCAGCCAATAATATTAACAACATATTCTTTTTTCCCCTTTTGCTGTCCTTCTGTGGTTGAGTTTACTCAACTTCCATTTTACTATAAAGACCTTTAGTAAATATAAGTACGTATAGTTACATTCAGTGTATTTGCATTCACTGGACGTGACTTACTTTTGTATGTATAGCTTTAGTGCATCAGTTCCACGACCACCATTAGTGTTGGTAGTATGTCAAATAAAACAAAAATGAGACATGAGGCATATTTCTTTTTTTCTAACATTTTATATGACAAAAAAGAACATGCATTAAAAACACTACCAAAAAGTACAAAATTACTGTCTAAATCTATGGCATACACAGAATATTGCTTATGCTAGCATATTGTGATGTAATCATTTTAATGAGAAATATCATTTTGCCCAACTTCCTTTCACCCCATGCATTATTGGTCGGTTTCCGACCACAGGACGGCCGTTGACCAAATGGGACTTGAGTTGGTGAATGCTATAAACATAGCACTGACACTGGCATGATAGTGCTGCAATGATATGTGTTGTGCTGGTATTAGTATAGAGCTGCATTTGGATTTTTTACACACTAGTACCAGACTTATTTTCTTTGAAATTGGAAGTTCTTAACATGTCACATGTTTCATGACAATTATTATAGTTCTGTCTCATGCTTGTGGCATCACTGTCCTTTATGTCCATTCTGTAGAAATCAGATCTGAGAGAGCCTGAAAATGAGCCAGAAAAGGAGCTTGATCAGCAATTACATATAAAAGCAAGCATTAGTTTCCTGGTAGAATTGGAATAAGACCAGCATGACCCTGATTGGCATGCATTTTTAACAGCAGAATCAATACAAAGCCACTGTACAGTCTAGTCCAAAAGCATTATCAGTTATGTTCTTCCACAGAGATTCCAATAGATATCTTCTGCATTCTCTTTTTTTGCCAAGCAGAGAAATTCAAACATTTATAGCTTTTTTCCAGATGGAGTTTGATAAATTTATGACAGCCAGAGGTAGAAAATAATGAGATTGAATTCATGAAGTGCATATGAGATACAACATGAGAGAATTTTGTGTATGTGTGTGTGTGTGTGTGTGTGTATTCTACATACTACAACTGGACTCTTGAATTATACTGCAGGATTTTGATATATGTGTTGCTAGCACAGTGTGGTTAATCTTGCCTTGCCCGTCTCTTTTGTTCAGGGTTAGAGTTTCCTAAAAAAAAATCAGGAACAATACTAGACATCTTTCAGAAATTTCCTTGCTCTGTCTTTGACGCTTTTCAGCCTTTCCTTTTCTTTGTCATTGTCTTTCTTTTGTCACTGTGCCTATCTCTTTGACTCTCATGTCCTTTTAAGGCGAGTAGTCTCTTTGGTTCTGTAGACCTGTAGGCTATGGCTCTCTTCTTACTAAAGGAAAGAAGTAAAACCACAAGTCAAACAGAGAGAGAAGTGTAGAGCATGTTAAGGAGGGCAGACCAGTGGAAGCTCCAAGGCCCATTTGTAGTAAACGAGGCCAGTACAGTGCTCCTCCTCTGGGTATAAATCTGCCAGCCTCCTGGACTATGCTTTCTGGGCAGGCTGCTCCCAGAACTGTAACACTAACACTGCAGCCTCAAAGCCTCAAAGTTGAGATGTATTTGTGCTACAAGTACTTAAGGTTTCAGACTTATTTGTGTGTTAAAAGCACTGAACGACTAATTGGTTTTAATATCACTAATTTGAACGTGTTTGAAATGTACACATTGGTTCATGGTTTTGTTTTGTTTTTTTATTTTTGAGGCATGTGTCATTATGCTGTGTGCATAATTCACTGTTCTATTGTTATGAGCCATTGTGCCTATCACAAGCAACCTAGTGTGACATTTATTTCATATCCACGTGTGTTATCTATGCATGCATATTTGGAACACAGCATAGAAGTGATGTGCCCCATATGACCACTTCTGAACTGAACCTAAATGTTAAAGCACAGTGCTATCCACATGTGACAGTTCTGAGCAGACACTGAGAGGATTAATGCAAAGACTTTGGAAAGGCACTGTTTTTCTTCATGGTGAACCATGCCTGTGGAATGTAAACAGTATGTGGTGAATGGGAGAGTTTGTGTGTGTTTTAGCAGCTAAATCTGACGTCTGGCCGACATTCAGGACTGTCCGACCTTGTTTTAGGGAGACATAAGTGAGACTTTGTGAGAGACGAAGTCACAGCGACAAGAACTTGCAGAAATCATCTGACAGTGAAAATGGAATTCACTCAGGTGTTGAAAGGACAGTCTATGTCTGACTTGGAGAAGAGTACTCTATATGGGTCAGATGCATCCAATAATATGTGAACATCTATAAAACATAGCTGTATTTTATTGTTGTAACTTATGCTTGTTTACTGCACAGATTTTATTGCTGTAAACACTGTAAGAAACTGGCAATGTATATCAATATTAGAATACTTTACATGTCTACATGTTCATATTGTGTTTATCTACTTAAGGATATATCATAGGGGTGGCTGTGTTTGGGTTTCACCAATGTTATTTTTGCACACAATAGTTTATTTTCTTTTTCTTTTTTTCTCTTATATTATTTTTGGATCAGTTTAACCATCCATTCACCTCTCCAACCAGTCTATACAGTGTGTGCTGGGAAAAGCATTTAGAAGGCTGTTTTAGAGGGCAGCTGTTTTGCTTTGAGGAGACAAGCAATTCAAAGTAAAATCATATCTCTGATGATCTCATATTGAAGGAAGGAGATGCTTGTTGCAGTTTCCTGAAGTGAAAGGTTACATTGCATATTCATTATTGAGTTGGTGTTTTTACATATCCTGTAGGCTTGTGTGGATGACTATACTGTGAGAAAAAAGGTGTGTGTGTGTGTGTGTAACCTTTCGCCTTTAATATTGAAATCTTTCCCAGTTCCCATGTTCTAAATGTCCCCAGGTTTTCTGAGGTGGTTTTAACATTTTTAATATGTAATTACATTTCTGCCCTTAACGTTGAAGTCATATTTCATTGTATTTCTAAGGAAGTTCCTCATGGACCTACCTGGGAATTTGCTGGCCTGTGCCGAGGGCACCACATAACCAAAGATGAGCTGAATGACAGACTTGATTTGTGATGCTTGACTTAATGCCTTTGTTTGCAGTGCTTCATTTTAATATGTTTTTTCTACTTCACACAGGTCCAAGGATTTGATCAAAGAGGCAATCTTAGACAATGACTTCATGAAGAACCTGGAACTGTCTCAAATCCAGGAGATTGTGGACTGCATGTACCCGGTGGAGTATGGCAAGGACAGCTGCATCATTAAAGAGGGTGATGTGGGCTCCCTGGTCTACGTGATGGAAGGTGAATGACTGGCACAAAAATTCAGGAGTGTTTTGCCCTTTGTGTTAAAACAACAGATGCAATCTTATTTCTTTTGTAATTTTCAACATAAATGATATTTAGATTCATTATTGTGGTCACACTCAAACACTAATTCCTGTGCTTGTGATATATTGCCCCAGGTCATCGAATGTCATCGGCTTGATTGCAATGGCAACATGACTTTTTAATGGATCCAATCAGAGAGTATGAGTCCTCAGCAGACCTGAGAACTGACACTCTCTGATTGGAAAAAGACTCACACCATTTTCTTGCAGATCAATACTGTTCCATCCTCATCTCTCCACACTCTCATTATATCATTTTTGAGCGAATCGTTAATTTACTCGATTTTAAGTTTGGGATAGGTATACTTGTGAATAATTTCTCTGTGCTCTACTATTGTTGGTTGTGGCTGTACTCTTCTGAGAGAAGGTGGGTGGATTTTATCAGAGGGAGCAGATAGAAGGAGCACAAGTTGTTTATTCAAAGGGTGAGAGGATTGTTTGTTCCCTCGTAGTGTGGCATAGTGGGAAGTTAAGCACACTTGGTTGGATTTAAAGGATTTACTTAGTTGCACTTCAGGGTTTTGCACCATCTGTGTCAAATGAATTGGACACCTCTAATTTTTCAGAATATAGAAACAAGCCAATTAGAGAGGACATAGAGGATAGAGAGGCAGAAAGAAAGAAAGAGAGATAGAGTAAGAGAGAGGGAGAGAGAGAGAGAGAGAGAGTGACAGTCATTCAAAGAGAAAGAGACAGAAGCCGGCGCAGGTAGAATAGTGTTTACTTACTTTGAAAGGTAAATAAATGCTGAAGTCTACGAAAAAAACAATTTAAAGGAGGAGAGACTTGAGGAAATGAGATGGGAGAAGGAAGAGAGGATGGAAAGGGAAGAAAAAAAGAGAATCTCGGGAGGTTGTCGCCAAAATAAATCTGAATTATGTGCAACCAATGGATAAGAAAAGATACCATGTGGCCAAGGCATGCCCAAGGTTCTGGAAGCTTTAGGTTTGGTTTTTGTATTCATGTGCATGTTTGCTGGTTTGTCCATGTGTGTTTGTATGCGTGTGTTTGTGAGATAACGACCCTGATACAGTAACAATCTTTCATTGGCATTAAAATATGCAGTTTGAAGGCCCTGTCATGTGCTGTGTGTTTTAACAGGTCATTCTGCTCTGGTAATTTTGCCACAGTAAGTGGTCTATTGAAGAAAACACCTGATCACTAGTGACGCACTGAAATTAATTTTGGAACATACTGTGCTGAAAACCCAAACTGAAATAGACAATAAATAAAAACAGTTAGCAGGGACTTCTTCCTGCTTCTGTTGTTTTACATTATTCAGAATGCCATCTTTGTTCAGCTTGTCAAGGCATGCTTTCAGATAATCTCAAACCTGTAGTGAAGGAGTTTTGGAGTGTTGTAGCTCCTCTTGATGCCTGATTACAAATGACCTGCCTAATGTCCCCTCATAGAAATTGTGAAACAGTTCTACGTATAAGACATTTTGGATTTGTTGCTGCTCAAATTGTTTGAATGGCTCAGAAAAGTGGAGGAAAACGGCAGTTTTTAATTACCACTTCTCATTTTAATTATTAAGTCTTTAGATGTTTGCACTTTGTTATAGGTCTGTCTGTCAGATGTTCGGTCTTGCCTAAGTGCGCCAAACATTTTTAGATGAAAATGTTTAAAATACGTTTTTTTGTTACCACCCCTACAAGGGGTCTTTTCAGTTGTTTTTTGAGCACCCGGTTCAGGTTGGTTGAGGAAAAAAAGCTTGGGGAAAAAACATTTTTTTACAAACTTGGGAAATCCAGCCATATGCACTGCTGCTCTTATACAGTGTTTCTTACATTATAAGTTGTGGCAGAAATGAGGACATTTCTATTCAGCAACAGCCACCAATTACTCAACTGTGTGTGCTTCACAAATTGTAGGGGTTTGGAAGCTTCTTTGTTGCTTGAGAAATCTGTTGTAGGCTAATTGCAATGAATTGTGATTTTGTTTCTCATTCAGTGTGATGAATGACAGTTGGCTTTGGTGTTCATACCATGGCTCAAGTACTAGTGGGTAATATGTTTTATTGATATTGTGGTGCAGTATTCTTTTCTGAGCATATCATGGACATCATCAAAACTCTATGAAACATGACTGCATGCTTCATACCAAACACGGAATAATTAGTTTGATTAATTTGATTTGTATATGATATGTTTAAAAATAATCCATGTACCCAGAGAATATTTTGTCTTTCAGAATATCAAAAGTATTGGGGCGTATATGCTTTTTTAGGGGTGGGGATAGGCCCCTTACTTCCAGTGAAGGGGAATCTTAATGCTTCAGCAGACCAAGACATTCTGTACAATGCCATGCTTCCAACTTTGTGGACACAGTTTGTGGATGAAATTCCCTATTCCAGCATTGCTGTGCTCCAGTGCACAAGGCAAGGCCCATGAAGACATGGTTGGGTGAGTTCAGTGTGGAAGAACTTGACTGACCCGCGCGCCTTGGGGATGAATCGAAATGGAGATTGCAAGCCAGTCGGACATAAGAAATGCTCTACTGAATGAATGGGCTCAAATTCCCTCAGAAACACTCCAAATTTTTGTGGAAAGGCTCCCAAGAAGAGCAGAAGCTGTTATAGCTGCAAAGAGGGGACCAACTCCATATTAAAGTCTATGGATTTGAATGAAGTGTCATTAAAGTCCCCGTTCTTGTAATGGTCAGGCATCACAGTACTTTTGTCCATGTAGTGTACCATGTTATGTAAAATTGTCTTTGAGTACATTTTGTTTCTATATCTAATTTAAAGGGCTCAGAATCCCTCAAAATCAAAGGGGTTGCATATGTAGCCTGTGCACTCTGTCACTGAACGTGACGCAGCTCGCTCTTTCAGTGAGCCTGGCAGCCTGTGGATTACGGTTTCGGTTCAGAGCTGTTACATCACTGATTCCTATTGATCACCATATGAAACTGCCTAAACAGAGGGATATTTCTTCGTTTATGTGTATTTATTTAATTACTTACATATTTTATTTGTCTAGTATGGAGAAGCCAGGTCATTATTTTGTTAGCTAGTCCCTTTGTTAGCTAGTTGTGCTGGGTGTCTTTCTCTCTAAATTAGTCTCAGGTTAATCAGAGGCAGTGATGCAGTTCTACCACGCAGAAGGAAGGGCATGACGAGAACTACACAAGAGGAGATATTTCAGCTGTGATAATTGGCATGGCCTAACCATAGGAGAGCCCAGGCAGGAAATGCTGGCCTATTAATGTGCTTGAAATGTCATATTAATCTGTGCTAATGCTGCCACTCTAATTAGGTCCGATCTGAATAAATAAAGGCTCTGCTAATGACTTCAGATAATGCCAGCTACAGTATGAGATGGTGGCCTATGAATCAAATATAGGGTTTCAGTGGCTCCTGTTAGTCATCAAACCTTCTGCCATCCACATCTGCCCAGTTACTATAGCAGATACATAGGCAGACTACAGATGGAGAAATGAGAGAGCGTTCTCTCCGAATGCAGTCAGAAGATCTGAACTATACCCCTATACCGCTAAATGCTGAGCATTTCCACAGAGGCTCCAATTTGGTCTTTCCTGCAAACATTAGCAGGCCTACACATTCTGGAATCTGGCTTGTGTTGTCTTTAGGGAGTACAAGTTGGTACAGTGTGAATTATAAACATAAATATACACTGTGAACTTTCCTTTGTCAGTTTTGTCTCATCTGATTGCATATTTCATGTGATTCCCGAAGACCACTGTGTCTATGTACTCCAAGCTATTTCTGAGGCTCTTTAGAGTCTGTGTGTTCAATGCCAGAACATATTTTCAACATCTTGCTCTGACTCCCTCTCTTTCAGTCATTGATGAGTGGTTGTACCTTTAGTGGTTCGTCCTTAAATGGAGCTGAAATAATGATTGAAACACTTTTCAGCAGTGGCTCCTAATGACCGTGGCAGGATAAACATGGTTGATTATTGACAACACTGCCTGAGAATTAATAATCAGTTTCATTGCTCTTCTTGGCTAGTCACTCAACTGAATAAGGTGCACTCAGTGTGGATGAAATGGAAACAATGTGTTTGCAAGACTGAGCTTGAAAAAAAATTATTCCACATCTATTATTGTCTGAAAACAGTAGGGTCATTTTGGTAATCAGCTATTGATTGCAAGTTTCCTGGAGAAATATAGCACTCAGAAGAAGCTAAAACACTTCAGTTTTTCTGTTCTGTCTTACCGAGAAGGAGAGAGAACAATGGCATGTGGACTAAAATCTAACATGGATATTTTATGTTGTTAAACAGGTTTGTGTTTTTAGTCATGTTCTTTTTTCACATAGAATCATCATCTGTTCATTTTGACAGCAGTCAGAAAGACATTTATCAAAAATCACCCTGAAAACAGTATTGAAGTAAAAAAAAATAGTGTATAAGTCACACAATTCACACCTATTTTATTTGGTGGCTGTAACACTATGGAGTCAAGATGTTACAGACGAGTGGTCTTCACTAAACAGTGAAAAAAGTCTCTCTGTGTAAAAATGATTAAGTTTTCATGCCCAAATTATTTTATAAAAAACTATATATGTTGTGCTAGTTACACATTACTCCATCTAATTGCCTGTATATTTTCTCTTCCACTTTGTGGCCCCAAAAAAACCTATTTGGGGCCTATTTTTGCTATATTTTGCTAAAAATATTTTTATGTATTCAGGTTAGAGAGATTTTCTGGTTCAGACGACATGGATTTGTATTCAATTCCTAATTGGGTTTTACATCAGTTTACCAGACTTTATATTGACTGTTTCAGCTTGCCTCTTTGTGTGTTACAATTGAGTCTGTCTGTAGTTAATTGCACAGTGACAGTATTGACTGAATTGTTTTCGAACTGTAGACAAAAGAGCAATGTTTATGTTCGTAGCAGATTTGTGTGGGTTGATTGTATACAAAATGTATTAATCGTTATCAAATACTTTTAAAATCCAAAACATGTTTGGTTGTCGCTGATATCTCCTACTATAGTGCTTCTACAACTGTTTTATTAATTGAAAGAGCAGTCAAAAGGACATGTTCACATGTTCTTGTTGGTCATTCAGACCCATCTGTTCCATTCACAGTTTACTGAAGTACTTCAGGATAGAAAGGGGAACATAACAAGCACTCCAGAGCAAAATGTTTTGTTCCCTGGCTCCAGAGGTCATAACTTCCTGTGTATGACTGAAAGAGGGTGTAGAGGTCATGCTGCTTATATATTATGATTTCCTGTTCTGGTGCAGGACAAGAGCTGTGGGACAGCACGAGTTGAGAAGGAAAAGAGCAGCGTTTGATTAAAAGACAGACTCTTGACTTCCTGTTGTCCAATGTGTGGGCCTTATTTTGGAGAATAAGAAATAGTACTTATTTAACAGAATGATTTGAACTGAATTCACAGCTGGAATAAATTTTTCTCAGCTACATATATATACATGTAGTTCATGAATTATGGTAATTGCCAAATAAGCTTGACCTTTTTAAATATATGTTGGAAACAGCTGGTATATGTTAAAAGGTACAGCTTAGCTTTGAATATCAGCAAATGGAATATTTGATAGCTGTTTAAACATTCAGATACAGCAACATTACATTTTGCCATGCATGGACATACTGTTCACTCAGAACATTATGAAATGGATGACCTGCTTTTAGTATTTGATGGCACTTTGCATGCTGCACTTTGTGGTCTGGTCAGACCAGTTTGAACGTTCTTGGCTATTCACCTCAAACACAAATGGTTCAGTAGTTTTTGCTTAAAAAAGACATCATTTGCTAAATCTAACATTTTGAACAGCGTTGACCTCATTTTGCCATTCATTGAAATGACTCACGCAGTTGTGTGTGCTTGTGTGGCCCTGCAGGTACAGAAAAAAAACCACTTTCCCTGCCAAACCAGTCTGCATAGTAATCAAATATCATCTTCAGGCTCAGAGTTGTGTGGAACTAGGGTGGCCATATGTCATCTATTTGGGACGTAAAAAGATTTATAAATTGTCTGGAATTTGAATTTGCTTTTATGTTGACGTTTGCTTTCTACAGTCTGCCCTGTGCTGACCTCCAGCCTCAGTGTTCTGTTTTGGGAGGCAAAATATGGTCACCCTAATGGACTCTGAAAATAAGCGTATCATTACACATCGAGTATTCCTGCAGACTCCTCCAGTACTAATGAGCTTTTAGTGACATGCTCAGACAGAGACCATAAGAGCTGGAGACGATGCCAGGTCAAAGCCAAATGACCGATTTTCTCCTCATTTATCCTCGGTTCTTCTAACCAAGGATGATGATCTCATTCAGAAGTTTTAAATATTCTTCGAAATGGTCAGTCAAATTCTCTCTATGACTTTTTCTTATTTTTAATCACTCTTTCTTTCTTCCTCAGACCATTTCCTTCTTTGATTTTTTTCTTTCACTCATAGGTGTCTTTCACACCTACTTTAATTTCAGAGCTTGTTCCTGTGAGTGCCCTTGTCTAGCGGCAGACTGTCATTCACTTCAGTCTGTTTGTAATTTAAAAATGAACGGAAAGTTCACACTCTTTTCACATTCATTCATCCACCTCGCAATAGTGTCATTATGTCGAGGCATGCTGTGTTATATACAATGGTGTTCTTCTAGACAAAAATGCACATAGATATTGAACAGTGGTTGTGTTTGAGAGTACAATATAACAGCACCGCAAAATTCCTGAATGTTTTTCTCAGGGTCTATCTCTCAGGATGATTTTAAAAGAGAAGCACTTGATGTGAGTGTTGCCACACAGCATGCTTTTGGCTGTAAAAAGCAGAACTTTGCCACTGTTCTTGTGGATGAGCAAAGTAGCAGCTGTGAAATCATTATTGTATAGCACTTCCACACTATCTCTGGTCTATTGTCAGCTTCCTCGTGTCCTGTATATTAGTTTTTCACACTGTAGAGTTTGAGTATGTTTTTATCATGGCTTATTGTTTTCCTTAAAGGCTGGAAACAAATGCCCATAGCCCAAGAAGTCCCACATGTTAAAAAGGCAAGATATGTAAAAGATCATGGCAAAGAGACACTGCATTCCATCTTCAGTGTTTAAAAATGATCTTTAAAGCTCCTGAGATAGAAAAATTTTGTTGTAATAATAAAGATATCTAGCAGAATAGGTACAACCGTTAAATTCTGGAAATATTTAAGTATTATTAAGGTTTCCATGTAGTTCAATGATGCAGAAGTAAGTTCAAATTTTACAGGCTGTGTTGCTGTGATGAGTTTTCTATTTTACTGAATTGTAGCATTGAAGTCATAATACTAACTTACCAACCAATGTTCAGTTACATTAGGTGAAAAATAACTGACTGGTAAACGTCTTCCTCATACAGTATTGATGACTCTGTAAAGCTGATTTTTGACTTTCTTTCAGATGGAAAGGTGGAGGTGACTAAAGAAGGCTTGAAGTTGTGCACCATGGGACCTGGAAAAGTGTTTGGAGAACTTGCCATCCTTTATAACTGCACCAGGACAGCTACAGTAAAGAGTGAGTGTACACACACGCACGCCCACACGTACGCACACATGAATTTGTCAGCATTGTTTATATACTTGAAAATATCCAACTAGAGGTTCATGATATGTTATCAGTCAAAAGATTATTCACTAATAAATGAGAAAATGTAATTAGTGTGATTGCAGCAGCAATCACTCAGAGCCTGTTTGGAATTTTGGCACCATCCCAACTCTAATGTGTATCATTTTTGCGTGCAATGTGCTGGTACACAAATAAGCGAGAAGGAGCCAGTTAAAGTTGGGAATTTTGCTCAAGGGAATGTATGGTGGCTCAGTGGTCAGAGTTCTCAACCAAAGAGTCATGGGTTAAAATCCGACCATCATCAAAATTCTCTTTGTTTAAAACTTTGGGGACACGCCTTTTGTTGGACATTGTCCAAACACACGGACACAAACACACACACACACACACACAGTCTCTCTCTCTCTCTCTGTCTGTCTTTTTTCTCTGTCTTTCCCTCTCTTTCACACACACACATGCACATGCACACATATTCAAACACATAAATATACACTCTCTCCTTCACACACACACACACGCACACACTCAGAACTCCGTGGCAACCACCCAACGACATTATAGCAGCCACTGCAGTTACCATAGCAACTGTAATGCCATAGTAACCACCTAGCAGCACCATAGCAATTATGTGGGACACCATAGCAACCAAACTAGCAACACCGTAGCAACCACTACAGTACCGTAGCAACAGCTAGCTACACCATAGTAACCACCTGTAATGCCATAGTAATTGTCTCGCCACACCGAAGCAACCGTCTGGAACATCCTAGCAACCACCACATTTACCATAAGCAAACACACTTTGCATGCAAATGCATTCTAGTTATTACTGTAGGTCCCACTTAATGTCTCATTTTGACTTGTATGTTTACAGACTTTTAGTGGTTTCTGTTCCTCCATTCCAATAATGGAGGAACAAGAGTTGCTTAAAATTATGTTTACATACCACAATAAATAGCTTATTATTATGTAAAAGTCAAAACATCTTGAAGAAACTAATAACTTAATGGCAAAGAAACTGAATAATCAGATGAAGTTTCTCTGCACAGTACTGCAAATGTGTGCAATACTGATCATGTATGATTTGGGTTTGTCAAATTAATGGGTCATCTATATTTAGAGCTTTAACCTACTCTTACACTTACTGTAAGTGCACCAGTGCATTCCTGTGTCGTATTTAAAAGTATACTTTTCTCATATATCTATTACTCTATAGATGCCACATTATGATGGTACAATCTAAGATAGGGGCCAAAGCCAATGGAACCTGATATGTTTTGTATAAATTAGCTGTTGTTAAGTGTTAATGAATTTTGCTTAATAAGAGCAAATTTTCTCTGAGAGTTTGCTGCTATGGTGCAGTAATGGTCAGTGGAGTCACAATAGGCTGCCAAACGTCAGCCTTTCTTGACAGACACTCACTGTGGAATGTTCCCTGGGGTTATATGTTGCCTTGGAGATAGGTCTTGCTGGACAGAGCCGAATCTTTAAGGAATCTACAAAAGCACCCTAGGCCTGTGTGTGTGTGTGGGTGTCTTACAATTCTACTGTATTATGAAATTAACAGACTCACTTTTAAATACTACACAATAAAACCAATATGGAACTAATGCAAACTGTGCAGAATTTGTCAGAGCACACTTAGGTAGTGTGTCCTGTATATTCTGGAACCAACGCATTTAAATCATTTCTCATGACATTACTTAAAAATTCCTTTTTAGTATGGATAATTGCATGTTCAATGAACAAATATGAATGAGTTCAGATCAATGTAGTCTGGTTCTGGTGTACGTATGCATATACTTACCAGTATAGGTGGGAAATAGGTCCTAAATGGACTTATAGTCTTATACTTGTTGCAACCAGCTGAAACCCTTCTGTGGGTTTGCAGGTTTGGGTCACTATTTGTGTATACTGTCCACTGTGAAACCTAACCTGACACAAGTGACTTTTACTGGAACTGACAGTTAGTATCAATGGAATTGGCAGCCCACACCTGGCTGTGTGGCCTAAAGCTAGCTATGTTACTTTGTTTATTTTTGCATAAGTGATATTAGAAATGTCTAGATAGCTGGAGAAAAAGAGGACATTTTATCTTACACCAAACAGATGAACAGAAAAGGAGTAAAGAGAGACAGAGAAAATTAATCTATGGAAGAGAAGAGATAAAAAAGAGAACTGGTAAAAGAGTAAAGCAGCCTTTAAAAATGGCATCACAATTATGGTTGTATTTTGCTTCCCAACATGGGCTAACTACACAGATGTGGCCTTTTAAGTAAAGGAGTACCTTCTGTGCCCCATTGCTCAACTCTAACTAATTGGCTATTACAGCCAGCTTCACACCAATCCATTTTGATATTTATTGAGAGAATATGACCTGCAATCTGCGTCCCAGAGAGAGAAAGAGAGGGAGAGGGAGGGAGAGAGAGAGAGAGAGAGAGAGAGAGAGAAAGGGAGAGAGAGAGAGAAA
>JBBPDC010000149.1:14351926-14362375 GCA_037974485.1 Hemigrammopetersius urotaenia | reverse complement strand
TCTCTGTCTCCCCCCCCCCCCCCCCCCCCCCCCCGCTGTCTGTTTACGTACATCACAGCACTATTTCTTGAATTCCCACCTAGACTGTGAACACACCTCTCCCTAAAATATGGTGCATGGGGCTTCCTAAAAGCTTATCACCTAACCATGTGTTCTCCAGAGGGACATGTCTCAGCTGAAATCTCTAGCCCAGTTACCCACAGCCTGTTTTGTGCCCTGTGCTGACTGTGTGTAATATCACAGCTGATAAGTCTCAATGGGGGAGACCTGGTTTCCTAAAAAAACTTATATGAATCTAATATATGCGCCTAATAATAGACATCTTGCAATAGTTCTGCAGAGGGAATACATAAGACTGGAGGCATTAACACTACACTATTTGTATGCTTATTATATAAAGTCCATAGAAGTAGAATGGATAATCTTGCATGAAGGACTGTTTATAGTGCCATTGTTGAGAATAGGCCACTCTTCTCTATTTTCAGTCCATCGTCTGCAATGTTTGTGATTGGAAGCAGTTACGATGTGAACAACTTAACAGCTACATTGGGGAAGTTTCCTGCTGGAAGCATTGTCATTTAAGCAAGTAGCTTTTGACACGCTTTACAACTACGCAGATTCTCTAGCTGTCAAAACAGAAATGTGCCTGCTGTCACAGCCATCATGCCTCCTTCAGCCAGATCAAATTGCCACAGAGCAGTGAGTGTCATTCCCACTTCATTATTTTCTATGAAAAATTTCAGTTTATTAAGTTGGAATAGAAATAATGTTCTGACTATCTGATTGGCTGTTCACAACATTACAGCATTCTTTGATAGAGGTAGTTGTTATCCATTGTGGTATATTCGTGTCTGTCTCTTCACTGAGTTAATGAGATTGAAGACAGTGAATTGTGCCAGGGCAGGTTTTGGAGTGATGCGCTTCCTCTCCTTCATGAATAACATAACAGCAGGCCTGAGATCTAATGCAGTGCACTATTGACATCGCTTACAAACAATAAGGATCCTTAGTATTTCCCTGTTGGGATGAATGCTTAGTTGTTAGTCTAAATGCTATGAAAGGAATCGTAATGAGCTATGCTTCTCACATTTCTGATGCAGTGACAAAACTCGTTCGCCTGAATCTCCTGATCAGTGTTGTAGTCAGCATGGTCAGGTTTTATCCATTCTCCCCTTCAGATTCAGTCTCTGTCTGTATCATAAGCTGCAGTCATACCCAGCAGTCACTTAAATGTAGGCACTCACCAGTCTACGTTTTGAAAATAACGTGCTTATTTGCCATTATTTCTATCTATATGTGTAGGTGGAAGTCTTGTGGAAGAGGTGGTAAAGTGTTAGGTCCACTTTGGAGAGTGGTCAGTAGCTGCTCTGCAAACTTGTATCAGATGCAGACAGAATGTGTGGGCGTTTGGATGCTCTTCTGGGAGGCTGGTTGTTAATACGGATTTCAGAACGGAAGCTCATTGTGTTCTTCAGTGCACAGCGTGAGAGAGACTGAATGCTTATGTGTCTCCACACCAGAAAAGAAATTCTTTGTCAAATTTCTCAAATGTTTCTCTTTTTGTCTCTGTCTCTCTTTCTCTCAGACAAAAGAGACTAAAAAACTAACAGATCAATATGTTTAAAGGGCATTTAATTAAGTCCCTAATCCTCAGTCAGTAATTCAGTCAACAAAATAATGCCTAATCAATCATAAAGCAGATAACTACAGCAGATTTTGACTCTGCTGTATAAAAACAGGAGCAAACATTACATCCATAAGGGTTGCTCAAAAAACTCTTATGGATGTAATGAGTTCCAAAATGTAATTTTATAAGGAAACACCACAATCCAGTTTTATTTACAATTTATAATCCAGTTTACTAGCAAACTCTTTTGTTTAGGGGGAAATGCAATGTGCTTACAGATAATGTGCATGCTAGTTTAAAAAGCCTATCAATACAAATGGCTTGATGATAATAATAATAATCATCATCATCATCATCATAAACTAAGGGATATTGAATTCTCATTGGCTTACACTAGGACCACAGCTTACAGCAGCCCCCGTGCTCTTTCAGACATTATTTAAGACTGCAACTCTTAATGGGTTAGGGAAAAGGATTAAACTTTGCCCAGGCTTGTCTCACTCTACAGGCCACAGAGTAATTAGTCTGCTTTGTAATTCAGTCCCACTACAGATACTGTAAGAAGTGGCTATCAAGACAGGGAGGGAGGGAGGCAGGAAGGAAGGGAGAGAGACTTAGAGAGAAAGAGAGAGAGAGGGATTAATTGGATCACTCTCTATCTGAAACACTAAGGGAGCCACAAAAAGAGATGCCAAGTATTTTGCTGTAATGTTAGCTGTTCACTCTGCAACTCATATTAGATTCGAAATTGTTTGGTTCTTTCTTGAACCAGAGCAACATTTCAGGATGCTCACTTTGGCAATATGGCAGCTTTAAAGCCTCAATCATACAGTTTGTTATTGGCATCGGACCATGCAGATTAGTATGTCCCATATGGTTTATCTAAATATTTTGTAAAACTATGACTGAAATTTGGATTAAAAAATCTCATTACTTTTAAGTACTTTTCTCCTGTTTTGGTGCACATTAAGACTGTCATTTTCAGAATCATTTAACTTGTCTAAGTAAGCTTTCTCAGTATTTACTCCATAATGGAGCCAGCTCATTTTCTTCGCTACAGGCTGCATCGCAGCACCAGTAATGAGGCACACAGTGGGGAGAGAGTGGGTGAGTGAGTGATCTAGAACCATTTTTTCAGAATGGGAGCAAAATTCTTAGTCCACTTACCAAGATCTCCCTCTCCCAATACCAAGAACGTTTCCTGTAAACATACAGTTTACTTCTAAAGAATAAAAAATACTTGTATGTATTATTAATGACTACTCAAATAAAAGAGTCTGTTAAAATGTACAATGTTGTTTCATCTACTTGTTGGTGAACTAAATGGTTAGACCATGTTCTCTATGTGTGTAGTTGGGAGCATGTTGCAAAGGATGCACAGTTAAGAATGTGATTGCAAAGGCAGATGTAATTCTGCTGTATCTTGCAGAATTTCTCTAGCTACTCTTAGCTAGAACTGGAAGCACTGAAATGATATTTCTCTGTGCTAACATGTTGACACATCTACTGAGGAGAATAATTGCTTAGAAACTTAATTATGTTTCTGCAGTTGACAGTATGGTTTGTAATATCTTGCGTACTGTAAAAAACCTTAACGCATTTGGTGACCATATGTCCATATACCTGTCTCGGTTGAACTACTGGTACTAGACAAAAATACATATATTGATAACACTGTATTACTTATACAGTGTTTGCTTCACGGTGTTGTGGCAGAACTGAAAAGTACCTTTAGCCATAGACTCAACAGCCTAAAGTGACACCACACTGAACACCACAGGAAATCCACCACAGGTATCACCATAGGCTGGTGAGTCTAAGGCTAAAGGCACTTACTTCTCTGTTATGCCACCACACTGAACAACTCAGAAAATCATTCTTTTCCACCGTCATCAGACTCCACAACTCTTCTCTCTGTCACACATCCAAAAAGCAAAATAAATAATAGTAATAATAATAATAGAAAAATAATAGCTAAATAAAGCTAAATAATGCACATAATCATACACATAATGATAGTTATTTAAACCCAGTAAGAAATTACAGAACAAGAAGCAACAGGGTCTGTGGGAGGGAAGGATTTCTGCTGTGACAAAGCAAATTTCCTGATAAAGGTTTATCTTATCTCTTATCTTGCTGTAATATTATGAGTGGTGAGAACTGAGAAGTTCTTTTAGCCATAGACTCTCCAGCCTAAAGTGTTCCACGGAACACCACAAGAAATCCTTCCTTCCCATCGCCATCAGGCTCTACAACTCTACTCCCTCTCACTCATCCACACAATAATCTGTGTGTTGCTTCTTTTTGTGTAATATGTGCCGTAACCTGTTGCTTCTTGTGTAATTTCTTACGGGGTTAAATAACTATCGTTATGTGTTTGATTGTGTGCCTTATTTTGCTATGATTTGCAACAGTCTACCATGTGTAATATTGTGCAGTTTTCATATTATGTGCAATAAGTGCAATAACATAAATTTGTGTCATTAGATTTCACTTTACTGTAAGTTACTATTTAATAGTATTTATACCCAGTATTTGTAAATAGCATAGTGTATTTCATATTGAGTTTTTTTCTACTGATTTTTATTTGAATTTATTAAGACTATATGTTACATTGTTCTTGTCTCCGTATCTCTATGTGTCTGTGCAGTCATAACGAGAGCAATTTCCTCCAGGATCAAAAGTTTTCTGATTCTGATTCTCATTCATAGTATCATTAAAGTGCCTAGTTTGCCATTCAAGTGTGAAAATGGTCTTGTTTTTAGGGCACTTAATCAAAACTGACGTGTTAAACTGAGACATAAATTCTTCTTTTTTAAATGTGTACATTATTTTGAAAGCATGAACGATTCTTATGCATTGTGCAGCTTAATATTTTGTCAACAAAAGTCTGAAAACAGCATCAAGGAGAGCATTTTTGAGCAGCAACACTCATGTTTCCCTAGTCATAGCATTAGTTGAATATAAAAGCTAAAACTATTAAATGGTACTTTTGATCATGTGTCTGTAGAAAGCTTCAACCACTGGGGAAGATGTTTATTTATTCATTAACCATGCATATGCAGTCAAAAGAAGGAGAAAAAAGCACAGTAAACTTTTTGTAAATAGCAGACTGCATGAAGTGACACATCTGTGATTAATTATTGCTATGTGGTCTGTGTCTGAACTTCTACATGTTGGCTTCATCTTTAATTGCTTTGCAATTCTACACCACGTTTTGTAAACAGCTCAGTAGTTTGAAGTGTTGTTTTTTAATTGTCACTTGGATTTATGTGTTGGGTGTGTATGTGTGTGTGTGTGTGTGTGTGTGTGTGTGTGTAACAAATGATTTAAAAAGAATCATAGAATAGTCTGATGTATAACTAATGTTCTCTGGGCCTGAGAGGAGTGCAGTTGGGTTTGATAGCTGGTTTATCAGCCTTCTTCATCACTGATTTTTCTGGTGCGTCATTTAAACTTCATCTCGCTCCATCCCTTGTTGCCAAAAATCACATTCTCAAAGTGATCATTCTGGGTTTTTCCTCCTTAGACTGCTTATGGTATGTTAAGCTGTTGCTAGTGTTGGATGGTATAAATAAATATCTTTTCTAAATATTACAGAATCAAAAGATAAGTTAAGTTTGCATCCTGAGCACTGTTAGTCTATCCAAAAGTAATATATTTTGGGTTTTTAATTTTTGTTTTGTTCTGTTTTGCTTCTCTTCAGATCACACCAGAAGGATCAACCTTTTATTAAATGTTAACCAGAAAATAAACAATTTTTATATTTTCTTAGAAAACAGTAAATGAAACACATACACACACACACACACCTACACACACACACACACACATACACACACACACGCTTTCCAAGGACAGTGATGTACACACACACAATGGTTCTTTTGCTGGTGAGAATAAAGTAAAAGAAAATCCACAGGCATTAATTTATGAATTATAGTATTTAAGGATTTATTTTCCACATTTAACAGAAAGGCTGCTGCTGCTGTTTAAACCTAACCTCTTAGCGAACATGATGCAGTCTGTAAGCAACCAGACAATGGTTATATGAATTTGTCCTATTAGTCATTGTATAAAGAGGGTCCTAACATGATTCACTCTGTCCAGAGGAAAAGGTTCTTGAATTAAAGCTGATGTTTTATTTTAAATCAGCTTAAGGTACAGGACCAAAACAAACAAAAAAAAAACGTCACTGTCCAATTATTTTTGGACTTAGCTGTGCACTGTAGCTTGTAAGACTGTTATAGAAGACATAGGCCCTCAGGACCAGACCAAATTTATACAGTATTGTAATTTGTGGTTGTTTTGGAATTATAAAATATCTCTGCAGTTATCTAATTTAAGCTATTTCTCATTTGCAAATTGCACTCTGGGCTTGTCTGAATATTATCACATAAATTGAATCACTCACAAGTGAAATGAATGTTTTTCTTCACAAATGAAATGAGTGATATTATTCTGCATTCAGATGTGACGTTTCTCCCCATCTACTCATCTCTGAAGATTTTGTCTATTAGCACGCCGTCCCTGGCCCTGATAATCCTAACAGTCACCTAAGTGGCTTTTGTTTGAACTGTGTGCTATTTTTAATATTTCATCAACCAATAGTTTCATTATTATTTTTTTTTTTTTTAACTTTCATCAACAGATGCATCCTCTTTTCAGTAATCACACAATAATGAAAGCCTGGTAAGCTACAGTTTGAGGGATTTACGCTGTGACCTCAATACTGAATTATCCTGACATTAATTGATAGTCATTTTATAACAAAGGCTGCTGAGTAAATCCATGAGTGTGGTTCAAACCTCTGCCTCTCTCAACTCTTCCACAGCTCTAACCAATGTGAAGTTATGGGCTATCGACAGGCAGTGCTTCCAGACCATCATGATGAGGACCGGACTGATCAAGCACGCAGAGTACATGGAGTTTCTAAAAAGGTTAGGAATCTATCCGCTTTTCTTCTGCTGTGCGTCTACATCAGAACAGCTTTAGTGTAGGTGACCAGATCTGCTTCTACAACTCTTACAGTGGATTCTGTGTTGTGTGTTAGTGTGTGTATTTCTGTGTGTATGTGTTAGAGCTCATTTAAAGGGTTGCAGCAGCTGTCTTGCTAGTCCTATAAGTCTATGATGAGGTCTTTTCTGCATCCATTGGAAAGCACCTCCTTCACTCTTTCTGTTTTTCTTTCTCTCTTTTCATCATCTAACGCTTCCATTTGCATAATAGCACACAGAAAAGAGAGCACGAGGCATATTTTACATATTAAAGACAGGATTCTGCAGGGTTGGGCGAAACATTACATGAAAGAAATCTTCATCAAAATATAGCTGCATAATAGAACAGTTCCTTGGAAGCTTTGCTGCTCCACTGGCACAAAGCCTTTGTGCACCCAGCCTTTTCTACATCTGCCCCTGTCTCTAGCTCTTAATCTCTACTTTCTCTGCATAAGGTAATATTGCCGTTAGTATTAACATTACTTTACTCTGTACAGATAGGCGATTGTTACCAACAGTTCAAAACATCTCGTTAATGTAATATGTGAATCATATGATGTAATCCTCATCTGAAACATGAACTTTATGTTTGTGGTCAGTGTCTTAGCCATGTAGAGACCTGTAAGGGAAGGGGGTGGTTTCCGGTGGACCTGAAGGGCAGATGTCTGCTTCTGCTGTGGGATTCTTTAAATGAGTTTATAGCAGTATGCTAAAGTAACTGGGCAACGCACCTGGCGTCCTAATTCTGGGCAGCACTTTAAAAACACAGGCAGCAGTTGGAGGAGACTGTGAGTCATGCACAGATGTTTATTTCCCTGCTGTATTTAACATATGGGAAATTCTGTTTAGGCTTTTGCATTAATAAAATATTGATTGTATAACTTTACTTATATATTAATTACATTAAAGATTACTTACCATATTTTAAGTGTATGTAATATAGAAACAACAGCATGTGTATTTGCTTTGTTTTTCTGAAACATTGCAAGTTCCCCAAAATCACACAAGAGAAGAGTGAAGGAGAACAACTTGCAAAAGTAATTGTAGATAAAAGAGTAAGAAATGGTTAAAAGTGGATCTTAAAGCAAATTTACATATATTGCTGTAAACTTGTACCTAAGTGAAAACAAAGCTGATTGTTCCTTTACATGCAAGATCTGTGTCCAGATATTAAAATATCTGAGATTTAATATAATATTTTCTGTTGATTCTGTGATGCATGTATAAGTGACACACTGATGGTGTTTGATGTGTGCACACACTGTCAACAGGCTATGCTCATAGACTATCATTCCTAGTAATACTTGTATGTAGTTAAGCTATTTGCTCCTCCTACTGCCCATGTGACTGTGTATAAATATAATAAATGTTGAAAAAACACACTTTTTTTCCTTTTACATAGGCCTACTCATACATATAAAGGAGGAATGCAGGACTGTAACTGTGCATGTTGTACTCCACAGCTATTTATCAAGACTTGAAAGCTATTGTGGACCTTGAAAGCTCTTGTGGACCAATAACCTAATAAAGCTTTGCTTTGGGTAGCTGAGATTTAATTTAGTAATTCCTGTCTCCTGCAGTGTTCCAACATTCCATGGCCTTCCTGAAGAAACATTAAGCAAGCTGGCAGATGTCCTTGAGGAGGTAAACATTCATAATTGGCACATAAGCTAATCCTTCAGCAAACACAACTGGTATTAAATTAAGAGTTTTATTCAATGTCTCTAACGGCATTTGTGTCTGTCTTTTATGTTAGCACAATGTATTGTAAAGACAGTTTTTACATTCTGTTTCAGTTTGCCTGCTCAGTAATATATCCATGTAAGATGTAAAACTTTCTCATCTCATGACCCTTTTAAATTGTTTTTTTGCTTTAATTTGTTCTTATCTAAAAAAAAAAACCTGAATATCGTTCAATTTCTGTTTAATTAGTTTTTCATAAGATGCAGCAGCCAAAGGCTGTTGTGCCACTAATGGACGATGAATTTATTTTTTGTCAAAGCAAAGTTTGCATTTATAAGTGCTGACTAAAAAAGCTGTTTGTGCATAAAGAAGATAAGAAGATATGCCATCATGACTTAAGGCGTTTAATCATTCGACATGTCCATCTTTTTGATGCCTTGCATCAGGCAGCCATCTGAGCACTCCATCTGTAAGCTCAAGGCTGTTCTATCAACCATCTTAAAACTGCTCATTTATAAATTATACCTGATTGTGAATACTCTCTGTTTGCTCTAAAATGAAGTACTTACATCTCAATATCAAATGTAATTCTTATTTTTCATTATTTAGTGACTTTCTCTTACAATACAAAGCAATCTTGGATTAAACATACAGTGTGTTCAGGTAAGAAAACTGAACATCCAGTGCTATTCCAAAACATTGAAATACACATTGCCAGAAATATCAACAAATAACAATGGAAATTACTTGATGGACAGTTGTGTGAATGTTTGTGCACCTCATGTCCAACACCACATTTTATTGATTTTATACATGAAAAAGTTAACATCCCCCTGCATAGAACAAACTTCTGCATATTTGAATGCACAATTATTATTTATTTGCTGAATTTAACAAGAATCTTCTATTTTGGATCATTGTCTTCTTGTAATATCCTTCTGTTCTTCATTTTCTTCACTGTGGAATGTTAGGTTTCAGTATTTGTTGATAGTTAACAGTATCTGTCTATCAGTGTTTCCTGTGCCATTGGCTGCCACGCAACAGAATAATAAATCTACTCTAACGCAACTTTTTTTCCCCCCAAAAAGCAGACGTTCTGCTGTTTTGCTTTTTATAATTTTTGAACGTATGTGTAACATGCCTGTCACTGAGTGTTTAGAGTGAACGCGTCTGTCTGCTAATTAGCATATATGAATCTCAAAGCATTTTGATAAAGATTTTCTGCCTCAGCCAGTCAGCTTGAAACTTCTTGAATTAGAATGCACAACAGATAAAAGTGGCCTTGAGAAAACCGATCTGGAGGTCCTGCTTTGACCCATTTTAGTCCACTTAAGAATGAAAGGAAATTAATTGCAGAAATCTCCTTTCACGATCTACAATGAAGTCTCTTATTTAGCTGGATGTTATTGTGCGGTAGTACCCTTTTATTATTACTTTTACACACACACACACACCTTTTAATGCTGGGCAATGCTTAAAATTTGTAATCGTGATTAATCACATAATTTTCTGTGATTAATCGCATTGTTATACGCAAAATTCAATAATGAAGTTACAAAGCTGCAGTTCAGATATTTCTGTAAATCTTAAACATGAATGTAATCAAATCAAATATAAAACCTAAGATATTTGCCACTACAGGGCATTCACGTTTCATCTAGTTTGTTATAGAAAAACATATTATATGCCCTTTTTAGTGTTATAAACTGACTGTATAAACTAAATAAACCTCAAGGTAGCAGCATTAATCAATACACTGCTTATAAGTAAATATTTTAAATGAAATATATTTTTCTGTGATTATGGATATTATTTGTCTATTTCACATCATTATCAGTGTTATTGACTATAAACAGTGTGAAGTGTATAAACTTAAGGGGAACATTTTTAGGCAAGGTAGCATGAATAGATAGACCCTGCTGTCGATTTGTGCTATGGTAGCATTTTTGACAAGGCAGCATAAATCATCAAAACACTGGCACCATGTTCCAGAGCAGTCCCTAGTCAGTCCCTGGTCGCACATACGTATATAGATTTTCTTTTAACTTCACTTTTATATACTGCCTGTCACAATGCGGGGCGCGAGCCCCACATTGCGCGCTACCTTGGGAGCTGCAGGAACAGGCAGGAAACCAAGGATTC
>JBBPDC010000149.1:14339932-14351508 GCA_037974485.1 Hemigrammopetersius urotaenia | reverse complement strand
AAAGTCATCATAGCTTGCGTAGTATAGACCCAGCTCCCAACCCAACTTTGTGAATAGATTAACAGCAATATTTTTTTTCGCGTTAACGCCGTTAACAACCCAGCACTAATATATATATTATGGGTAATAAGGATCATATTGGACATATGGACAATATTAGAAAATGTGTGCATTGAGGCTACATCAGCAGGAGACTGTCAGTAGTAAGTGCAGTGCTAGTAACAGAGGAAAAAAGGACCACTGCACGTTGCGTCCGTACAGATGTGACGGTACGTAAATACAAATGTCCTTTCTGATTTAAGTTAGCAGCTCGATAGGTAAAAACAACGTAGCCACCAGTGCATTGTGATCAATGCGAAAAAAGGGGACTGTAAAGGTGTCCTGCCATGGATGTCAGAATGTAGGTGAGGTACTGAGCGAGGGTTGGCTAGGGTCAGACCGAGAGTACTGTTTTGTCTATGCCATGCGGTTTGAAGGTATGTCTCTTGTTTCATCTGTCTAGAGGGCAGTGATGGCACATAGAAAAGCAAGAGGGCACTGTTCCCTTAAAAAAGACACCACTATGTGCCTATGGCAAGACATTTGTGCTTAGGGCCCCTGTGGCAGGTCGTAGGGGCAGCTGTGGTTTAGTGTTTCAGGGGACTTTATGTCTGTACCCTCTCTTCTGTCTCTAGTTTCATTTTCACCCAGTGTCTGCCCCTGCCATCCAGCATTTAATCACCAGAACTAACCTCACTCGTCACACTGCACAGGGAGAATCAGACCACCTGTAGTGTATTAGCCCTGAAAATGTTCTCTTCTTCACTTCTACTGTTGAGCTAACAAACTTTTGAATACTGGTAATTTTACTAACCAATGCTACTTTTTCTGTTCTCTTTCTGCTGCAGACGCATTATGAGGATGGAGATTATATCATCAGGCAGGGAGCAAGGGGAGACACCTTCTTCATCATTAGTAAAGGGAAGGTATGTCCATTACATGTTTTATTTACTTGATTCAAATCTGTACATAATTTCAATGGAATTATATATAGAATGTTAACACAGTTCTTTGACAAAACTGAAGCACACATTGAAGTTAAGTAAATTCGGTGCATCTTTTTTCCACAATATACAGGAGTGTGATGTCTAAATGTTAAGTGCTTTTGTTCTGATCTATTTTAACATGGATCTCTCTCTCTCTCTCTCTTTTTTCTCTCTCTTTCTCTCTCTCACTCTCTTGCTCTCCCTCCTTTAGGTGACAGTGACCCGAGAGGACCCCCATAGTCAGGAGCCAGTGTACCTGCGCTCTCTGGGGAAGGGCGAATGGTTTGGTGAAAAAGCCTTACAAGGGTGAGATTCCATTTTATTTTTTGTGATCAGAGAGCTTTGAAGCTTTGAAGTCTTAATGTCATATTTAGCTGTAGTTTCACAGAGATCCTGTAGGTCCAGTTGGTCCAATTAACTGTTGGCCTGTGGAGACTAGTCCACCTGGTCCTAAATCTAGTGTATCAGACCTGTGGTGCCATCTAGTGGTGAATAAACCAAACATTCATGAGAATGGCATGTGGTCACAATGTGCATAAGTGGGATTGATTTGATGCTATCATCTTGATTTTACATTTGAACGTTAGAACAACTGGTGACTCCACTTTTTTGCATTAGAATACACTGGGAGCAGTGACACTTCATATTATTTGGAGGAACTTTAGATTGTCCTGGAATTGTATTATAAGTCACTAAAAGTGGTGTTCTTAGTTTTCATAATTTTCTCAAATAAGATTTGTTGATAACTATATCTAAACTTGATCTAGTCTAACAAATCATGTCTAATACTGAGAAAATGACTCTGTTCCTTATTCTGCCTTATTCTGTACCAATTTTTACATGCAGGAATTACAGTATTCTCACTTAATTGTTGCTAACCCATCCTATTAATCTATAAGAAAATAAAAATAAGACCCAAAAAAGAAGTGTGACTGTCCCAGCAAACACTCGACTGTTTTAGTTGTCTTCACTGTTTTGAGCTGTTGTGTTGCTAGCCTCAACTCAAGTCAGTCTGATCTATTGCAACATTTGATTGTGTTCCATATTAGAGATACCAGTACGGAATTTTTAAGTTCCTAGCCTAAATATTTTTGGATTTCAGTAACAAGTTCCGTAACAAAGTGTGCTAAGAAAATCGTTGTTATGGCCTATTTCCAAATCACTGTTTAACTAAAGCTTACTGAATATTTTCTGTGCACTGTCTCAAGCAAATATGCACCATGAGAGATGGTTTAAACAGTCAGGTTCTTATATGAACCAGCATGTATTGAATTTCTATTGGTACTCTTTTAAATACCAATAGAATGTAATGAGTGTGCTGCACAAATCAGCATCTCTGTAACTATTGTATGTTGCCCTATGCTGCACGCCTTTCTGTCACAACATTAAAAACGTGAATAGGTGAAGTCGGTTTTTGAAGTTAATGTGTAGGAAAAAGGAAACATGGTCAAACGTATGAATCTGAGTGACTTTGACAAGGGCCAGACACTGGTGGAAAGAAAGCTGGGTCCTCAAAACAGCAGCTTGTGGTGTGTTCCAGATCTACAGTGGTTAGCACCTACCAAAGTGATCCAGGGTGGGAAACAACCAGTGAACTGGAAACAGTGACGTACACGGGGGTCGAAGACTAGACTATCTGATCAGGTTCACAAAAGAGCTAAGTTAATGCTGACTATGATTACAAAGTGTCACAACACAGCACACAACACAGTGCAGCTTACTGTGTATGGGGCTGCGTAGCTACCCCTGTCCCATGCTAAACGCACCTATAGTAGACATATGTGCATCAGAACTGAACAACTAAGCAATTGAAAGAGATGGCTTAGTCTGGTTTTCTTTTACACCATGTGAACGGCCGGGTGCATGTGTGTCTGTTAACAGCATGAACTATGGGAAAAAGGGAGCTCTGAGCAATTTTTGCTGGGAAACCTTGGGTCTTAGTTTTCATGTGGATGTTACTTTGACACGTGCCGCATACCTAAACATTCTTACAGATCAAGTACACCTCTTCATAGCAACAGTATACCCTAATGGCAGTGGCCTCTTTCAGCAGGATTAATGGATCCGCTACTAGCGTTTTCACTGCCAGATACCACATCACACCTTCAGAGGTCTTGTGGAGTTCACGGGTGTTTGGCACAAGAGGGACATACACAATATTAGGCAGATGGTGTAAATGTTACACCTGATCGGGGCAGTCTGATCTTAGAAGGTGCTGATGTGAAACAGCGTGCACCGTGTATAGGTCAGGGGATTCTCTTTGACTGTGACTGCAGTTAGATGGAAGGAGCTCTAGATACCTGGATTTATTGGCACACGTGTGTGACAGTCTGCGGTGTATGTGAAATTAGGACAGGGATATTTGGCACTGAGGGCAGCTTTTAAGAGAGTTAACATATTTGGCATGGAGGGCAACTTTTGAAAGAACAGGTGTTACTGTTTCAGACGAGCATTGATGATACACTGCAGATCTCACTCAGGAGAACATGCTGTCCACTTAATGCCCCTTATAAAGCCACTTATAGAGCACTCAGCGCTTAATGACCCTCATCACAACAAGCCCACACTCATACTATTTGGCACCAAAATGACTCTTTAAAGTTGTGCCCGAGTCTCTTTTTATTCTCTTCTTTCCTCATTTCTCTTCCCCTCTCTTCTCCTCTCCTCTTTTCCCCTCCGGTAGCATGTAGAGCAGCTGTGACCTTCTTTCAGAGGGTGTTTGTGTATTTATGTTGTGGGGGATTTAGTGCTGTGTAGTGAAGAATTCTCACCTCTGTCCAAGCATAAGAGACGTTGATTGGTCATAGGTAGGATGTGCATGTGTGTTACAGTCTGGTCGTCTTTCTGGTCAGACAGTGTGTGCATGTGTGTTTGTGTGAGTGTGCAAGCATTGTGTAGGGCTGGATGGATGTTGAGTTGGTAGTGCAGTTTTGTACATATGGCAGAGTAGGGATAAATGTGGGAGTAAAGAGTTTTGAGTGATAGCCTGTAAGAGTGCCAGCTTGAACGTGATGGACTCTGTGAATTGGGATTCAGACTCTGACTCATGTGACTGGGGGGATTCCGATTCCTTGGAATTCAGCGAAGAAGAAGAGGAGAATGACACCTCACAGAGAGACTCTGAGTAATGACTGGATTATGGCAATTATCTTCTCTGAACTTCTGTGATAAATTATTCACAGTCGTTCTCTTTTATTATATGCTGATATTGTATTTAAAATGTTAAAATATGTGTATTTATTAATAATTATATAGAATAATATTTTTTTCACTGTAAGATATTAATGCCATTAATAGAGTTTGCTTTTAACTAATGTTAGTTAATGCTGGTTTGGTCCATTAACTAGTTAGTTTATTGAAAATGTATTCTGTGCTGGAACTGATTTGATTTGGTTGTGATGTTTTCGCTTACATTTCATTGTTGTTTTTTGCACAGAGAAGACATCAGGACAGCCAATGTCATCGCTGCAGAAACTGTTACCTGTCTTGTTATTGACAGAGAGTGAGTACTGCTTATCATATCAAATTCTAATATGCCATTTTGCGGCACTGTTTTTGTGTATGTGCTATAAACTAGGACTGGACGATATTTCAGACGATTAATAATTTGAAACAGACAGAATGCTCCAGCAATGCCACATTTAAAAATACTATAAAACACACTGCACTGCATCCAATTAATACTGATTATGCTATTTTAATGAAGCACATTAAGGTTGATTAGTGTTTTCTAGATTGTGATGCTGTCCAAAACACTCATGAAAAATAGTAATAACTAAAAATACAACGCAAGTCTTATAAACTAGACACTAAGTGGGTTTTTAGGTGTTTTATCACCACTTTTCACCAAGTATTTCTTAGTTCCATCATTAGCTCTGTTTATCATCCTGGATGCATACAACTGTTTTTTTTGTTTTGTTTTGTTTAACATAGTTTTGAGTAATTGATTGAAAGCTATGAAATTGCACAGGACATGCATCAAAACAAGTTATATTGTTCTGTATTCTAGAACAAATATAGTTTGATTAGGACAATTTTGATTAGTAATATACAATGTAATATAGTACTAAATAATATAATATAATGTAATGTAGGTGGCACAGTGATAAATGCCATTGTCTTCTATGATCCAAAGACAAATACATTTGGAGATGCTAAATTAGCTGTGGCTGTGTGCTGTGTATGTGTTTTGCATGATTTAAATTGATGTATTTATTTGTGTGGCTAAGAGTGTGTGCATGCCTGCTGTGTCTGTGTGAGTTTGTCTGTTTGAAGGTGTGCTTCTGCTTGTCTGCTCCCCATTCAGAGGTCAATGAATCCAGCTCAGACTAAATAGCTTAAGTGCTGTGTGTGTCAGTGAACTCTGCAGACAGGTTCCCTCCTGAGGGGAACTGTCATTCCGTTTTTTATGTCATGCTTACAGCTTTACAGCTGTTTTAGTGTTGTGAGTGATCCAATTAAGCCATACCCCAGTGGACTACTGAAACGACGAAATAGTCCGGCATTAGCGGTATACTTTAAAAAAAAAACTTCAGGATTGAATTCAGAATAGTGTCTTTGCATTGCATTTCAGAACAGATTCCACTTAAAGGGTGTCAGTGAGCAGGGGAGGGAGGGAAAGAGAAAAAGAGAGAATTTTTAAATATTTACAGAAGTAGATTAAACTGTGGTACCAGAACTGCCATTCTAGTTATAAACACATCATCTCAAGCACATCTCCAGCATTACTACCATTGCTTCCAGTCATACTCACCCCTACACATTTCTCTTTTTTTTCTCTCTCACTCTCTCTCTCTCTCTCTCTCTCTCTCTCTCTCTCTCTCTCTCACTCTCTCTGCTCTTTCTCTCTTTCTCTGATCTGGGTGGTGAAACTGAAGATTGAATCATTTACACCAACATTTTCACCGGCAGAGGCAACGCATACTGAATCTTCTTATTATTCTGAAGTGAATTCACAAATGCATTTTCATTTTAAATAGGCTTTTCTCACACAGTTCATCATTTTTTACCCAGCCCAGTGACTTTTTGTCATTACTTTGGTGTATCAAATGGTTTTTTCTGTTTTGTGTCTGTCTTCTTCTGCTCTATTACAAGATATGAAGCACCCAGATATGTTTTTCTGTGGAAGAACATTTTGACCTGAAACCTTTTTCTCATTTTCACTTGTCTTAGATCTTATAAGCACCTTATAGGTGGTTTGGAGGATGTTTCCAGCAAAGGGTCTGAAGATGCAGAAGCCAAAGCAAAGTAAGTCTGTCCTCAATCTGCTCTTATTAGTATTAGTAACACAGGGCTGAGTGGCCTCTTTATGTCCCCAGTGCCGTTTCAAAGGCATAATTTCATAATAGGTATATTCAAGGTAGTTAGACTATAGTTGGAATATTTTGTAGTCAATTTGGGTTAATCCTGTTATGTCTGCACAATATATTGCCTTGTGGATTATGCATTCACTGTATCATTATACATTATATAAGGGCTGTTATTCTGCTGTTGCACAGAAAGGGAGAGACTTTCTAAGGTCAGCATCATTAGAGCCAGCAACACATTGTTTTAATGAGGAGAAACATGAGGAGAGTGAGAGAGAGACTGACCTCTCCAACGGTTTGAGGTGATGTGAAAGTGAGCCTTGCCCAACTGAAGGACTGCAAAGGCGAGAGTAATGTGAACCCTCAGAAACCTTATCACACAGCACTTTTGTCCAGCAACACACATACACACACAAAAGAGATTACTGTTGCCACAATAAATCCTGAGTTTATGCTTGGAAATGATGCCATGAAGAAAATGGAGCAGATAGAGATCTAAGAGGTTCAGCTTGTTTCCTTCTCCAAAAAGTTTCTTCTCTTGGATCAAAGCAGAACTAGAAACTTTCCCACTCTTTTCGCCCCCTCTCTCGTTTCTACAGTAAGTCCCATAGCTGATAAAATAATAAAAAATAATCTCTATGGTCTATATGCCTTTACATCCCACAGATAGTTACTTCATCACAGTTATTAATACACTGTTTCTGCCATTACACAGTTTTCACTCCTCGACACTAGTTTTAATGAACACTTTGCCAAGAAATAAATCTCAGCCCATGACAGAGCAAACCCAGTGTAATTGACCTCAGATGGATAAAAATGATGTCATGACCTCATTAAACCACTTATTTTGAGCCAGTAATATTGATAATGATGATATTTTAGTTAGTATTGTAATAATAATAATAATAATAATAATAATAATAATAATAATAATAACAATAATAATAGGATACATTTATTTTGTTCTGTTTGTGTTTCTGAGAGTTTATGAACTTCTATATTGTTAAAAAAAAACATATACAGCAACCCCCAGTTTTATGCAGATCAGCAGTCATGGATTCAGTCATGCCTTTTTTGCTTTTTTGTGGCAATAAATATAATTTTTCTAGATGTTTTCACACAAGGGGGCTCAGACTATAGCCGGCCTGGAAACATTTTTTTCGAATTGACTCCAAGCGCGATTTCTCTGTGGTGCAAGCACTCAGCACTTCAAACTGCACTGTTTGACTGATCTCCAGGAGACCTCCAACGAGCCCTCATTTGTATTTTTGGCCCAAGTAGATCATTGGTTATTCCCTAAAAACTTACATTTAAATTTAAAAGAGGCGAATACGGATTTACCTTTACATTTTCTTTAAGGGTAATGTATGAAACTGAGTTTAAATTGAAATTTAAGTGTTCTGGGAGCATATTTAGGGCTTACACTATAAAAATTTTTAGGATTCTTTTTTTTTTTTACCAAAACACAACAATGCGGGTTTTTTTTATTTCCCATTTTCATTTGTATCAACATTTCTTGATGAATGGACCAAAAGAAAATCGGGAAGTGATTAAAAAGAAAAAAGATTCCAGATGTTTTCGAATTCAATATTCCTTTTTTAAAAAGAAAATCCAAATTTTGATTGTGATCTTTTTATGCAATTAGTTAATCTCTCTGTTTCATCTCTTCTTTTCTACTGCCACTAGGAAATAAGGCCAAAAAAGAACAAAAATTTGGGTAGAAGTCCCTTTGAAAGCTACAACGACATTTATCTTATCAGCTACATGGGAGCATTCCAGATCAATTAAGCTGAGCACTGCTTGTGTCAGTCTTTGTCTGAGAGGCAGATGTAGTGGAAAGCTGATGTCCCAGGGGCCGCTGCTCTGGTTTCCTGTGGACACATGGCTCCAGTCAGACAGCTGTGTTCCCGCAGAAAGCCCATGGCTTGGGACGCTAGTGGGCACTTTCAGCCCTGGAGTCAGATATAGCAGCCATTAATACCAGCACAGGGTCCTGAGAGATTGATCGCTACTCCTTAACAGTGCTTCGACTCAACACGGACTCAGAGGGATTACATCATACGCCGTGGATCTTTTAGACGTATATCTCAGATTACACACATCGGATATTTATCTACGCTGTGTGATCTGCATTATTTTTCGTGAATAATTATTGTCAATCATATGTTAGCTGGATCAACCTTGACCTCAGATAGATTCTTTTATTATAATTACTGTTGATTTGTGGCAACCGCATCGAGGGGCATTTCAAGATAGAGCAACACTAAAGCTATAGAAGCATTACTCATTGTGTCATTCTGGTATTGACTAAAAGCCATTTGTGAAGAGGAGTTTGATAAAAAGCTCTTATAGCCCAGAGCTCTTTGTACTGACACTCCTGCTCAAGCCTGCTGCCTCATCACGCTATAGGAATGCTACTGGTATTTTGCTATGCTTTAAAGAAGATCTGTCTTTCTTTAGTAGTAGCTTGGTCTGTGAGATGCTGTGATTATAAGGAATCCCACTTTGCATTTTAATGTGTTACATATTTAAACTTTGTTTTCTTTTATTTATTCCTCTTTTGGGGGGTTAAACATTCTAGTTTTTTATTGTTTTCATATTGAGAAGCTGAGTGTGGTTTGTTGACACTAGCATATGAGCTCTGTGTCACCACCTTGTGGTACACTTTTATTTTAGAGCTCGGAACCATTCTTTCATGTGTTGGGATTTTATTCCATTTAAAAAATGAAAATTCTTGGATCAGACATCTTTTTTAAAAATAATTATGTCGCTTTAAAATGCAAATAGTGAACATGGCACTGCAGCCTCTGCACTTTATCTGCTGTTCCCAGCATCTGTAGGAGTTAATTTGGTATTTATCGCAATAATAGCGCTGTGTTAAAGTTTCTTTCTTGCTCATGTTGACTGAGTTGTTTGTGCTGCGCTCTATTTTTAGAAATTATGCCATTCTCCAGCAGGCTAAAACTCATACTGATGTCTCTGACCCAGAAAAACCTTCCTCCTTTATCAGTCAAGCTAATCCAGTCAGGCTAATAATTGATCTGATTATGAGCAAAAGGATTAAATAATATCCAGAGGACATTGCGTCTGTATGTGTGTGTGTTTGTCCGTGTGTTAGGGTCCTTGGCAGTGTGTGTGGAAAACCACAACCTCTGTTTGACACTGGACAGTAATGTGCCAAGTCAAACACAGCCACAAACGTGCTGTTGCTCTCACACTCACGTGACTAGTGTTTTAAAGAGACCCATTTGGAAAGTTAGCATTTTCTCTTAGGTGACATCACTGGGTAAGGAAGGTTTCTAATCAGGCACAAAGTATTATCACACCATACCATTTAAACTGCCCTAATGACTGTTGGATTTGTTCCAAAACAGATTTGTTCCAACATAGTTTGAAAGTAATAATCTTTTCCAGTGTCTGAATGAGTGCATTTTAGCAGAAACAAAGCAAAAAAAAAATCAAATATGTTCAAAGATTCAGTTGCTTAAGCCTGACACAGAGTTAGACTTCAGTATTAGCATCAGTGTTTGTCATATTCCTAACTACTCACATATAAAAATCAACAACTGATCTTAGTAAAGCACTACTATTATGAAGTTTCTCTTGTGATGGCTGAAACTGAAATACAATACCAAGCATTTGTAGTGTGGATGTGTTTTTATAGCTCTCAGCCCGAAGTGTAGGGCAGTATTAACTGGAAGAGCTGCAAGTGTGTAAAAATACTCCTCGGGTACATAGTGGATGTAACACTAGAGCTGATAGCTCAATGGAATAAAGTGGAGGGAGAGCATATAATTGATCAAACTTTACCAAAGCTTACCAAGGAGTACGTATACGTTTTGGATTGAAGAGAGGAAAAATGAGAGTTTGGTTTATGAGGGAGGAAAAGGTTTCCTCTTTTTCTCCAGGGGCACTAACCTTCAGTTTACATTCTTCTAAACGCTTTCCGTATCTCCATTTGCTGACATGCAGGTACGAGGCAGAGAACGCGTTCTTCTTCAATTTACACCTGTCAGACTTCAACATCATAGACACTCTTGGAGTTGGAGGATTTGGACGTGTGGAATTGGTATGATCATTCTTTATTGATAAATCTGTGAGAGACAATATTGAACAGAAGCTTTTATTTGTTTATTTGTTTATTTTCTATTTGTGCATGATTGGTACACAATGACAGGGTTTGGGGGAAGAATTGGATAGACCCTGTTCACACCTGCCATTAACATGCATCTTGGGTGATCCGAGCACAGATAGACAGCTCTAAGTACATCAGTTCACACCTGGCATTAGAATCCATGTACATACACATCTTGTGACTGGCCACTTGTGATTGGATCTCACTTCCGTATATGCAAATTAACAAGTACATAAATTCTTCTTGCAAAGACCAAATGTGTTGTTTTCAACCAGGGGGAGCAGCAATGCATTTCTCTTAAAAGATTATTAAATTAAAATCAGGAAATCAAAACTTTACAAAATACATGGTCCCTTAGTGTGTTTCAGCTCACATTCACATACAAAATAAAACATGTGCAGCCCAGAACACCTCCGAATATGGTCTGAGCGATTAGATCTCAATGCACCTCATGTGCATTCACACCTGTTTTAGCACTGTCCAGTGATCTGATCACTTAAAGACACATGTTAATCCCAGGTGTGAACAGGGCCCTGATGTTTGATGACAGCTCAAACTTTTTTCCCCGTTTGGTCCCACCAGGTGCAGCTAAAGAGTGACGAATATAAGACATTTGCCATGAAGATCCTGAAAAAGCGGCACATTGTGGACACCAGACAACAGGAGCACATCCGCTCAGAGAAGCTTATCATGCAGGAAGCTCACTCAGACTTCATTGTTAGGTACTCCGCAGTACTAACACACTGATCAGCTATACTATATAATCCCACAGTGCACAGTTAAAAATATGTTAAACTGATGGTGACGCATGTATTACACTGTCTTAAGTGTGAGGTTAAGATTTTGGTAATTTGTTGTAAAATAAAACACATAATTGCTTTCTTTTGTTCTTCGTCCTGACCACAAACCAAATACTATAATCTGTCACAGTAAAAAATATGAAGTATTCAACACCTCCCTGCTGTTTTATGTGGGTCATTCCAGATTTGGAGGATATTTGGGCTTTAGAATTTAGAACTGGCAAAAAAAAACTTTATATTTTGCCAGTTTTTGTTATGTACACATGAGTACTAGGTTATAAACTATCAAAAACTTGATTGGCTCAGCTCA
>JBBPDC010000149.1:14317403-14329376 GCA_037974485.1 Hemigrammopetersius urotaenia | reverse complement strand
TCTCTTTCTCTCTCTCTCTCTCTCTCTCTCTCTCTCTCTCTCTCTCTCTCTCTCTCTCTCTCTCTCTCTCTCTCTCAGGTGGTGAGGGAGAGGCGTGCTTGAGGTCATCAGACTGTGGTGAGGGTTTGTGCTGTGCTCGGCACTTCTGGTCTCGGATCTGTAAGCCGGTGCTGACCGAGGGTCAGGTGTGCACGCGGCACCGCCGTAAAGGCACCCACGGCCTGGAGATCTTCCAGCGCTGCGACTGCGGTCAGGGCCTGGTGTGCCGAGCCCAGAGAGACAGAGCGGGAGCAGCAGAGGGCCAGCAGGAGCAGCACAGTAACACCAACAGCAGAGCCGCCAGAAACCTTCACACATGCCAGCAACGCTGAGCCAGCAACGACCCGCTGAGGACAACTCACTCTCCACTCACACACACACTAACGCCTACACACACATGATGCATTATGCATGTGCATGCATGGACTCAGCCACACACTGAAGGGATATTGGAAATCTGACTCCCCGGAAGGATGCTCCATTAAAAGGATTGATCATATTTCCCAAACGGATGCAGAAAAAGGCACACCATGTGGAAGTTCTAATCGGAGACTTTGCCACTGAAGACAGAATTGTTTTTACGGGGGTTTTTTTCCTTCTTCAGGGTCATCAAAAAAGGCAGAGTGTTGCTTCCCTTTATAAGGGAGCTGTTAACTCTTCTTGCAGTAAATTACTGTATTGTAAATACTTATTTGGAAGTGGCACTTAACTGAGCTTATTGATTCTGTAAAAGTAGTATTGTAAGATCAGGTGCTGCATGACTCTATGCTAATACTGTAAATGTGCAAATGATATGATTTATATTGTTATTTACAACGTGACACAAATACTCTATTTTTATTTCAAACTAAATTGTTAAAATATTTCTTTTATTAAAATATTATAGTTTGACCCGTCTATCCATTCTCAAGTTATCTTTTTCCCCAAGTTATCTTTGTTTTTTGTTTTGGATTGGTTTGTTTCACATATGCTCATTTTGCTATCACCGGTGGCAAAAGGGGAAATATGTTTATAATGAGGAAAAAATGAATGTCCTCATCAAAGACGCTGTAACGTTTTTAGAAACAGTCTGGATGTCGCTCACTATTAAGGCAGGGGCATTAGTTAGGGGAACATCTCCTCTATCATAACATACAAATTATATTAAAGATCCTTAAATCAGTCTCAGATTAGGAGTACGGTTCTAGGAAGAACCTTTGCTTGGTATAGAGCCTTTACGTTATATTCGGCTTCTTTAAACTTCAAAACATCTCATTTGCATAAACAATCACTCATTGGTTCTTCTACGGCATCGCTGTGAAGAACCCTTTTTGGCACCATGTTATTGCGAGTGCAGTAAAGTAGTTCTCACTCCTGGTCCTGTTGTAGTGCATAGATGTTATGAACACAATGTGCTCCAGGTTCAGTAGTCACCTTGCCAAATAGCCTCAAGCCTGATGAGATTACAAGTACAAGGACCATATCTGCAAACAAGGGTGCGTTCCCATTAAAACCTGAACCCATATTCCTTTAGTCCATGTTCTTTTAATATTCAGAATACAAATGAAAACAAAACAAGTTAGAAACCAACTGCTTCCTTTGCAAGTGGTAACATTTATTTCCACCCATCAGACGAGAAGACCATCATCTTCTATTGTATGGGCTAGGAGTGAGAGGAAAATATGACAGTTTCATGATATTTGGGCCACGGCAAAGTATTATCGACTTGAAAGCAGATGTCATGTTACGCCTAGGAGTCTCTGCAGTCGTATTTATACTTCTCTACTAATTTCTTGTGGACTTCAGAAGTTATATCAGAGTAGACATGCATAGTTTAAATTGTACAAAATAAAATTCGCACCCAGTTTGATCACATTTAGTCCAAAATTTCTCAGGATTCTCTCCTGTTCAATGTGCTCCCTGCGAGGCCAATAATTTCCATAAAGTCCTGTATATACATTTAATAGATTAATAGATTGGTCATTACACAGTTTTAGCATTTTCTATTTGGTACCAATATGATTTGTCAGTCCAATATGATTTGTCAGTCTGTCTGCATTCCCAAGCTGTTATGGCCTTGCGGGACTGATACAAAGTGCCTGGTCTGCCCTCAGCATTAAGTGTCACACCTTGCACTGGTAAATAGTACTTACATCCCACCATATACTATAAATACTACACAAGATTGTCAAACACACCAGTGGGTTGAATGTGTAAATGGCTCATAATACACAGATTTCAGCACTCAAATAAGAGAAATACCTCAAATTGCTAATCACATGCTCCCACACTGCTATTACTCCGAGAGCCACATGCCTTTTGACCCGTGGAGGAAGTTATGATGGCAGATAAACAGGTTGAGTGTTCTGATGATGATATGTAATTCGCCGGCAGCCGTGTCGCTGTCTGAAGAAAAAGAAAAAGACAGAAAAAAAAAACAACAAAAAAAGAAGAAACCACATGAAAGCCCAAACCGGGCAAAACAGCAGGAAACTACAAAGCTAACAGGAGGATAGCAAATAAAAAGAGTCCAGAGGAAGTAACAGGGTTTCAGCTGCAAAGGCCTTCTCTTCCCCAGCCTTTGGTGTATCTGGCTAACTTCTAATTAGTCCTGCAGCCAGGCCTGGATTGCAGGTTAATCATAGAGATATCTTATCCTCTAATTACTTTATCATACCCCGTTGCTGACACGCAGGTAGCATGTTCAGTGGGGAGAGCGCCCAGGAGTGGTGCTTAAAGAGTTTACGCTAAGTTTTGAGCCGGAAAGGCAAATAACAGTGCCAGCAATGACTGTATGCAACAGGGCTCGGATCAGAAGAATAATTACCTAATTATTGCCTTACCATGTCTCGTTTAATGTTGGCCTACCTAGGAACCAAAATGTCTGCATTTCCCTCTTGGCGTGATATTCAAGGTTTTCTTTTCAACTTCAGAGCTGGAACCGGGATTATAGTTAATATTCAGCGCAATGCGTGGCCGCATTTGATTCTGCGCAGTCTATCAATCTTATCAGCTAATGTTCATGTTGTAGCCAGCTGCCAAAAGCTCCTGAAAGCACGGTGAGGAACAGTCTGCAACTGCAAAAAAGTAAATAAATAAAGCTCATCTTTACTGTACTGCACCACTGCATCTCAGCAAAATGCCAAGCCAAGATGTTTTGTTGGGCAAGGGACAAAAGAGGTTGAAAAAAATCAGAGTAGAGTTTTCCATACCCTCATACTCACACTGTAAGTCTCTCTCTCTCCCTCTCTCTCTCTCTCTTTCTCTCCCCCTCTCGCTCTCCCTCTTTCCTCTCTCTCTCTCTCTTTCTCTCTCCCTCTTTCCTCTCTCTCTCTCTCTCCCTCCCCCCCCCCCCTCTCTCTCTCTCTCTCTCTCTGTCTGGTGACAGACTGTGGCTTAAAATTACAGACATGCAGATCTGTGTTTAATGATGTCGGGCGTCACAGATTCGAGGGCTCGCTAAAATGGACTATTTTAACTGTGTGCGCACAGACTAGAGGAGGAGACGAGCGTCTCAGCGACGCACACACACACACACACACACACACACGCAAATTATGATCAGGCGTCCACTTTCAGCATTTGTATGGGGCCTGTGCTTCTGAGCACATTTCCCTGTAGACTTTCTCATGAAGCACAACTACACACCTCAAATCACAGCCAAACCAGCAAAAGTACTCAGAGACGTGTCCAAACAAAACCAATGAAAAGCATTCTCTTTCATTTCACCATAGCTGGCCAACTCAAGTGTGTGTGCGCGTATGTACTTGTTTTCATATATTTTTAAGACCAAAATGCCCTCACAATGTCCAACAAAGTGGCCCTGACCACAAGGTGCTGTTTATAAGTTTCATTTTTTAAAAACAATGGGCAAAACACATTTATTATTAGTTTCTGAGATAAAGTCGAATAAGTCTGAGCTGCACCAGACTGACTGTCCGCGGTCAGATGGTTTGAGGCCAATAGTGATCATTGCTGGCTGTCTGTCGCCTACAGGCAATGCGGTGTGCCCTGTGTCGTGGCTGTAGTTCTTTATCAGTGTTTTATTGACTAAAGGAGACTAAAGGAGAGAGTGAACTAGGAGAAAAACAAAAGCAAGAAAGAGAGGAACACAAAAACGGCACTCTCAAGAAGGTACACACAAAGAATAGCCTTACGGCCAACAGCGCCAGCAGCAGTATTTAAGTATTTAATGTTGTTATGCATGAATAGGGAATTCTAACACATTATCAAAAACTGCAGCATGAAATAGTAATTTCATGGAATTTTTACTTTTAGTAACATAACGAAGAACATGTTTTAACCACGTTTTATTTCAACGTTTACCGTACATTCACTTTTTAAGCCACCAAGTGACAAGCTAACAGTGATTTACTTTTCTGTCACATTGATATGTGAACCTTATAGGTCAGACAATATATTATTTACTTTTATCCCTTCGATTTTACTGTGTTAGACTGCTGCCAGCTACACTTATAGAGAGCTGTTCATTTCACCCAGGCATATTAAGTATGTGCCGAAAGAAGCTGACAGAAGGCAATCATCAGTCTGGCATAGTTGGCACTAGTTTGTAGTGTGTCCTTGGCCATAGTATAAGAGTGAGACTTTTTCCACATTAATATTAATAAAAACATATATACAAAACATATGGAAAATACGCGAGTCCTAACATTTGATAAAAAATAACGAGTGCATGCATAAAAAAACACACTGAATCCAAATGCACGATACACGCACTTTGACACAGAAAGGCACAATAAAGCACAGAAATGCAGGATAAGGTGCGATGTGTGCACGTTTTAACTGAACCCTCCGCTGCAGAGCTGCTCCTGCTTGGCAGCTACACAGGTGTAAATGGCAGATGCTAATTAGCTTGGACAGATGTGGACACTAAGCTGCCTGAAGCTGAGGGGGTAACACACAGCAAACAGCTGTGTGTGATGCGTTCATTTTGAACAAGTGGGCAGAGAGTGGGTACTCAGAGAGGCAGCTAAGTAAACACACATGGCAGAAGTGATGAGCCAAATGAGTGGAGACACACACCAGATCACCAATGAGACTCGTCAGGCTGTCATAGACAACAGCAAAGTCTTTCATTCCGCTTTACGATCAACATATATTAACATAATGTATTTTAATGCCGTATTTTAGCAGAACTGGCGATCTCAAGAAAACTGTTTTTCTCAAATTTGGGTATATTATTATCATATTAAGTTTTCCATTTGAGTAAAAAAGTTTACGACCATAATACTGTGTGGTACTGCTGACACACACACACACACACACACGCATGCACACACACACATAGTTACAAACAGAGTATTGTGACTGATGTAACAGCAGCAGCAGTGCGAGGCTAGCGGCAGAGAGCTTTGGGGTTTGGGACAGTCTGGAAACTGTGTTTACGCTGAACTGCTCATTACTGGCCTGACCACAGACCTCTGCTGGCCACAGGCATGTGTGTATGTGTGTAAGTGTGTTTGTGGTGACAGCAAGGAGGGGGGTTGGTTTTGGGATTTGTTGTCGAATACAGCAGCTCGACTCTAACTGCTCTGAAGGGCTGATGTGAAAAGAAGAGTCACAGGTCCAGTCTATTTTAACGGGGAATTACACCAAAATTTCTAAATTTCGTTATAATGAATCACTCCCCATGTGGTTTAATGTGAAATGCAGTGCGTTATAGAAACGTACTGAGTCAGAATTGTTTACAGCAGTGGTGATAGGAACCAGATGTCTAAAGAGTTTAATGTCTAAACGCTGAATTACAGAAAGATATTGCATTAAATGTTAATGAAATGTTAATGAAATGTATAAATATGCTGCCTACGTTCATATTTACAATCTACTTGCAGTATATGCAGGGTGTAAAGCAAAATAGTATCCAGAGCAATTTCTTTTTCACATTTACCACTGTTTTTCCATATCATCACTTATCAGGTCAAAACCTCTTATCTCCATTTTTGTCTTTTTTTTTTGTTTGTTGATAATTCACATTGAACAGGAATTCTATAATAAATGGGCAAATGAAAACCAATCAAATGACAAGTTCCAATGGTAAAAGATTAGATAGTTATTCTTCTCCTGTAAATGTATCATTTAAGAGATACATGGTCTTGTTCTGACAGTAATTAGATAAAACCATAAGTTAATTGGTGTAAATTGATCATTTTATCCAGAAAAATTATTTGTGATGTCACAACCCCTGCTTCCTATGATGACCATTGTTATTTAATTAGGTCAAGAATGAACATCAAACCACTCTGAATGACTTTGTGTGCATCTCAGCAACCACTTGTTTTAAATAGTGATATTCCTTTTTACTACATTAACAGAGAAGTAGTTCTATGTTAGTGCCAAAAGGGTCTTTTGGAGCAATGCCATTAAATAACCACCTTTGGAGCAATTTTCAGTTGAGGGTTGGATTCTGCTACAGGGATCTGCTGCATATGGCTGATAATCGTGGATAGTAATTTCAATGATCCTCTCTGTACTTAGGAAAGAACAAAAACTCAAAACGCAAAAGACACTTATTACGAAAAACAATGGGGTATTTGCTTCTGCTTTGAGTAAAAAAGTTCGCAGTTTGAAGTTTGCTGTTTTAAGTATAGAAAAGCATCTAAAACCTGTGTGAAAGGATAATATGCCACAGCTGCAACAGCTAGATGTTAGAAAGCACACAACAAAAGGTTTCATAAATGGCACCATTGATGGTTTATCTATGGCATCTTCCCAAAGAACACAAATTTAAAACTATTTTAATTATGGGATCATTAAATGAGGCATGTACAATGTATAAATTTAATGATCAACACTAGAACAAAACAAAACATTGTCATCACACATTTCAATAGGTTATTAACACAATGCATTAGTTGTTTGACTTGCCTGGCTGACTAACCTGCTCTTCTGATTGGTCTGAACAGACAAACAAACCCAAAGCACACTCTCTGTTTTCAGAGAAGAAACAAGATCTTGTTCTCTGTGGGAGTTAAGTATTCTTCACTTCAAAGGGCCTCTCATCTGGCACCCAGCATCCTATCAGCCCTGTGCTGCTTATCCAAATACAGCACCCAGGAAGGGTGTCACTCAGGCAGTCCTGGCATGGCTTCCTACACTCCTCTAACACAATGTGTTCCATTCATCTTTGTATCACTATCTCCATGACAATCAGAAGTAGGTAAGCAAGGCAGTTGCGCAAACAGGTGAGAAATTCTTCTCACCTGTTGGAATCCATAATTATATAATTTAGCCTTTAATACCACACCGCACTGCTCCTTACCTTTCAAAACAACCAGCTTAAAGGCTGTGTTCAGCGCTGCACTGTCAACATATCGTGAACCCAAGACCTTCAGGCCAATAGAAAGCCACATTTTTATGGGGGAACTGGAAGAGATGGCTTTGAAGTGCCTGGTTATCGTAAGTGGTTATTAACCAGTGTCCCACCCCTTCCCATCCCAGCCGCCCCACAACGCTGGGCTGTCGTCATGGCGGTATGTGTGTCTATGGGCCTCTGTGATGTTGAACGTCTCATGTGGCAGCCAGGAGGCAGGCAGCCATCCATCAGACAAGCAGGACGTTCTCTGGCTCCTTCTGCCCCAGCACCACAAGCTGCTTCTCAAGCCTTTCCCCAGGGACTACCTCTTTTGATCCCTCCTGGTGTCCCGACAGTCTGACGTATTCATAGGGTTTCCCACTGTCTGACGCTAGCATACACATACAGACACATGCATTCTTAGCCTCAAACATCACAGTGGGAACACAGAGAAAAAACAAACTATACTTAGTCACATAATGTTTATAATTTAATGATTTAAAATTAGGTGCATGTTGACCTGCCCATGCGTCATCCACAAATGCATTCCAAGCATTCCTTTATAGTTACTGTACTGCTGCAAGGTTGGACAAACTTAAACTGTGGCGCACAACTCAAAGTGTGGGTAATTATTATTAAAGGTTTTAGCATTAACATTTGTCAGGTTCCATCAAACTATTCCTAAACAGTTTTTGCAGTATGGCAGGGCACATAATCCTGCTGGGGCCACTGCCATTAGGGAATACTGATGCCATGAAGGTTTGTACTTTATCTGCAACAATGTTAAAGTAGGTGGTACATGTCAATGTAGCATTCACATAAATCACATAAATGCCCAGAACTGCAATTGGATTGCAGTTCATTTGAAGGTAAAATTAGGTGTTTTCAATGAACAGTGGGAGAGGGCACCATGTTTAATTTAAAGAAAAATAATCTATGAATGTCTGATCTTCTCATGTTTGTGGGAGTGTATTATTGAACAAACAAAGGAGATATTTGAGGTCTTTCTTGATACACATCAAGCTGGAAATCATTACAAAACCATCACTAAAGAGTTTGGACTGATTGTGTACAAATGGAAGAAATTTAAGACCATTGTTACCCTCCCCAGGAGGGTTTAACAAAGATCACTACAAAAGAAAGCTGCTGCTCTCCAAGAAGAACATTGCTGCCTGTGTTTGTTAAGGATCATGTGTACAGGCCCGAAGACTACTGGAAAAATGTTTGTGGTGGATGAAAATAGAACATTTTGGTATAAATGATCGTTATTATGTTTAGAGAAAGAAAAATACTACATCCCAGCATCATAGCCTTATCCTATCTGTGAAATATGATGGTGGTAGTATCATGGTCTAGGCCTGTTTTGCTGTATCTGGGCCAGGACAACTTGCCTTCGTTGATGGAACAATGATTTCAAAATTCTACAAGTGAATGCTAAAAAAAAATATCAGGGCATCTGTTCCTTAAAGTAGACCATGCAGTTGCTCTTCCAAATAATGCCTAAAGAAGAAGGGGCAAGACAATGTCCAGACTTTAACCTAAAAGAAATGTTGTGAAAGAACATCAAGTGAGCAGTTCATGTGAAGAAAGCCACCAACATCCCAAAGCTGAGGCTGTTCTGTGTGGAGAAATTGGCAAAAATTCTTCCAAGCTGATGTGCAGGACGGACAAACCATTACTGAAAACATGTAGTTGCAGTAATTGCCACACAAGATTTTCACACCAGATTTTGAAAGCAAACATATACTTTCCACATACTTTTGCTGCTCACAGATATATAATACTGGATTGTTTAATCACGCAGCAGACTGGGAGTCAGTTTCTGTCTGGGCAGGCACACCATGCAACACCAGCAAGAGTCTTTGTAAGAGGTTCTGGATAAGTGTCTGCCAAATGCATGAATGTGAATATTATACACTGTTCTTGTTTTACTGGTTCTATTTTATTTATGCTGGTTGCCAGCATTATGCATTAGGTTGACTTATTAGGTTGTTGTCCTCTCTACAGACACACCCTTATTCTTATTAATGTTATTTAAATTTTAATGTGTGTAAGTTAAACTGTTTCAGTGAGCATATATTCACATTGTTCACACTATGTACTGCGTGGTGTTCACACACGACTGTAAGGGGATCAGCTGAGTAGTAGTAACTAAACTGGGTAGATCCACGGGTAGAAGCACTGCTTTTTCTGCTTTCATTGAGAATAGACCTATTAAGTTGAACTGAAACACACTCAGCAGAAGGGTGCAGGGTAACACTCTTGCAGCCACAAAACCATGGTCAGGTGGTTAACCAAGGAGTATGAGAAAGATACACCCACAAGGGAAGGTATGCCAAGAGAAAGACAACACAAAGCGAGTGAGTAAAACAAGAAAAGCGATTTGCAAACACATGATGCCGGGAGCCAGTTGGAAAGAAGTTGCATTTTTTGCTTTGACCAAACACTTTGCAAGTAAATTGGATCAACTCGACACATTTCACGGAAACACACAGCTCACTCAGTTTCACGCACTGAAGTAACATCAACAAAATAAAACGTATTAAAACGTAACAACAGAGAGATGTTTTGCTTTTTGAGCCCACACCACAGTTTGCCTTACTGTCCATGACTATTGCTTTCCCACCTGCTCTCCTCAGGTGACTCCGGGCTCTGGCTTCTTACTGTGTTTGCTCCACTACTTAATGCACAGCTGGGCACTTTCAATCCCTTCAACAATCTGCCCATTGTTTACCCACATAACAACACAATATGCTGCGTCTGGAGCTGCTGCCAGACTAAACAGAACAAATAAACAGCCCTGGGGGGCAGGGGGTCCTGGCAGGCCAGAGAGAGGGCCTGCTCTGCATTAGTCCACGTTCTCATTTGTTTTGGCTGGGCCAACAGCCGCAACTGCAGTTAGTGTTAAATAGCTCACTGCAGCATGAGAAGCCACAAAATGCAGTACAATTTTACAGGTATCACTTTCTGTGTGTGTGTGTGTCACGCATGACAATAAGGGGCCATTTCACTTTATCTACACTTTATCACTTTTTCACTTGAAGACCCTAATGTATCTAAAGCACTGATGTACATTGCTCTGTCAGCTAAATGCTGTAAATGCTGTAAATGTAAACGTAAAAGTAGATCAGTCAGTGTAAAGAACATTAAAATAAAAGTTCTGTACAAATTCAGGGACAACAGCCAGTGTCCCGAGAGCATGCAGGAGGCAAAGGATGCACCCCTGCTTTGATGTGCAGACAGGAAAAGTCTGAATTAGATGTGGGCAGACTCTCGTTGATTCACCTGATTTCATAAGACTTTCATTTTGTTTTCTTTTTCTGTCTAAAATAAAAGCCAGACAGACAATTACGGCAGGCATGTCAGCATTCCCTACAGGAAACACATATTTCATTGCCTTGATCTTGTACTTTTTTGTGTTATGTTTCCATGAGCTCTGTGGTATTTCTGGCCAAAGTCAGATGACAAAATGCTGCTTATGAAAAAAAAATGATGACAGATGTTTTGTTAGTCTTTGATCCGTTGTGCCTTTCCTTATTGATCATATGAATAGGATCAGTTCTAATCTGGTGCTAAAACAATCCACAAGCTTCAAAATGTTGACCACTCTATTCATTTCAAAAGGTTGTAAGGTCCTATACAAAATAAAAGAAGGCCTTATGATATCTGTAACTTTCTGTGACAAATTTTGTCAGAAAATATATCAAGGCCCAGTGCTGGCCTATGCCCCAATACAGGGGCTTTGTTTGTCTCCTGACAGGCCAGCTCAGATTTTTGGGGGATTCAAAAAAAAGTAACCGTAATGAAGTGTGCACACCAAACCTAAAGAGCCAAAAGATCCAAAAAATAGAGCTTAAAATCCAAATAGAGCTTCCAAAGAAGCCCAAGCAGAGCTTAATGCCTGAATATAGTCTAATGCTTGAGTAGAGTTTCCAAAGAAGCCTAAATTCAATCCCAGCTCAAGGGGGCTGCCTGATTGGCATTTATAGAGGTCTACTTCCGAAATTCCGGCTAGAGCTTAACGAAACACGAGCCCGAAAATAGAGCTTCCAAAGAAGCCTAAACAGAGCTTAGAAAAAGATAAGCCTGAAAAGTCTATCCTGCGCATCAGTTGTCTGAGTAGGATGGCTGAGCTCTGCCTGAATAATCCCAACCCAATGTAAAGAGAACTACAAATTAAAACAGTACCAACCTAAAAGAGTGTTCTGCCAGACAATTAAGGATTATGAGGATTTTTACAGCTGACTCGAATCTCAGCAAACCTGAAGAGAACATCTCAGTAGAACCTCCTCCACAGGACAGCATACAGTGAAGCTGACAAAAAGCATAAAGAGTACCAACTGAGAGTGAATACAGAATTGTGTCAGGTATTCAAGCAGCAGAGTAATTTACTGTGCAAAAGTTCTCATAAAAATAGCAGCGACAGGATAAAAAACAAAAGATATAAACAGAGAGAATGGTATAATGTGAGTTTCTTTATAGGGGGTGGAGGTTCCCATGTGATTTTCTGTTTATAGGGCAAGTGTGTATGTGTGAGTGTGTGTTTAGGGAAAGGACCAGTTCGGTTGAGTTTGTGTGTGTGTGTGTGTGTGTGTGTGTGTGTGTGTGTGTGTGTGTGTGTGTGTGTGTGTGTGTGTGTGTGT